>JAYKAV010002814.1:344434-457497 GCA_035582835.1 Phoebastria nigripes | reverse complement strand
GCTTAGGGACATGGTTTAGTGGGCATGGTGGTGTTGGGTTGACGGTTGGACTCAATGATCTTAGAGGTCTTTTCCAACCTTAATGATTCTATGATTCTATGATTCTATACTTAAAATACAGGGTTTGAGATTGTCTGCCATAGGTGTGGGCCTGGCAAAAGGAAGGTCATGATAGCTGTAAACTCTCCAGGTACTTAGCCCTGGAGGACTAGGTGAAGTCCAAAAAGCCTCCTGGCATGTTCCTACATGCTACAGGTCTGCTTAGACCCCCTCCAGCACATGCAGTTTGTCCCAGCTTCTTCACCATCCCCAGCCTTGGTCTGCTGCAGGGCAGGGTTTCTGAGGAGGTCTGTGGCTCAGAGATCTATCTTCTGAAGTGCCTGCATGAAAGAAATCCTCTCTTGACTAGACACAGGAGTTTTTCTAAGCCCTTTTTTATCACTCTTGCCTTAGATCTGCTGTAAAGGAGCAAAGATCTTACCCCTCATAGCTGAGAACAGAAGAGGGATCCTGTACCAAAAATGAGGATGAAATGAAAGGGTGGTAAAGTGTGAAAAAAAAAAGCAGAAGTTACGATTTAAAAAAAAAAAAAAAAAAACAAACAAAAAACCAAAAACCAAAAACCAGAAAAAGACCCAAAAATGTTTGTTGTTACAGAACCAGCTTGGGAGCTTGGGTAGGCAACAGGAAAAGTGGATCAAGTCAGGGAGGTGCAGGCCTTCATAAATCTTGACAGTCACCAGAATATGTTGTAAGAATGTCGTTCAGAAAAATATGTGGCAAGATTGTTTGGAAATATAGCTACGTGCTGTACAGGTTTGGGGCATGTCATTTTTACAAAGCCCAGGTGTGTGTCTGGCTTGCAATAAGCACTGTGTGTGCAGCTTACCAAACAGAGAAATCCTGATCACTGTTCTGCAAGCTGGATTTCTCACCGAAATGAATGAGTGGCCTGCTGGCACAGCAATGTGCAGGAATGTTTGGCCCACAGAATTACATATTTCTGCTGATACGTAATGAAGTGCAGCACTAGGAGTAATTACTGGCTAAGAGCTTTACTGAGAATATCTGCAGCATACACTTGCGTATCTCTAATGGCTGTGATTATGATGCACACAGTGCCAACCATGCCATCAGCAATACACAGGGCAGAAAACAAACCTCTCCCTCCTTCCCCAAGGTTCAACGTGTTTTTCCTACTTTTTCTTCTAAATTATATCCATTTTTTTAATCCTTTTTTTTTTTTTTAATTCTGTCTTTTTGAAGTGTATCAGATCTAGAAAAACCTCATTTTTGCACAATGGACAGGACTGAAATGCTGTACTGATTTGCAGTTCAGAATGGAGTAGGGGTTTGTTTCCAATCCTCCTGTCAGGGCAGAACTTTGGTTTTCTGTCACCAAGATCATAGTTGCTGTCACCCCACAGAAGCTTTTCCCATTACAAACATTAACCTGAGTCCTAGAATTATGTCGTCTGTGTGTCTTTAGAGTCATGCCTTTAAACATCTTCAAGAAAGCTTTCCAAATTTATGCCCAGACCTTGCTTTTTCACTGTGTGCTAAGCCCCGCCCCAGATGGTAGGTGGTATTTTAGTGCTAACACTCCATTGCCTTCCTCTTCTATATACATAGTTAATTTCTGACAAACCTTCTTAAAAATAAGATGATCATATTTATGCAACATATTTTGCAATCTTAGCTCTTAGAAAAAAGCTAATTTGCATCACTGTTAGAGAACATGAATTCGAATGGTGTGAAATTTCGTGGTGCTTAAGAAAAAATTGACCACATTGATCTGAAGTTTATGGCCAGTGAGACCATGAGTTTTGATTCCAAGCAGATTAAATTCCTTGGCTTTAGCAGAGGGGAGAAGGAGCAGGAGAAATACTATTCACAAGCAGTTTAACTCACTGCCTGGGAAAAATGAAATGACAACTGTTTGGCTGATGGACATGAGCAAAACATTGACACGAGATGCCCTGACCAAGATTTTAACTTCTTTTAACTACATCTATTTGGCAATTATTGGATTTTGATTGTAAGCAGAGGCCCAGCATTCCTAGAGCTCCTCAGCTTGAGGAAGAGACATACGTTTTAGAAAGTGAAAACCTTTCTGTATGGATGCAAAAAGCAATCTCAACTTGAGAGTAATGTATGTTTCCATACAGATAGAGGTGCCTTAAACTGATACCATCCATATCAACAGCCAAGCATTGTCAGTGCTGTAATTATTTACACGGCAGTACAGGTATCAGAGAATTTGACTGTAAGAAGGTAGTGCATTTTATGGTCTTTTATCCTGCCCAGTGCCTTGTGATGCTTTGCTGTCTCTATGGCATTTTGATGAGTCCATGTGACAATAGGATCTTTCTATCCATTTCTTGCTTGTATGAGGGTGTATGAACATGCAGAAACTTGCTTCACTAATTGCACAGGTGAAGCAATCATGTCCCATTTCCTGTTACCAAGTGTATTACTATCTATAGAGCTCTGCAGTTTATAAATATTGCTACAGCTTGTTAGCAGAACTACATCGACCACAGTATCTCATAACTGCTCCATAAGAAAGTGTTCCCAGCTACGAGGGTGTGTTCAAAAAGGCTTGGGAAGAATACTGCCCAGACCCATGTTAAGCAATAGTAAACAGATGAGTCGCCTTCTCTTCCTTCACTTGTATAACAACCCCTGCGCTTGCGTGCATTTCCCATAGTGATCCTGACAAGCCACGAGCAGATGTTGCTGCAGTGCTGGCCTGCAGTGCAAATTTTGCCAGGAGTGTCTTAGCATTGTTTTCATGTGCCTGGCTGATTTTGTCCTGAAGTGATTACTATACTGGGTGAGGAAACAGTAGAAAGTGCACCTGGGGAAGCAAGTTTTAACTGTGATCTTTTCCTGCCTCTGCTCCTTTTTTTGCGAATGTTAACATTAACTGTTCCCATCCCTTTTTGAATGTTTAAAAGGCATCCTTTTTCAGCCTGCAAGTTGATTATGAGTAATAATTTATTCTCACTACCCTTCAGTAAGGCAAGTAGGTACAATTATCACCATTTTACTGAAAGGATAATTGAGTTACAAAGTTTAATGGACTGCTTAAGGCCATATGACAATTAAGGTCTTATTTTTATTTACAGTTTTTTGAACAATTTGGGAAGTCACATTCAGAGAAAGGAATCTCAAAAGCATTAATCTGCTTTATAAAGCTCACTGACCCCAGTCTAAATTACTTTTTTTGTGTTAGCCCGTGAGATCAGCACTTGGTTAAATTTCACTTAACAGTCCAGCTGTCTCCCTCCAGACCCAATACCATCATCCTTCTCTGTGAAAGGGGCACTCAACAGCAACATTCAGCACAAGCTTTACTTTAAATTAGTTTGAAAGCAAGTTCATGGTATCAGTGCAAAGTCTTCCATCAGTAATCTTCACTCAGTGTAAACCTGTCTTCTATCATTCAGTTTACCTTGGTGATGGACTTCTTAAGCCACCTGACACTTAACTGAAGAGTAGGAGCCCCTGCACAGCGAATCGGCTTGCAGTAATGATAGTAACTTCACTCTTCTCGCAGATGTTTTACTCCCCTGTATCTACATGACCCAACCATCCAATGTGGGAAGAAATCCCAGAAGCTGTAATCTTCTGCACTCCTACTTTCATCTTTGCATCTTATCAGCAATAGAGTAGGGTCGAACTGCGATGTCTTGCCTTACAGTCTGTTTTGTGGCAAAACAAAGCTAACATGCCAAGCCATACCCAATGAAGACAGGCATGCAATGGTCACTCCATGTGCTAGCAAAAGTATCAAACTACATTTGCCAAACATATTCCTTTCTGAAGTTCTTTGAGGTGCTGCTATATGAGACACTAGACGGAATACTTTTTAAGTCTGCCAAAGTTGAGACCTTCCAGGAAGGCAGAAGTCAAATCATTCCCCAAAACTTAGCAACAAGTTTCTGCTAGAAAACTAGTGCCTTAGATACCCATTCAGCRTGATTTCCTTTAATTCTGGTAGGATTTATCCAGGAATATTACAAGAACAAATTCACCAGTAAGAACAGTGGTTTCCAATTTTTATAGAATAATTAATGCTTCATAAAATTCCAGGATACAACTGTGTGGTCTTAATAAATATACTCTACAAAACTAGCAAGTTATCTCTGAGAACAGGTAACTTCCCTTTTTTTATTTTAACAGAATGATTCAGTCCATGGAGCTGTTTGTTCATTTATATATTTTTATGTATTTTTATTAATGGAATACATTTCAAGTCACATTTGTCCTTGTCTATTGTCAAGTTATGATATACTGTTTTCTGTACTTCAGAAGTGACATTCCCTCACTGGGTAACAATTTTAGTAGGACTGAAAGCCCTGCCAGCAAACAGAGCCTCAGGCAGCCCTGCCCCAGCTTTTATTTCTTCTGGGCAAAAATGTGCTCCTAATGTGGAACCCCAACATTAGCACTGGTAACAAAGGAGCAGGAGGTAGTGTAATATATGTGGGTGTCATCCCTGGCACCCAAGAGTCCAAGAAATACAGTATATTGCAAGGGAAAACCTGGGCTGTAGCCAGGCACTCTTTCTCCATGCTCTGGCCTCAGCTAAGGATGCATTGCTGCTTCTTAGTTTCACATGTACTGTCTGTATTGCTTGCACTTTACCCAGTCAAGTAGGTTTTGCCCTTAATATGGCAGTTTTAATAATGCATGAAGCCATAAGTGTGCTATGTACTTTCAGCTGAATTTTGCCCTATATGGACTGATGGGACCAATATGCTGAACATATATAACTTATTTCTTGTGATATATAGATTTCATTTGAAAAGACTACAATTTCTTCCATCCTGTCTCCTACTAAAGCTTCCTTTGTTCTGTCTCCTCTAGGCTTCATGAGCAGCTTGCAGCTGCTCTGTTAAACTGGCTTAGCTGAACTTTCTGAATCTTTCCTTTCTCAGTTACCAGCAGCAGAGTCAGAGGTTCCCATGGAAACACTGCGGAAAACAATGCAAAGCTTATAGGAGAGCTGCCTGAGCCCCAGCTTTAAGTGGAACTTTATGGTTCTATCGTGATTGTGCAAGGGTTGATGCTTGAAGTGACCATGCTAAACTGTTAGAGAACAAGCAAACAACAGCAGACTGACTTTTGGGATAAGAATTATACACAGACCTACAGATTTTTGTCTAGTATCACGGAATCACTTAAAGAAGGTTGTTACAAGATATGTTTTTTCGCCATTATCCTATGTGTCCTTGTAATTCTAAGAACAAGCATATTTTCCTCATTTCTATAGCAACACCCATTAGTGAGATGGAGCTGTTCAACTCATTCTTTATTGCTGCTGATTTTACCCAAAAAGCTGCTTTTGAAACTAACAGTTAAGAAGAAGCATCCAGTCTGTAGTCCTTATTTCTCTGCTCCTCATGTGATAAGTACTACAGAGACAGGGCAATGTGACCTCTTCCTTCCAGCCATTACATTACTGTGTCAGAACATTAGAAAAAAATGAAATTTATCSGATTATGGTTTTCACTATAAGTAATCTTAGCAATGGTAACTTCATTTTTTGCTATTACAAGGACTTGGGCAGGACCTCTGTCAGCTCTAAGTCTTGAGCTCACAGGCATGCCTATGTCCTATGAGTAAATTTAAGCTTAGGATCCTTCAGCTCTGTCTACTTCCCTGAGTAACAGTTTACCGATCTTCCTGCTCTGCACCAGGGCTGGCTCGTAGCCAGATGGGGGCTGGCTCAATGCCTGTCTTGTCAATGTGAGTTCATGGATGCTGGGTTTCCATTTCATACAACGTACAAGTAAACCTGGGGCATAACACCTCTGACAGTGATGTACCTGGGGACTGCGGCCACAGGATTGGTGGTATCTTGGTCATGCATGGCTTATGTCAGGTTTATGTCATAGGCTGCTTCAGGGTTCGAGTGTCATCACTGTCACAGTGGCATCAGCTGACCATGCAGTGCATGGTGTCCTTAATACTTATCCCTTGAGCAAGCTCTGTAGTATTCAGAGCTTTATCTACAGATTAATCCAGGACAAGAATGGTTGCCATTGTTCATAAAAACTATGAACTACAGACATAAACACCCCAAAAAACTCAGCTGCTGGCACGCAGGAAAAAAGCAGACAGACAAACAGCACTTACTGTTCTTCTTAGTTACTATGTACATTGTGCGTAATGCACAGAAGAATGGTGCTCAGCTCACACTTTTGTCTGTGTGGGCCCCACTGCAAAAGCAGGTGTAAACATCCATGCAGGTGTTCTTCAGACAATAAACTGGGTATCTAAGTGTTAAAGGAAACAGACTTGGGGTAAAAATATTTCATTTTCATGCAGTTTTTCTTTTCCCCAAGGGAGCTCCATCAGTGCAGATGCCTGGAAAGAATGCACTGGATTTGTATAGCCTGCCACAGTGCCTACAACAGGGCTCCACTAGCTGCAGACCAGAGGTGAGGTGGCTAGCTAGTGGGACTCCTGCAGCTGTTCTGCAGGCAGATACGTTCCCACAAGGTGTCCTGTGTTTATGCCAGTGCACATGCCATAGATGTCATTTGTATGGACAGCTTATTGCAATGACATGGTCATTCCCCACAGCTATTGGTGACACTAAGGCCCTGCTGATCTGAGGGTTGACAGCAGGCAGAGCAGGAAGATATTCTCCCTTCTCTGTGACCTTCAAAATAGTAAGTACTTCAAGAAGAGAGCCGCAAACAGAAATTTGTTCCAAACACACATCCTTAATCAGATGCCTACCCTGGCTCTTAACAGGTCCTGGAATCCACCTATTCTGTAAAAATGAGGTGACACTTTCATCACAGCCAGGAGCCAGGTTGAAAGTTATTGTCTTTGTGAGTACAACATTATTTCTAACCCAAGGGATTAAAAAAAAAAAAAAAGAGAAAGATCTGATCTAAATTCTTTTTAGTTTGACTCTTTCTTTCAGATAATTACTTTCAGATCATTTACCTTTAATGATATCCACCAGCAAATAAACCTACTTTTGGTTGAAGCAAAAGCTGAGACCAGTGTAACCACAGGACTACAGAACCTGAGACTTCAAGACAAACAACACCCATTACAAGAGTCAGAGAGGGGGTTGCCAATGTTGTTTATCTGACAGTAGTGCTTTAACCCCCTAGGAGTTCTGTTTTGCGAGGTACTGTATGCACCATATCGAGGGATAGTCCCATCTCCAAAGAGGCAAACATTTAGCTGTAGAAGACAAGCTGGGAAGAGGAATAACTATATTTTAACCACACAGTTTTATAGCTAATCAACTTAAACTTAGTTTAAACTAGAACTTATAGATAATACATTTAACTAAGACCTAAATTTGTATTACCTACATCTGATCACACACAAGCTAAATATCTATTCTAAGTGAGCCAGTAGATTTCTTCTATGGTAAATGGAGGGAGAGAGGGACATGTCTGCAGAAGGGCATACAACCCAGCTTAAATACATGTGAAAAATCCCTCTCTTCAGGAGTAATATACACAAGTAGTTTGAATTAGACATTACTTCAGCAATAGCTGAGTGGGATGAATCACTCTGTGTGACTTGCCCAAGGTCACATAGGAAGTTAATGCTGGAGCATGACCATGAGTCCTCAGCCCAATACCTCAGCCCTAAAAGCATCTGTCTTCTTTCATGTCCTGGTTTTAACTTAATGTGCTGTGTTTTACCTCCCTTCTGATCCAGCACAAAGTTCAAGTTGTTGATGTGACCTAAGGAGTAAATGGGAATTAATACAAAATGTTAGTAGGCTTGGGTCATTTCTGTTTCTATCTGCTGTAGTAAAAGGTCATTCTTTTCACAATAATTTAGTCTGGGAAAATTCTATGGGGTTTCCTTTTCATCTGAAATATAGTAAGTTTCACTAAAGCTTTATGTGCTGTGAAATACAGTTTAAAAAATATTGGTATTCAAGCAGGAGACCAAAGCTGCACTTGGAAGCAGAGAACAGCTTTTTTAATTTAGAGATCAAGAGAATTTATCTTTCCTCTCTACAGCTTTCATCATTGTGTGCTTACAAAAATGCTCTGTCTAATATTTCTCGGGTGATCCCTCTCCATCCTCTGCCAGTAAGAGATCATCTGCAGTTGTTGGAGATAGCCTAGGTCAACGTCAGGCTGGCATTTGATTTAGCAGATAGCCAGCATTGTGACATTCCATTCCTATTCTGAGGAATGCATCTGTGGTGGGTGTCAGGGGCTCGGGGAATGACACTCCGGTCACCCGTGTTAACCTCTGGTAATGATCTGAAAGTGCAAACAGAAAAGATAAGGGCTTGTTGTTCACTGACTGAGGTCCTCTGACTCTGCCTTACACRGAGATTGCTAATGAGGTGGCCCTAATGTCCTTGCTGGCCTTCAAATCTTTCAGGTGGTCATCAGCAGTCTGCCACAACCCTGTGTTTCTTGAGGCTGTAAGCAGAGCATGGAGAGCATCTCAGTCCTCTCACATGGGACAAAATAATGGATTCTGACCCAGATTGAGATTTTCCACTTTAGAGACTCCAAAAGCTGTTGGTCACAAATGTGCAAATATCATGACCAAATTCATGTCATTGGCTTTCTGCGATGAGAGGTGGTAATGAAAACTACATTGTACTGGTGTCTGCAATGAGCGCAGGCAATCATTTCATAATACTCGGCACGCAGGCGTACTGGACAGAGGCCTGTGGTTCTGCAGACACAGCTACATAAAACGTCTCCGATTCTGACAGCAGATCGTCCAGCTTGCCCAAGTTCCAGAGGTGGTCACAGAGTTTCCCATGATGTTTCCCATGTCAAGGCACGTTGCTATAAATGCTTCATGCAGAGAAACTGTAGAGGTTGCATGGGCAGTGATAACATTTCAAACTATTTTGTCATACAACCTCCAAACATGGGAAAGAATATGGGAGAGATGGTGGAGAGATGCCAAGTGCACTGCTCTACTGGAGCAGCTTTCTGCACAGTGCAAAATCAGAAAAGGGTACTCTCACTGGAAGGAAATGTTAATTTTTATCAGCGTGCCTCAGCAGAGGAGTCATTCACTGTGCTGTTCTGTGATGCTTTCAGTAAGTCCTGGATGGATGCTCTGAGAATAGTTGGGGGGGTGATCTTCGTCTGGGCTCTTTCATACCTGGAAAACAGCATGCTGTGATGAATCTTGCAGTATTATTCTGCAGGTAATAAAGAGCAGCTATGATCTTAGGCTGAGGATCAGTGACAGGATGCCTTGAATTTTTCATTGTTCATGAATTCCCACCCTGGTTTTTTCCTCCTAATTGTATGCAGGTTTTATGTCATGTCTGGGCTAAAAGACTGTATGTTTGTAAATACCTTCATTGCTTTGTTTTCAGTAAATACTCTTATTACAGCAAGTATTTTACACTTACAATCACATATTTACTGCTTCCTTGGAGAGTTTCTGTCTCATAAAAAGCCTAAGAAATCCTGCAACTGTCTGCAGAGTTTGCTGGGATGTCCAAATCACAGGTGCACCCATGTGCAGGATCTGTCATCTCTTTGCACATCACCTTCTGCAGTTCTAACATTCCCATTATTATGGCTTAGAGAATATATACAAGTTGTTAAAATGTTGGCCTTCTTTTTMCTTTGGGTGTTACTAATTCCTGACCAACCTCTCCTGATCAGACTCATAGCTGTTTTCAAAATGAGCTTTTCTCCAGGTACACACATCTATGTTGGTAAACTGACCAGACATAAAACCAGCTGCAGAAGCCTCATAGCATAGTCTGGGTAAACAATTAGTACAAAAGGCTCAGTTAGGTGAAGAGTATCCTTGAATGTTGTTTGCTTTTCTCTTAGCAACAGTTATACAGTTCAACACCATGAAGTTCTTTGTGCTGCCTGGTCACCTTTGTATTGGAAATAAGCAAAGACCATGCAAATGTAACTTCAATGGAGGATCATGCCAAGAAGAAAAATTTCTTCCTTCTTGGTTTAACTCCATGGACAAATATGACTCAATGCCTCTCTGATCCTGATTACATCAGAATTTATATTTATGACAAATAACTCTCCAGATCACTTTCCTCCCAATACAAGCTTTCTGCGTTCTCTTGGCATATGAAGGTCCAATATTTCAYTAATGAGGTTCTTTGTCATAAGGAATTGGCTATATTTATAGGAGAAAAAAAAAGAGTCCATGTCTCCCACCTGTTCTCCTGTATTAATTCTGGTCAGATGAAGGACACAACTTTTAAAATTATATGAATGCTGTGCTTCTGATAAACCCTATCATGAAAACCCAGGAAATCTCTCAGCTGCCCTGCAGGCTCTATGGTCTCCCCAGTGAGATCTATATATTTAAAGATTGTCAGATTATCTTATTTTGCAGTAGTTTTCTTGCATCTTTTTACGCACTCTGACAATATAAAGGGAGTAAATAACAGCCCTTTGAGCAGGGGACACATCAGCCAGGGAATACTTAATTGTAAGGGGCATTCTAATACTTAATTGTAAGAAGCACTGCAAAAAATTTTCTGAAATGCAATTGTAACCTGGTAGGGCACAAATGCATTCAAGATTTTGACCAGCAAGTTGCTAGTTCTGAGAAAAAGCACCAAGAGCAGAAGAAAATGGAGTGGAAAAATAAGAGAAATTTGGATCCTGTATGCTTATTCTGGGCTCAGGGAATGTGGTGACACTCCTCCCTTCTCTACCTAGAAATCCAAGCTGCATCCATGTGACAGGACCGTGAACCTATTGTGCTTGCCTGTATAATACTGCCTTCACCTAAGATATTATATAAATAATAATAAATGCCACCTAAGAGATCCTAATAAATATCACCTAAGATATTACATAAATAATAATAATAAATGCCATATCAATAGATTGGACATTTCATGTTTCTCACCTGTCTTCTTTGCAAATCATGTTGAATGAGACTTATCAGTTTGAACAGATCTGTCTCCTTTCAGACACCAGTCTACCTTTATGATTATGTGAGCTCTGCTGCTACTAAAATCACTGATGTGTATATACAGGAAACAGCACAAAACTCAGAATGCAGAAAGCCCATACTTGGGACAATTTCCAAGTTGGAATTTTCCCAAATGCACAATGCTGCAGATTATCTATATTTTGTTTTTAAAAGATGAAGACATGCAGTGAAATATATCTGTATATCCATTGCCCCATTTTACTAATGAAGTCATGAGTCAGGACACCAAAATGATGATCTGGCTTAAAAATGATGAAGTTTGCTTTTTTCTTAGTAAAACAAATGGGTATCTAGTTGCATTCAGAGCTTTTAATCTCCTCACTTTGAACTTTTGACCATACATCGATGTAGCTCACATGTTCAGGCTTCTCTTCGTTTTGTAAAATACCATATTTGTGGAAAAATATCTGAAAAAAAAAAGCATCATGCTAAGAGGAAGGATGTTGCATAAAAGCAGTGCAAATCATCGGAAGAAATCACAGTTCACTCCTATCATTGGTAATTATTGTTCTTTGCAATTTGTTTGCTACACCAAATCAGCTTGGTGATCTTACAGTTAGAATCCAGTTTTARCCCTCTGTGTCATTTGATAATGCTACAAGCCAATTGCACCAGAAAGTACTTTTGCTGATGAAATCTAATTATACAGGCTTCAGTTTAAAGAARGCCTTTAGTGTAAAGCCAGTTCTGTGGACAACAGTGAAACTGCCTTTATGCTTAGAGCTACCTATATATCTAAATGAAGTCTCCTGTTCTTCCCCTTTCCACAAGAAAATAGTCAATTCAGGTAAAAGAGAAGTGCACAAAACCTCCTTATACCCATTCTTCTAGAGGTTATACTTATTTATGGCACATCTTCTCAATCACTATGTGCAAGGTAAAGGACCAAAAACATCTTCTCAATCACTATGTGCAAAGTAAAGGAGCAAAAACATTTCAGCTAACATATACAGCAAAGATTGACAGGCAGAGCTTGGTAGACTTAGAGGGAGATTTTCTGAAATACCTCACTAGATAAATAACTATCTTATATTGAAATCAAGGAAGCTTTGACAATTGTGCATGTGAGTATCTTTACATCTTATTATTATCCAAATACTTTTAGAAATCCAGTCTGCACATGAGCTTAGCTGTTACTTGTTCTTGTCTATCTGTACCGGATACTATATGAAGCAGTAGTTGGTACAGCGTTAATTTAAAATTAACAGCAAGGAACAAAAAAAATTGAGATATAAAGTAACAGAAAACCGCTCTTGAGTTATAACAGCTAATCCAAAGCTTGAAGGAGCAGAAAACTTTCTTGCCAAAGGTACTATAAATGCACCACTTGAAGGAAACCAGACAAGCAAGTAAAACTATACAGGCTGAGTAGAAGGAACTGTGCCTTCTGTTTTCTCACATGGGCTGGAGGGAAAGGGCATCAACAAAGAAGCAGTGGTAGCAGGGTGTTTGAGATGAACTATTTGTTAACAAAAAAAAAAAAAAAATCAGGCCATTTAATTCTATGTATCTCTGTTAAGTGTTGGTGCTGTGTGATACTAGCTGGGAATCCTCTTCAGCAGGCTGTTTTATGTAGAGAGTGAGTTAGTTCATTGAGTTAGCCCTTGCTTGGAGCAATGACAGCTTTGAATCCTAAGTATTTTTTGTATTAGCCTATGAAAAGTAGTCTTCCACTCAATGCAAATTTACCATTCTAAAGTGGGGAAGCAAAGCTGGTACACAAAGGGGTGTAAAAAGTCAATTTGCAGCAACTTTTACTCAACTCAAGCCTGAATGGCAAAGCTTGAACTGAAGACGTCCTGTTTTGTGCCTGGAGCTAACTTTAAGGGAAGTCACTCTGTAGATAGCATGTAATAATAAGTAAAAACAATTTGCTATACTCAACTGGATCTGAATCTTTTATCTATAAATCAACCCTACTTCAAGAATTGTAACAGTTACGATTTTTTTATTACCCAATAATTTGCATGGCAGCAACACATAGGAGCCCAAAGCAAACTATTTTCAAATCCATCCCTTTTTCACTCATCTCCTTTTCCATTGCCAAGATTCACTGGAGGCTAAAACCAAAAGTACTTGGAGAAAAAGGTACTTGCCACAGTACTTTTGATCAGAAAAGAACCAATAAAAAGTATGCCACAGAACCAGATGAAATTTTCCAGTTCATTTTAAGACCAGTCAGATAATTTTCCAGTGGCTATTTCCTCCTCTAAACCATCCATGTGTGTTTCTCCCATTATTAATTTCAAGTGCCTATTGTGCAGAAAAAGGATACAGGAGTTGCCTTTCTGACTGCTGCAGAACATTTCCAAGATTGGAGGCCCTTGCAGCAAAATTAGGATCAAAATTCCATATTCGTAATGGATCTTGGCAATGAAGGAAAAAAAACAACAAAACAAACCTGTAATAGTGTCTTATTCCTTACTAATGCATATCTGCCACAGACAGCAAGGAGAGGTCTCTTCTGAGAGAGTTTTTCTAAGAACTGAATATTATGATCTTATTTAATTACTGTGAGGACCCGCACCTAACTACTAAATAACAAGTTCTTACACTTCCCTCTGACATTTCTGGTGCTGGACATTTTGAAAAACATGACTCTGGTCACGGCAACTTCTATATAAAAATARTGCTTCTTCTTCAGCCCTTTTGGGATGTTCCTGCACTGTGGAAGGAATTGGTGGACTTCAAGTCTGGGTAGACAAAAATAGTATTTACTTCCTGCAAGACAAGGAAGTCATGTTCCTAAAAGTGAAGCAAAGCAGAGAGAAAGAACTTGGCTAACACATGTAGAAATCCAGACATCTGGATTCCACAGCTGTCCAACACTCTCCACTTTTATGTGGTCAGGTACTCTGTTACAATGGGAGACAAAATAATATTTTTCTGCTGAGGCCAGTTTTACTAATTGCATTTGTTGACTTTGTTGAACACTAAATGTAATCAGCAGTGGAAAATTATGCCCAATATATAATGTTGGACACAGGGCTGCCTAACACGCCCACTGAGGTAGAAGACTGCAGGTAGACRTGGAGTTTTAAAAACAGGGTTCATCTTTTAGCTCTGTCATTGAGTTCTAAAAGACAAGCTCCATTACCTGGTCTGCTTGAATTTGTCCACAATGATACACATAGTCTGGGGATATTAACACTAGATAACTGTGAGGTTTTGTTGAATGAAAAATTGCTCATTTCCTAAAGATCTAGGGAGGGAAAAGGTTATAGAAACAGAAAATAAATGTATGTATTTTGTGGGGCAGGGTGGTTACAAACCATTTGGTTGAGAAGGCTCTGGTGGAGCATGTAAGATTATGAGAGAAGGAGATTAACAGGGCTTTGCCTCTCAGTTTGTTTTAATTAATTTGTTTTATGCTTTTGGATTGCAGCATGTTTGAACAAAAGTAGTATATTTGCCAAGAACTTTTGCATGTAGAGAATAAGCGATTCCTGGAGCACCAGAAATTATCAGTCACAAGCATGACCACGTACAGAAGTTTTTAAAAACAACTGAGCATTTTAATTACCCCTCTTTTCCTGAAATTTGTCAAGATTAAACATGAATATACAAAAATATTCTTGAGAAAGACAGAAACTGGGCCCTTGGGTTTGAGAGACACTGTGATCCTTTGTGCTGCATTCATAGCATGGAGATGTTTGGAACTGAAGGTAGGTATTGCCCTGACCCAGMGTCTGCCCCGTGACTGCAGGCAGGGTTGCATTCTGACCTGATTGTCCTCCTTGGTGCTAGGGGTACCCCACGCTGGTACTCAGTATCACCAACAGTAAGCCTTGAAGCATCAGCAGAGAGATTTACTTAAAACCATGAGACGGGCTTAAAAGTCACACAATGCAAAAATGCTCTGGTTTCTTTCTCTGTTTTTGGTTTCAAAGCCCAGGCTGCACTTCAGACACTTCTTAGCCTGCAACCTTGAGAGCTAGGAATGTCTAAATAGAAATTGTGATTCTTCTGTAAGCACATGAGACTAGAATCAGAGGCTATAGGGCGGAAAAACAACTTCCCTGAGAATCATGACATCTAAAATTCTACTTGTAGCTATGTTCCACTTCCTGTAGATCCAAGCTGTCTGAGTATGCAGCTTCACAGATCTTTTTCTTGGCAGAAAAGCTGTCTTCAGAAGTTCCCTAATTTTCTCATTCCCCAAACCCTCACTGCAGTTCACTGCTCCTGCTTTTGTCCTGGTAGCACAGCTTGTTTGAGGCCAAGCTATAATTTAGTGCACTGAAATGGTAAGTGTTAAAAGTAAGATTGTTTTCTCTATAATGTTATTTTTCACCCAGGTATCTCTGGTGAGGGTTTACAAGACAGAGGCCAATGAGGCAGTTTCTACTTTTTTCAGCACTTGGTTTAAGGTGGATCACCTTCATCCTTGACTTTTGTGCAAGAATGAGAAGATGAAGAGTTTCTCTTCTGATGCAGAAGAGAGAAGGACTGGAAGGAAGCACAGCACGTTTACTTAAAAATTTCAATTACCTCAGACAAAACAGTGGATAAAACAATGCTTCACTATTTAACATCTCCTGATATTAAAATGAAAGGAAATAAGCAGACAGTGATCAAGATAGACTTTCACATTTATTGTGTACCAGCATCCCATTGCAGTAGGTCTTAAGGCAAAACAGATTTTTCAGCATTTGTAGGGCAAACGAATCTGTATCCAAGTTGCTAAAAACTATTAATAGAGAGTCCCAAGGAAACTGCTTGCTTTTCCTCATGGTATCAGTGCAAATTTAATTAGGTAGGTGCACATTAATTAACCTGGAATTAGCTATTAATGAAGAAGCTGAATGAAAAGCTTATGTGTTCCTTTTCTAAACCATCTACAAGATCTCAGTTCGGACTTCCCTCACAAGCTTTGACCATACTTACCATCAGAAGTGATGCAGCTTTCCAGACTGGCTACAGACTAACTCATGTGACAAAAACTATCACTTTTTGTAAGTGATGTAGGGTCCAAATCTAACCTGCTTTTTTACACACAAAAATGGATTAAGTAAATTTCCAGCTTGTGGGAAATACTGAGCTAAAAGCGCTAATCTCTGAATAATTTTTTTTTCTCTCTTTATATAGAAAAAGCAACTCAGGTCTGAATGCACCTTAGCCTTGACAGCATGGACCACAAAAGAAAATAGTATGTATTTTAAAAGAAGGAGGCCAGAGGAAAAATGATAGTTGAGCCACAGTAAAAATATAGATAATTTCTCAATGCTTACAGGTTGCCTGCAGAACGTTGAGAAAAAAGTCACTTTTGTGATTCAGATCCAAAATCACAGACAGATATGAGTATTTTTTCTTAATTTCCAGAATTACATTTCCTGTGGGTCTTTGAGAAAATCTCTTACAACAGTGTCTCTGTAGGGGTTCTTTTCCTTTTCTCTAATACAGAAATAATGACAACTTCTTTTCCTCACAAGGTTACTTCAAGGTTAAATTAATTAATTTTCCTGAAGTCATTTGAGAGTAGGTTGTTAACTTGTGATTTAAAATTAATTATGAGAAGCTAGTCTTCAAAGAGGCCTTAAGCTTGACCTCTAATGATACAACTGTATCACAGTGGCAACAATGACTGCGATGGAGTGCAGACCCATCTAAGTAGCTTAAACCAGCTGTTTCAGGTGCTCATAACTGCATGACTTTGGCAGTCCAGATCTCTTATGAGCTGTAATTCCTAAATGTTAAAACCAATATGGCATTGATTCTCTGAACAAATGACACGTGAGCTTTGCTAGGATCATAGAATCATAGAATGGTTTGGGTTGGAAGGGACCTCAAAGATCATCTAGTTCCAACCCCCCTGCCATGGGCAGGGACACCTTCCACTAGATCAGGTTGCTCAAAGCCTCATCCAGCCCGGCCTTGAACACTTCCAGGGAGGGGGCATCCACAACTTCTGTGGGCAACTTGTGCCAGTGTCTCACCACCCTCACAGTAAAGAATTTCTTCCTAATATCTAATCTAAGTTTACCCTCTTTCAGTTTAAATCCGTTACCCCTCGTTCTATCACTACACTCCCTGATCAAGAGTCCCTCCCCGTCTTTCCTGTAGGCCCCCTTTAAGTACTGGAAGGCTGCTATAAGGTCTCTCCGGAGCTTTCTCTTCTCCAGCCTGAACAACCCCAACTCTCTCAGCCTGYCCTCRTATGGGAGGTGCTCYAGGTCCCTGATCATCTTCATGGCCCTCCTCTGGACCCACTCAAGCAGGTCCATGTCTTTCTTAAGCTGGGGGCCCCAGGGCTGAATGCAGTACTCCAGGTGGGGTCTCAGAGAGACCAGAGTAGAGGGGCAGAATCACCTCCCTCAACCTGCTGGCCACGCTTCTTTTGATGCAGCCCAGGATGCGATTGGCTTTCTGGGCTGCAAGCGCACATTGCCAGGTCATGTCCAGCTTTTCATCCACCAACACCCCCAAGTCCTTCTCCGCAGAGCCGCTCTCAATCTACTCGTTGCCCAGCCTGTATCCATGTTTGGGATTGCCCCGACCCAGGTGCAGGACCTTGCACTTGGCCTTATTGAACTTCCTGAGGTTCGCATGGGCYCACTTCTCTATCCTGTCAAGGTCCCTCTGGATGGCATCCCTTCCCGCTAGGGTATCAACAAAAAAATACCCCTCTGTTAAAGACTCTGCTCAGTATTAATGAGGACTGTTGCAAATTACTTTCATTTTCCATATATTAGATATGTAACACTCAGCAGATGTCAAGTGGGTTTTTATTGTCACTTGCTTCAACTGAGAAAATACTTCTGTATGTTGCACTTTTGAATTATGTGGGGTGTTACCTGATACAGGTGTTCAATCACCTGCAGCAATTTTTCCTTTCACTCAGATAAAAACTAAATTAGGAAAATAAGTGAGAACATGCTAGCTATCAGTTGCCTGCACTGAGCCCTTTTACTTCCATAGCGTGATCCCAGATTGCACAGTTTGTAACCAATCTCCTATACATCTGTTTAACCACACAATCTCATGGATGCATTATGGGGAAGGAGTAAAGGAAGGACATTTCCTGTTTTTTCTAACAAAACTCCCTTCTGTTTCCAGGAAAGCTGCCTCACATTAGTGCAGTTCTGTCTTCTGTCTGTGAAAGACAGTTTCCTACATAAAATATTTCCAAAAGCTTTTTACAGCTTGCAGTTCTTCAAATAAAAGGATTTCCAACTCTTCCTCTGTTTGATCACCCCCCAGTCTGAAAGACATCATTATGAAGAAATGTGTTTCCTGACAATCCACCTACATATTCTTTAACTCAGTTTATCTCGTTACACTTTATTGTACCATGGAAATAAAGTGTTTCCTGGTCTTACAGCTCTAGGCAAAAGGCCTGATAAGGCCTGCTAATATCTGTGAATATTATTAGAACTACAGGACTGGACTTGAATGGAGATATTTCAATAAAGCTGTTACAAAAATAATTTTTCACAGTGTTCCACATACTAGCAAGTCAGACTTTATATGTAGTAGCAAATCAAACTTCATATGTAGCACCTAATTAAGGAATTGGGAATCTTTTTTTCTTGACTTCTTGTTCACATTCTTTTAGTTCATTAAGAAGTCCTTTTCTCACCCTCTGTTGAGAAAATGGTTTTCAGCGTAATCCTTCCCATGTCTTTTAATCTCATTACTCATTTACTTGAATCTCATTTCTGCTCAGAACTGGATTTTTTTTTTTTTTTCTGTTTTAAAATTTGGGCTAAAAGGAAGACAATGAGCTATAAATATTGGCTTACAGAAATAATTACTAACAAAATTGCCTTTTTTGAAAAAGAAAATCAATCTTTTTAGTCCTATGTCTTTTAGCTTCCAATATTTTGGGKTTTTTTTTGTGAGATTCATGATCCTACAATTAAAAATGGGTCTCTGATAGGAGGTAGCATCAGCTAGAGTGATATGTAGATTGAGAACAATGGAGCACACCTGAATGTGTCCCCACAGCATTTTTCAGCCAACAAATTTACCTTTTGCAAACATGCTCTCCTTTAGGTAAGACATTATTTTTTAACAGGAACTATTGTACTCCATTCAAAACTTTAAAGATGACTGAAGGGCATAAGTTCAGAAAAAAATCAATTTCAAGCTAGTTTAAACAATATGACAATATCTTTTATTATGTGCTTGTACTGAGGATCTAATCTCCACCATAGCCTTTCAGGTGCTCTTTAATGCAAGGGGTAGAAATAAAAAGACATACTTGCTATTGATTTAGGCTAAGAAAGAATCTTTCATGCAGACTGAAATTATTTTACATGCACTTAGGCAGTCTATACCTGCTGTCATATAGAACAATGACTACCTAAAAAACTGTAAAGTTTTTTACAGACTACCTAAAAACATGAGAATATGAATAAAAAAATCAAACAGGGCAATCAAAGGTAGGCACTAAACATTACTTACCTTTATTTCTGTCTTCATCCATGGTGAAAGATGTTTATGGATATATTACTGCCTCCCTAATTTACCTGGGTGGTCATTTGACCAATATAGTAGAGATTCAGACTTTCATGCTTTCAGCCTTACTATAAAAAAATTGTTTGTCCACTAGAGATCAAACACAACATATGGATAGTATAGGTGTCCAAGGCCTTTTTATATGTAATTGCAAAGTCTCCCTCTCCAAACCACCTTACCACTCTGCATAATGCTCAGCTCAGGTGCTTTAAAATTAGGTCATAGAATAAATTAGATGGGAAAATATCCACATAAATCTTTGGTCCAACCCCTCCTCAAAGCAGAAGCAACCAGATCAAGTTGCTTGGGGACTTACTGAGTTTTGAGTATCTCCAGGAATGGAGAACCCACAGCCTCTCTGGGCACCCGGGCCAGTGTTGGACCACACTCATAGTGAAAAATTTTTCATCTTATATTTGACTGAAATCTCCCTTGCTGTAACTAGTGAATAATGCCTGTCTCTTGTCTTTCCACTGTGCACCTCTAGCTCTGTCTTCTCTGTGGCCCATCTTTAAGTATTTGAATTCAGTTAGATCCCTGCTTAGCTTTCTACTCTGCAGGCTAAACAAACCTGCCTGCCTTAGCCTTTCCATGCATTTCATGCGCTCCAGCCCCTTGAACCATTTCAGTGGCCCTCCTCTGGACTCACTGCAATTTGTTGGTATCTCTGTTGTTCTGCCCGAAACTGGACACCAGTATTCCAGCTACAGCTTCATGAATATGGTTTCAAGCAATTAAAGGGAAATAATCAATCACGTCCCTTAATCTGGGACCACACTCCTGATCAGTGTGTTCTGAATGGCAAAGTCGAATACAGCCTGAATTTACCAGTACCCACTGGCACACAAGAAGTTTCTACCACAGGACTGGCCGGATTGTTCCTGGAGAAGCTGATGCTGGCAAAAGAGCATATTAACTGAGATTCAAGAATGATGTGTTTTTACAGTCCAGGAAACAGGCCAGACAGGCCATCTTAGCTGTAGAACACACATTATGGACCATTCGCTGGGGACTGGGCATGCAGAGTATCGCTCCTTAGCAGGAACAGCCTATCTGCAAATAGCTCTGAAGCTTAGCTTCCACTCACCACCTTGAAAAACTACTGTGTGTATATTATATCTTTATCGCAGCAAGACCAGAATTTAGCAGGATATGACAGCTTCCTTTGGCTTTTATTAGTGAACAAAAAAAGTGTTTTCTTGCTGTTTGATTGAAGACACTAGTGTTTTCCAAGGTGCATCCTAACGCAGTCTGACCCCGGTTTTAGGTAAAAAAGCAAATACCAAGAATGCAGCATACGAATGGGAAACCTCATAATCTTATTAGAAGACTGGAACTGCATCTGAAACATCTCAGCTAGCCACCCAGAAAAGTAAAGACCTCTATCGACCAAGTAGGGACTTCATGAGACGGCCCAAAGGAGGCTTTTTCAGGCAAATCTGTCATTTTACTTCATAGTCTAAAGGCTGTTTCCCCCAGGGAAAGAAAGGCCTTGGACTTTCTAACACTGTCAGTGTATTTGGAAAGAACAAGTAGAGCCTTCCTCTTCTACCAATGCGCTGCACTGCCCCTCAGGCCTCAAGATATTTCACATAAGAGAAGTGGTCTTCAAAGGCCAAAGAAAGAGCAGTGGAGAAGGGATCTTCTCCTTCTCCACACACAAGCCAAAATGATGAGGAGCAGGTTGTGCTGAATTCTGGTTAACTTGTTTCACATCCTGACATGGAGACCAGTCAATGAACATTTGTGTAGAAACTGCCAAGCTACTGAGCAAAGCGTTGGCTGGGATCTGACCTTAAAACTAGCCATAATAAAAGATCCTGTCAAAAGATAAACAAATGAAAAAGACTGTACAGAATTTCAAATACCATTGTCTCTTTGTCCTTGACCTTCCTCGTGTGGGTTGTTTTCATCATATACGTGTCACTATTTTTCTGTCAGCACCCCACCTCTGAGCCTCCCCAGTGAATACATGTTAATTCTATGTTTCCCCCAGGATGTCTGTGAAAGCCTTCATTTGTTAAACTATTTTTGGGAACAGTAAGTACACTTACATCATTTATAGCATAGCTGAAGCTGTTTCCAAAATTGTAGCTGTTCTGTAATAATTTTCCTTCTCCTTTTATTCAAGGTGCATGGCAATTACTGTAACATTGCTCTTGGAAAATGTGCCAGAAACTCTCATCTCATCTAAGTCCAGGATTTATTTTTTTTTAGTTTTTGCTTACTGAAATATTTCAAGCACAGTATAGAAATATTTTAAGCATATGCCACCATACATATTACATGGAAACAATTAATAGATATCCTTTCAGAATATCAATTCCTCCATTCCTTCATACATGCACATTCATAAAGTCTTGCTGATCCAATCTTTCTTTTACTAAAATAGATATAACCACTTATCTCCCTCCTAAAGGTTGCTAATACTGTCCTGTAATATAACTCAATCCATCCTGATAGCCAAAAATAAGAGGCCCAGCATAATTGGGCGCAGGCATCACCAAACAGGAAAAAACACAAGCAGAGATTCTTGGCATGTTTGCAAATTCTTCATACAGACAGGAGTGCTCTCCTGCAAAGCAGAAGGAAAACTCTCTGGCAGTGGATATGTCAAATAGCACTGAAGTTCCTCTAACATCTCAAGCAGACACACACACCATCCACCAAGAGCTCTGGATGCAGTGGCTTAAACTCTCTTCAAGAAAGCAGGCACACACACACACACAGAGACATTCACATTCCTCCCTCTCTTTGCATTGGCAGTGCTTCTTTAACCACTCACTGATGAGATGGAAAAGCAATCTTGGGTTTGCTTATGCTTTTTGTTTACATGACAACTAGCACAAGGAACCCAGATTAAGAGGAAGAAGGAGAGAAAGACTTCCCTTTTTGGTGGCAGCTTCAGCCAAAACAAGAAACTGCATCAGTAAGTTACAGTGTCGTGGCAGTGTAAGGAGAGCCAGCTGCTGGCTGTCCTTTCTGGGGCTGCAAGTTTCCTCCCTCAGCAAGGAGTCCAACAGATGCCAGAGCTGGCCCAAGGGAAGGGCTGGGATGTATTCTTAGGGTGGGGTTCCAACCAGGACTGTGGCAATCATACCATGTACAGGTCTGGGGGCTTTGATACATACCCACTGAAGTAGTTAACTACATGTAACTTAAAAAAAAAAAAAAAAAGAAATCAAAGCTACTCTCTTAGGATGATGCTCTGCCACAGTGCTCACCAGGATTAACACCTAACAGACTAATTCCATACCTTCACAGGGAGGAAGCAAACTGTGTTAAGGCTTGGAGC
Source organism: Phoebastria nigripes (assembly GCA_035582835.1). NCBI lineage: Eukaryota > Metazoa > Chordata > Aves > Procellariiformes > Diomedeidae > Phoebastria > Phoebastria nigripes. The sequence goes on along the minus strand of JAYKAV010002814.1, from coordinate 434,780 downwards.
TGAAGTCTGCATTAGCTGATACTGTTACCAAAGTCAGTGTCTTTTAAAGCCACTTATCAATTCCCTTCCCAACCAGAAAAAAAATCAGCCCTTATATGTGAAATAACCCTACAGACCTCTGCAACACTAATGTACAGCATTATATGGTGATCAAAAATGTCCTGACTTTAAGATTCGATTCTTTAGTAGGTATGAAGAAAATATATGTAGCATGTTTAGCAGTTTACACCACAGACTTTCACATTTGCAGACATGTCTAAGAACAGACATTTTATTCAAATAGAGAAGTGGTTCCAACAGAGAATGATCAGAGCTGATATATACTGAAAGCAGAAAGGCAGCTATGGGAAATACATCCAAACTGAGAGATACCAAAAGGGAAGAGGCAGTCCCTTACTCTGAACCAAGAAATAAAATAACTGAGATATGTACTTTCCTAAATACTCAGGGGATACTTTTTCTGTAAGAAAACAAGAGAGTAAAGCTGGTAGGATAATGGAAAGTTAGGAAAGCTAGGTGACATACCAGCTGACAGTACTGCACCCTGGGAAAGCACACAGCCATCAAGCCTATCTTTGTGTAGCTGCAGTATTTGAAGCATTGTATTCAGTTGTGATGCATTATTATAATTATAGTCATTTAAACAGTGGTAATACTTGGATAGCATGTCCTACAATTAAGTATCTTCTGGTATTTTCTCATCACAAAAAAAGGGGGTTGACTCAGTGATACATTTACTCCARTGATGAAGCTCGCCTGAGAAGCCCTGCCTCCCCGTTCCTCCTGCCCTGCTGCTCGTCACTCATGGCCCTCCCACACCCCTAGGCTCTGCTGTGCAGCTGTCTGGGGGCTTAAGAAATTGTCTGGGTTAAGAACCAACTATTTTTTCCTATCTGAGAGGGCTTATTTGAGACCCAGATAATTTCAGAGGCAAATCTGATCTCCCTATCTGTTTATGTGTTTACACTTTGCCCCGACATTGTAGTGACTGAATGCCATGTCATTTGACAAGTCTTAGATATGTTCCACCTTGCCAGAATTAGGGGGTGGGACTCACCAACCATTATATCTATTATAAGCAACTCCAATAATGTGTGTGGGGTAATCCCCAGGTGGGGTGTGGCCACCCACACAGGACGGCTTGTAAGGCACCTACACAATACAAACAATAAATACTAACAAAAATAACATCAGCTGTTACTCATCTGTGCCGCAAGTGAAGAGGAAGTGCATTCAAGTGGCCACCTTGTCAGCGTAAGGAAAAACAGCTCCCAGGGTTAGGGTACGGTACAGGTGAACTGCTCTTATTTTGGGCTGCTGCTAAAGACAGCGGTTAAATTATCCAGCTGCCCTGCTCCTCTCTCCCCTCTTTTGTGCTTGCTGCTCCTCTTTCACCACTATTGGTGCTTGTTTGACCAGCCTGACCACAGAGCTAAACTGACACAAAACCAGCCCTACCAAATAAATAAGTGAATAGTTTTATCTTTGTTTGGCTTCCTAAACTGACTCACGTCACCCACTTGACTACTGCAGTGAGTCCCAGTTGTTGTGCAGTGTTTACCCCCCACAATCATGACAGCAGTGCCCTATCTCAGGTATCAGAAAGTATCACCATTAGCCTAGATGTGTGTAAACCAGCAAGTATTGGTTTAATTTGTCTGGGTTTGCTAGCATTTGATCTGAGGGCAACATCTTTAAAAGCAGCTATGTGATACTGAGGAAGTGTTTTGCTGAATGACTTGGCACAGAGCTTCTGAGGACAGACAGGACAGAAACTGGATTCCTGTAAGTTCAGAGAAACTTTCTCAGCAATTTCTGCATTAAGCCCGTACCTTCTGCTTGAGCATTTCCACCCTTCTTTTCAGCAGATCTCCAGTCCTGGAGGAGATGAAGAATTTCTGAGTAAGTGCGATTTCCAGTGATTAATTGGCTTCATTGTTAAAAATTCATGCCTTACTTCCAGCCTGAATGTTATTAGTTTTGACTTCCAGCAAGTGGGTCTTCTTGTACTGTTGGTCCCTTGACACTGGTGTCTGTTCTATGTAACTATGGAAACAGAGCACTAGAAAAAGCAGTTTTACAAAACTGTTATTTCACTATCAGTCTCAAATATTGCTGATAAGATGTACATTCCTGTGAATCTTCATATTGTCTCCTTCACCTCTTTCCTAAGGGCTCTAGGGAGAGCTGTCAGGGGAGACACCTTAGTGTACCCCTAGCATTTGTTGCTCTGCAAAGTTCATGCAGTCACACTGCCAAAAACCTGGAATGATTTTGTTTTTCTGAGAACAGCATACTCAGCTGCATGTGTTATTGATTTTACTTTTTAGACATTATCTGATGTGCTAGGCAATGGCCACAGCTGGAGAAGAGACATCAGATGGTTGAGACCACTGGGGACGAGTGATGCCAAGATGTCTATTCTTGGGTGCTCAAATGATCTGTCAACCTCATCAGCAGACTTACAATCTGGGATGATTTTTCTAAAGTTTGACTGGAAGGACCAGCTGGTTTTATGCTTCTTTTGCAGCTGGAAGATAAATAATCTGTTGGAACATCTGGGCATATGTCTTCTAAGCAATTCCCTTACAAGGTCAGTGTGGCTTCACTGCATGGTGAGAACAGAGGAAGAACGGAGTCCAGGCTTGCAAGCCACCCTGGTTGGTGGTAGTGGCTTCTCCATTAGAATCTCATCTATCACTAGGGCAACAGGGCATACCTATGGTGGCCTCCAAGCCTGTGAGAGAAGCTTTTTTCTCATGGCATTAAACTTCCATGCACAGAGCCCACCTTCTCAGCCTTAGAGCTGCAAAAGACATTCGTGACATTCAGTGAGAGAACGACATAGGAAAAACAGAAAGAAATCCTGTAGAGTGCATCTTTTTTTAGGTTTAGGTATCAATGAGACTTTGCAAATTATTTTGCCTTTAATGTAACGCATATAAAACAGACACAGATCCCTATGTAGACGTATGATATCTAATAATATATCTAATAATATTACATAATAATAAAGAAATAATACAATGTGTCCAAAATTTCGTAGGAAGGAAAATCCCGGAATACCTAACAAGCTTTCATGTTAGTTATGAATTAGTTATGAAATAATCTTCACCATCTTAAAATAAAGTTGTGTGCTACAAGGCTTAGTAAGGGTTGCCATGGTTTCTAAGATATTCCCAGGATTTAGTAACATGTAGAAAACAGCTGCCCCATGCAGCTGCATGCATGTGTGTTCTCACAGCCAGCCACTCTAAGCCTCCTTTTGTGTGCTGCTCACTAGCAGCAGCAGCAGGGATGACAGTCCTTGCAGGTGTTAAGACAGTGAGCCAGTTTCACCCTCTGAATTGTCCAGGCCATTAACTCCAGCTGTCTTGGCTCAGTGGGACCGTTCTACCACCCCAGAACCTCACCACACTCACCCACAGGACAAGCTCCACTGATGGCTGGCCAGCAATATCACCCCCAAAGAGGTCTGAGGCTGCACAGTGCATATGCTGCAACAGCAAGACAAATGCCCTTTGCAGCCCAGTCTTAGCAGGAAAGTTAAGTCCTGCCCTCTTCCCTTCCAGCTTTGCTCTCCTACAGCAGTGGAGGAAATGATTCAATGAAGAAAGGGCTAAGCCCAAATCCAGTCATCTGTTTTTCACAGTGACTTCTGTAATCCTTCATCTTTATAGGCACTGTTTATAGTCCTTTGAGAGCAGGGACCTGGGGAAGTACTCTGCACAGCCATAGTCATGGTATATATGTACAGTGCATGACAGAACTTAACTGACTGCTTCAGGTATGCTGACAGTACACACACTCCACACAGCTGCTGACTTCCTCTCACAGGTGAAACACAGAGTGCCGACACACTCTGTAAACTGCTCTTTGGACCCCCCTTCTTACACACTGTTCTGAAAAGTCATGCTGTCAACACACGGTGGAACATTTGTGAGTGGGGGTCAAATAATGACTGTCACTTCTGCATGAGAGAGACCTGGCACAAAATAAGATCTATCATACTGCTACACTGTAGGATCTGAGGGAGATACGCTGTCTTAGATACAGGACTATGCTCGACAGTCATATTAAGGTCTGCCTGAAATTCCAGCCTGAGATTGTAAATACTCAGCACATACGACTCAATGGGCTGCACTGAAGAGTGATGACCAATGTCCTTGCAAGGCTGCTTAAATGTTTGAAAGGTCCATTACAACTGAAGAAAAGGAAACCTATCTTCACCTGTCCTCAAGAAAGATTGAAAGGACACACTGGGGAATCACAGGGCAGTCAACCTCACTGAGGCTGGAGCAAGTCCTCTTGAAGCACTTTTCTGGGCACATAAAGGAGAAGGAGTGACTGCGGACAGTCAGCATGGACTGTCTAGAGGTAAATCATGCACCACCTGGGTCTCTTCTGTGATAAAATGACTGGAACTGCAGATGAGGGGAGAGTAGTGGATGTCATTTACCTTGACTTTAGCAATGCTTACAACACTATTTCCACAATATTCTTGTATCCAAGTTGGGATATTACAGCCTGGGTGGGTAGACAACCAGATGGGTAAATACCTGGTTGGATGATAGGCCTTAGAGGCTGGTGGATAATGAATCATACTCTGCCTTGAGGCTGGTAAGATGTAGGGTCCACTGGGGTCTGTACTGGGACCTGTCCTGTTTAAGATCTGTATCACTAATGAGGTGTACAAGGTGGCGGGGTGCAGTTTCATCAAGTTAGCAGATAACACCAAGTTGCAAGGACCAGTTGATAATGCAAGGCTGCCATCAAGACAGACCTGGATAGGCAGAAGAAAGGGTCCGATAGGGTCCCCATGCACTTGGGGCAGGAGCAATGTGCAGCCTTGCCCTGGGCAGGCAGAGTCCTGGCAGCACTGCTGGTGGGGCTGGGGTCAGCGCCTGGGAGAAGGTCCTGGGCCCTGGTAGGCAGCCAGCTGAGGAAGGACCAGCCATGCATGCGATCAGTGACGGGGACCAGCAGCATCTGCAGCAGTGTGAGCAGAGCTCAGCTTTGCAACAGAGATGGCTTTGAGGCACCTAACAGCACCCCAGCACCTATGGGGAGGGGATGGAGAGAGCAGGGACAGACTCTTCACAGCGGTGCCTGGCAGGAGGGTGAGAATTAATGGGCATAAGCTGAAACTAAAGAGGTTCAGGCTGGAGATAAGGAACAAATTTTTCCCCACAGGGACAGCCAGGCAGTGGAGCAGGTTTCCCAGAGAGATTGTGCCATCTCTGTCATTGGATGTTCTTGAACCCCAACTGGACAAAACCCTGAGTACCCTGGTCTGATCTCACAGATGGCCCTGCTTTGGGCAGGAGGTTGGGCTAGTGTCCTCCCAAGGTCACTTCCAGCCTGAATGACTCTGTGAATGCTTTTATGTTGAACAGTCTAAGACCTCTGTGTGAAAAAAAATATCCTTGAGCCCAAAAATTCCTATAGGACTTTTCATCCTCTGTGGTTGTCTTTGCCAATGTACTGAGAGTGGATTCACAACTGGAATTATTTCTATGGATTTATTGTGATAGAATTGTCTTTGGGAGGCTTTTGGCTGTATTTCTTCCTGGTTATTGGTTGCTAGAGATTTAACTCCACGGCAATGTCAGAAAAAGCCCCCTCAGCCTTAGAGTCCTTGATACCGATTCCTGTGGTGTTCTGTGTAGCATTCTGACTTTTCTGGTAATTTCTTGTGGTGACCGTTCTTTCAAAGATGTATCATGCATGCTTTAATCATAGATGGGGATTTCAGATTCACTGATTACTTTTGTTTCTCTGTTTTGTCCATCACATCTTCTAAAACCAATCTTAAGTTTAATCTTCAGTTGTCCTGGCACAACTTGAGGCCATTTCCTCTCGTCCTATCGCTTGTTACTTGGGAGAAGAGACCAACACCCACCCACCTCGCTGCAACCTCCTTTCAGGTAGTTGTAGAGCGCGATAAGGTCTCCCCTCAGCCTCCTCTTCTCCAGGCTAAACAGTCCCAGTTCCCTCAGCCGCTCCTCATAAGACTTGTTCTCCAGACCCTTCACACAGTATTCGAGGTGCGGCCTCACCAGCGCCAAGTACGGGGGCATGATCGCCTCTCTACTCCTGCTGGCCACACTATTTCTGATACAGGCCAGGATGCCATTGGCCTTCTTGGCCACCTGGGCACACTGCCAGCCCATGTTCAGCCGGCTGTCAACCAGCACCCCCAGGTCCTTTTCCGACAGGCAGCTTTCCAGCCACTCTTCCCCCAGCCTGTAGCATTGCCTGGGGTTGTTGTGGCCCAAGTGCAGGACCCGGCACTTGGCCTTGTTGACCCTCATGCAGTTGGCCTCAGCCCATCGATCCAGCCTGTCCAGGTCCCTCTGCAGAGCCTTCCTACCCTCGAGCAGATCGACACTCCTGCCCAACTTGGTGTCGTCTGCAAACTTACTGAGGGAGCACTCAATCCCCTCATCCAGATCATTGATAAAGATCACATCCGACCTAAACTACAGACTCCTCAGGATGGGTTCTTTATTTTAACTGTTCATTTAAGTGACAACAATAAAATAATGCAGAACTAGTCACAAAACCAGAGGTGGAGCTTCTTGTCACCAAGTTTCACATAGCTAAGCACTGAGTGGGAGTAGATTTTGGCAGGCCAAGGCAAAAAACAAGTTGGCTTGTCTTTGTCCTGCATTGTGATAAATCTTCCAGCCATGTAAAAGTGCTATCTTGAGACACAGGATCTCAAGACTGTTCTGTGGATGTGAAAATTGGGTGAAAGGTGAGTGTACAGCATAAATCACTGTAGCTGAGTCAGCAACACGAAGAGTTTTGTGATATTAAAAATGTTTCTCTCTTCCAAACAGATCCTCCTGTGTAAATACTTTAGTATGTAATACTGAGTCTGACTAAGAAAAACCTGATTTGCTTATAAGCACATTTGGAGCCAAGGCTCACTCTCTTATTAAGTGTATGTGCCCAGTGCAGTGCCCTGGTTTGCAGTGGTATCTCCTAACTACCATAGTAAGTATCAGTCGCAGTGAGGATGTTCATCTTAGGAAAAAAAGACAAATTGCTTGATTAATGTAAGACTGGACAAAACACAATGAAATATCACATGAAGATCAGGGAATGGAGTAGTTGACATTTTTAAGGATGATTTTCATCTTTGCCTTCTGTGATTTTAGTGTCTCTAACATCAGCTGCAGTCATGGACATAACTACCCACAGAAAATGACTGTCATACTGAAGAAAGTCTTTGCTGGTTTGATTTTTCTCAGTAGAAACAAAGACTCTGTGTTTCCTGGCCAAAACTCTATTTTTTGCCTGTAAATAAATTTTAGTTAAGAATAAAAAAAACAGGAGGGCATGTAAATAGTATATAGTAAGTTAATATATAAAGCATACTTATGTAAGTTAACATATGCAAATTAATATAAAGGGGAGAGTGTAATTGTGTAGGAGGGTGTCTAAATCTTTGGGACAACATAGCTGCCACAAATTTCAAGTAATCTTCAAGCTGTGAGTTGCTTCTTTGCTTCTGGCTGCTTGCCAAAAAATTTCTGAAGGGGATTACTTTGTTGCCTTAACCTTGCCCTTGTAGCTTTTAGGAAAGTGTTGAAGATCCCAAAAGACATTTTGCATGATACATATTTCAAGGGTGTACCAATCCACCCCAAAAGAACAGAAAAAGCCTGTCGGTTCACTTTAATACCTGCCTTCTTACAGGACAAACTTTAAGAAAAAAAAAGATCAAGACTTTTTGCTTCAAGTAAAAGTTAAGTAGTTGATTATTACAGTGCAAATTAAGTTAAACCAAAAGAAAAATAAAGAAAATACTTTCTTAAACTCTGTTTGAAAGTGTGGTGTTGCCCATTAATTTCAGTTCATGGCACATACTAACAAGGAAATTTCCTTGGCTGAGTCTGGTGTTAATGAACAACAAGGGATGCTTCTCAGCTTTCACAGCTGAGGGTCTCATTCCTAAAAAGAACACCACAGCCTCCAAATACTGCATTACAAAACAGGACTCAGGCATGGGTGAACACAGCCTGAAGTTTTTTCATTTTCCTTTCAATCGAAGTATCAGAGACCTGTTCTTTCTTCTTTAATTCACATTAGATAAACTCATAAGGGGTGTGAACATATCACAAACATCTCTAAATGGTGTTTTACCTTGCTTCTCTCTGCTTAATTTATGAAAATACAAATTAAGCATTGTTAGGTTTGCTTCTCTGTATACAAATTTGATGTTTACACTTTTCTTATTCAAGAGTTCTCTCCAATAGTAATTCTCTTCTCTTGTCACCCTGCTCAGCAGATGGTAGGGAGAGCTGACTGGACTGAACCTTCAGCTGGACTTCTTCTGAGGCCACACAACAGACATCATGGAAACCTTCCCTTAATTTTCCAAAGTCGTACAAAAGCTATAATCAATGCCATATTGGTTACATGGGAATTCTGACAATCTCAAAACTTCTGACAGATCCTATGAGTGAGGTATCAAGAGCATGACATGACATATCAACATTGCAGAAGACAAACGTGGCAAAGAGTCTTGTAAGTATGCACCTGCCTTCCCTGCAGTACTGATGGAACACGCAATTCGGTCTGGAGGTGTAACACAACCTGAGTTATGCAAAGCACTTCTTGCATGACTCTATCACTCTTAGGCCTGTACATTATAAATCACGCACCGTAAGAAGCTTTCTCATTCAAATAACTTACTAATTTTATAACTTACCATTGCTGCGTGCCATTGCAGGGAAACTAAACATGAAACATGAAAATGGATGGATGCCAGAAAATGGATGTCAGGCATGCTGTGAGGGTCCAGCCCTGGTGGCCTTCTGATCTTGAGGTTAGGGTAAGGGTGTTTGATTTTTAACCTTATTCCTTTATGGGCTTGGCTTTTTAGGCCTTTTTGGGGAAAAAAGGGTGGTAGTATAAGTCATTGTGGACTAAGCAGGCCCAGGACAGGAGTTAGGAGTATTAGTGGGAGTTACAGATGGAGCATGCTAACTGAAGCTGCTCTCTCCTGCTAACTTTCTGTCAACTGAAAAATGACCCCCCTACTCAACTGACAGTACAGGTGTCTCCAGGTGTGTAGAGGAAATGGGCTTAGACAGCGCTACTCACACAGACCCAAAAGAGGGGAAACAAGAGGACATCATGAAGGCACTTGAAACACAACTGTGTAGAAATTCACCTCTCATTGATGGCACTCCCAGCAGAAAAGTGAGCTAGGATGACACATGTAGCAGGGACTGAATCATGTTGCCAGAATATCCCTGTGAAGCAGAAGCAAATGCTGCTTGTCACTGCAAGCACAATCCAGTGGTATTGGGGACACCTGACAAACTGCACAACCTTCTCCTGTCTATGGGTAGTGGTACAACAGGAATATTGTGATTTCACTGCAGAAGAATATCCTGGTGATCCTCAAACTCGTTCACCTCAGGATTCCCACTTAGTAACCTTCACACAACTGTTGCCACATGTGAATATTTTGCTACTGCTACAGCTTTCAAAGCTGTGTTTCCTCCACCTTTTCTGTGAATCACATAGAGTACACGATGATTACAACCTATTGGGACAGATTCTGTGTATAAGCCGTTCCAACTCTATTGACAATCCTATGAATTTGCACCAGCTATCTTTTCCCTCTTTTCCATGTCTCCAGTAGTTAATATTAAGTGTAATGTTTCAACACAAGTCAGGCAACATCACTTTCATTGATTTCTGCAGTATAAAAAATCTGCCCTTACGCACTGCAGCCAAGATAGGAAGGGAGAGTTTCAGCACAGAATTGTGAATACCCTTGGAAGGTCTCAGTATACCAAACAATTTGCTTGAATACAGTCATAAGCAGAAACCTGACTTAATAACATTTTGCAACGATTATGACATTTTTGATCCATGATCCTGAAAGTACTTAGTGATGAAATAATTCAGTCAAGGTCAGGCTTGGGGCCAGCGATAAGAATTGGCATCAGAAGTGAGAAGACAGCACTTAGATAAAATAAAGCACACTGCATGTTTTTAGTTTTATCTCTGGCTCTTGAGCAAATAACATCCTTAGAATTGCCAGTCCCCCAGGGTACATGAGACACTGTGTGTTAATAAAAGCTTGTGGCTACCAACAGTAACATACGTGTCAGAAGAACTGGACCTTTTCCTCAAATCAATCTCTCCTTGCTATGAAGTACATGTAGAATCTATTTTCTGTATGTTAATTTCTTTTTTTTCCTTAAACAAATCAAACCCTTGTCATTAGATTTTACAGACCAACAAAGAGAGAAGATATTGGTGTTTACAGAGGTTTGCTAAAAATCACAATTTGGAAAATATTTTACTCAGCGACATTTTCAGTTTCAGTGATACTACACTTCAGTAAACAATGGAGGGCAGCTTTTCAGTAGTTAATCTTTTACAGCACTTTAATGTCAGCCCAAAACAAAGCCTCCCTCTGTGCTCCATCAGGTRTGGAACATGAAACCAAACAGATGACTAACTAAAGTCTGAAGAAAGTTAGAGTAAAAATGCCTGGAGACTCACAGATGTTTTGAAACATGAGATGCATCTTCCTAGATTAAACCACTATTGCATCCAGCCTGGTCTCACACCTCCTCCAGCAGTTAACAACATTCAATGCTTCTGATAATACCTGGTTGGTGTGGAAATACCCAATGGAAGGTGAAGGGTGAAGGGAAGAGGAATAGTCTGTCATCAGTGGTGTATGTGAGGCTTTCTGACCACAATGCTGCCTTTCACGACCACCAGCTGTTGGAGGGGTAGTTACCAAAGTGCAGCAGAAATAGCACCAGCACAGTCCTAAGGCAGACAGCCTGACATGGACATCTCCTGAGCTCAGTTAAGTTCTGATCCTGATCATTATGTCAATGCTTCTGTCTAATTAGAAGAACTGAGCTCTCCTGGGAGCCACTGCTGCTACTGTAAAGCCTTGAAACATTTAATTGCAGAGCTCTACTTACTATAGCACCATAAAAATTACATCTTGCAGGGCCTATTCTTTAAGGCCCCTTCCCTATACTAGACATCACAGTTCCTGAATGCACTCCAAATACCCATTAGCATGCTATCTGATGTATTAAGTCACAGGCCTTRCAAAAAGCTGCATTTGTTTTGGATTATAATGTCCAAGAAGCTGTCAACACCTTATCATTCTGGAAGTGTTCAGTGTACAGTTAAGTGTATAAAAAAGGAATTCACCACCAGCTGTTAGTCCTCTTGAGATCATGATGTCAGTCCCTGCTCGCTGCCCACTGTAGTATGGACCGGGACACTTACCCCATATACAAAGGATTTCCTATGGCAGTTGCTCGCTTCCTCAGACTCTCCAGCTAGGAACAGGTGATCCCAGAGAAGATCAGGTTCAAAGTCTGCACTGACCACAGGGAGATCTTTTGAATACCATTTCTAGCCAGATGGATAGCACTAGATGTGGTCATGCAACTGAAGAAAGCTCTCAGTACACAACGTCCACCAAAATTTCAAAGCCCACGCCCAGTCTCCTCCTGCCTCTGTTTGTCAAGAGCATCAGTGTTTCCAAACTTCTGACTGCTCTTTTCTGTGAGTTTTCAGGACATCATATTCTCCTGAGCCAACTGCTTCCCTCATTTCCTTACAGCTTTGCTGTATTTGTTCAAGGCCCTCCATCCTAATGATCACAGGGGGCTGCTGACTCCTTTGTCAGAATGAAAGAGCATTCTCATTCTGTGGGGTTTTTTTCGCTATTGTCTGAACAKCTTGACAGACAACGGCAGGCCATCCTTCCAGCAGAAATGGGATTACTCAATGCTCAGACTAGTCCCCCTGCTCTCCCATTTGTAAGTCATTCCTAACCACAGTAGAAACTTCTGAGATGATATCTGAACTACAGTCTTGTTGCAAAGCTGGCAGTTATCTGGCTTCCAAGTCTTTGGAGCTGGATGATGCTATTACCTGTCAAACCCAGCACGCTGCAGAATGTCAACCACTTGGCTTCGTTTCAGCTCAGACCAGAAGATGTTGAGTCTGACTGTGATAAGGAAGCATCCAGAGGAACTGCCAAAAATCTCTTGCAACCCCGTCTATCAAGGGAAACTGCTCAACCATAATTACAAAAGCCCCTAAGTTCAGACACTGCCTAGATACACCTGTGCTTCTTTTCACCCTAACTCCAGAAATAACTTCCTCTAGTTCCTGCATGGAAAAAATTACTCTCTCTTTTCTATAATTTAGTACACATCTCTATCATTCAAGCCACTTAGAGCAGGCTACAACAAGGTATTCTCCCTGTTCAGGAAACTTACGAAAACTTCACCTCATGAGGTATAATGCTTCCTACCACTGCCAGCACTGTCCTTGTTTCTGTTACAGTTTTTTGTCCTGGTGAATGTAGCTTGCCAGGTATAGCTGAAGTGCAACAAAATACTAAACATTAGCCAGGCTAGATGTTTAGAGGTGCAAATCATATTACTGTGTCTTTATTACACAGTTAYTCTTCATTTGATGTGCAAAAATGTTCAGTTAGAAAAGATCTCCATACTTAAACCCATATGTAAGCCCCCACAAGTAAAAAAGCATCATATGTAAACCAAGCAAACAGATTTTTACTGAGCTTTCACATTAGAATGCAATAGTTGATCACTTGCATGAGCCTCACAGATTTGCCTTAGCATCCTACTTGCTACCCCAGTCTATAAATACATCACAGATTATTTGACTTAACAAACGATCTTTTCAGCTGTATTATTAAAAACTTGTTACTTTGCTATTCATGAAAAAAACAGCAATTAATATTGTGGCCAGTGCTGAAGCACTTAGTTTCTCCATACCCAACTCCCAAGACACCTGAGGTTGGCTGCTCAAGATGGCTGCCCAAGATGGTAGAGCAGTTTTATCCAGTCATAGACCTATCCTGAAGAGAACTATTCAAGCTATTTACAAATATTCACTGAAGCCAAGAGAACAAAAAACTGCAGCTAATCCGTAACCTCAGGTCAGTACTATGAATAGCCTGACTGTTGCCTTTTCTATTAAGAATTTCATTAATATCTAACTAACTTTTCACAACTYTGGATACGCAGGAGAAAAGCAAATGTAAATGCCTCAGATCAGTCATCAAATGAGCTCACAGAAAGTAGCAACCACTACCAATAGTTAGCAAGTGCAGGAAACGTGTATGAAAGAATGCCTAACAGTCTTAGTTGGTGTAATAACCACACCAAGACCTGGAAAAGTGTCTGCATTAAAGAGAACACAGATTGTATTAGCTACCATCTGATAACAAATGCAGACTTTGTGTTTGTCTTCTTCCTTCAGCAGTTTTCTCTTTGGTTTCCTTCACCTAGCTGCAATATCTACTTTCAGACAATTCCCCTTAGATTTTGTACCTCCCTATGACATTGCAGATGTGTCTTCCCTGAGTTCGGACCTCTGTATTTCACAGTATTGTAATCTTACTATAATTTGCAAATTTTATAAAACCACAAAATATAGTCCTTGCTTTCCTCCTGTGGCCTTGGCTACATGATCTAGTGAGCCCTTGCTAACACATGAATAGCATAGTGTTCCCTGCATGTCTTCAGCCACCCTGCTGTTAGCATGTTGCCCCCTTTCACTTTTCCACCCTTCACCTTTCTGCTGGTCTCACTGGCAGATTGGGTGAAAGACAAGCTGTCTTTCAGAAGTTGTGGATGCCCCATCACTGGMAGTGTGCAAGGTCAGGATGGGGCTTTGAGCACCCTGATCTAGTGAAAGATGTCCCTGCCCATGGCAGGGGGGTTGGACTAGATGACCTTTAAAGGTCCCTTCCAACCCAAACCATTCTATGATTCTATGGTTCTATGGTGCAGGTGCCACAAAGTCCTGCATCATGAATCCTCCACTCACACATCACAGTGAAGCAAGCTACTATTGAGCCTGCTGAAGGAAATGTTAAATATATGAACTGTTTCCCAGCAATGATCCAGATGCAGACATGGTTTATGTTATTAAGCATTGAGGGCAGGTAGGCTAATGACCCGGACTGCACCATTTAATGGAGGACAGTATTTCAGCTTCGTGTCTTCATGTGAACTGTTTTCATGTCTTTATGTGAACTGTTGCCTAAGAGATCCTGGCAAAACCTTCAGAGGCTGCTTTGAAGACAGCGTAGACAGGGGTGGTAGCATGACAACAGCAACCCAACATAACCAGGCAGACATGGATGTTAAACTGATGCTGTTTCTAATGGCAGATGCTCACTGCAGAATGGTGTTTCTAGGCCAGAAATGCAACTCAGAACTGCTGGGAGTAATCCATCTAACTTTACACTTTGCACATGCCTGAGTTAGAAGATAGGTTTGATAGCTAAGGGGAAGAGTAATACCCCTCCCCCAGTCTGAGCAATGAAATTTACTGAGCACTCCCCAGAGCACTGAAATACAGAGTACCTCTGTCATTGACTATACAGGGAGTCTGACTCTAAATACCTGGAATTAACAATGTATGTGCCTCTCTTGTGATTAAAAACACATGATGACCACTGGAAGGTCCAGAATTTGGTAACCTTCCTACCTCTGCAGCACAGAAGGGGCTTGTCATTGCYGTTCTGCTGCTTCAGATTTAGACTCACATCACCAAAATTAAGTGTCCCTGGCACTATTTGATTCATCAAATATTGCTTCAGTTGTTCCAGACAARCAAATGAAAAGGTATCCTGGGTTTCTTCCTTTTTCTTCTTGATCTATACAGCTATGACAGAAAAATGACTTTTTTTCCCCTCAGAAGAATGCTAGTCTCTTGTTCTTAGTCACCACACTCCTGCCTGAAGTGAATAAAATGTCTTATAAAATAATATATACTGAAGAAAGCAGTCAGTAGAAAACATAGCAACAATGACTACACTGCATCTTTTTTTAAGCCACYGAAAACATACAAGGTGTTGATATGCTTCAGACACTAAAATGAAAGGTATCATAGTTAAGACCATCYCTTACCATGCTAGAAATCTCTGTGTCTGTGACAAAGAAAGAAAGAAATGTGAATGGAAAGAACAGCCATTGTAACTGCTCTCTTAGCAATGAATACTTCAGCCTGGCTAGGATTCTGGCTGACTGAAAATTTGTTTTCTATCAATCAGACCTCCAAACTGGACAGAAGGGGAAGATCAGCAAAAAGCTCTGCTGTATTAATCAAGCATATCCTAATACACAAGCAGTTTGGGATGGTTGCAATTCTRAAGAAAGTTTTATGGCAACTGATATTTTGGCTGGGATATGGCTGCAAGACTTTCAGATTTTAAAATTAAATTTGTGCACTTAAAAAGAAGATAGTATGGTATTGAGTCCTTGTAAACTGCTGGTTTGAATTTTTTCTCCCTCTACTGTCCATAGTTTTGAACAGGATGACTAGAAGAGGAGTGCTATGGTAAAAATCCTCTCTCAAACATGAAAGCTAAGAGCCCATCCAAAATTTATAACAACAAGGTTGGCAATGCTYATATTACCTGCCTGAGATGCTGAGGCTTCTGCAGCATCTCCAGTGTTGGAATGCTCCTGTTTTGGGTGCCTGTGGAGTCCCAAGAGAAAACAATCCTGTAAATTAAGGCTAAGCTCTTTYCTAAGACTATATGCATCCTACCACTCAATGCCTTCCTTTTCTAAGGTTTATACTATCCTTGCAAGCTGTCACATAAAGAACTGTACCCATGCCAGCTCCATAGATCTGAAGAGAAACCAGTGCCACCTAAGCCATCATAAGGAAACTGCAAAACACTCACAATTTTCACACCAATGTCTTTATGGTAACAAAATACACTTCAGAACTGCCCTTCAGTTCTAAGATTAAAATTGATAATASACTCAGTAAGGACTATATGTATATGGCAGGAGAATGAAGTTATACTTGGATGGAAACAAGAGCAGTGAAGGCAGAGCGTAAAAACAAGCATCACAGGTAACAGTCCTCAGAAGACAAGAGATGCATAAAAAGCCKATGAAATAGAAATTAGTCTCAGGGAGAGAGAACATCAGTTTATAAGGTCACCTTTGAACCTTGGGAGAGGCATCACTGAAGCTGTTGATGATGTCTTGTTTAGTGTTTCATTAGTTACACTAGTCAACAAATGGAACCGTTTCATCAATAACCATCCTTATCTGCAATTTTTAAACGTTTAATCTGCCCCTCACATATGATTTCACTGAGAAACACTGAAACAAATCCAGCTGTTTTGCCTTGTGGTTTTCGCTGAAACCACGCTCGAAGATTAAGTCTCAGTTAGCCAAAATGTAAATGTTCTCTGAGGTAGGGCTTTATGCTTTCAGCAAGTTTCTACAGCTAGTGTACCTGYGGCACGCTATAATACTTCATTATCACGCCAGAGAATGTCTTAGTCCAATTTGTAAAATGAACCATAATAAAACTCCAATCTTAAAGAAATCAATGGAATAAAAACTCTTCTCTCATCTTGCTAAAGATTTTATGTGTCTCCAGGGATGTCTAGGGCTAGCACATCTTCATAGGRTCACTTTTAAATTGGTGTCCTCCACCATGCAAATGGCCCAGGACTGGAGTAATCTACTGCCACTCCAATGCCTGCTTTGTTTAGTATAAGATGAGGTTTGCAAATGTACTTCAAAAAGCATTCTTAATATTAGAATGGTACTACTCAATTATTTGAACTTCTTTCAGGGCTTAGTTGAGACAYATGTGACAGAAGTATTTTTCATACCAAAAAAAAGAATTCTGTAAAAATATTACATGATACTTCCTCCTCAACAAACAGGGTGTGCAAAAACAACACAAAAATCTTTAGTGTTATATGTGAACAACAACATACCCTACATACATGATTTTTCAAAGATGACATGATAATTTGCAGTATTCAGGAACTGTTAAACAAAAATTTTTAAGTTCACAATGTTTCTGTGGCAGCATAATAATTTCGTTGTCACTAACTTCCATTTCTTTTTCCTTTGGAAGCAAGTAAATCAAACAGCAAAGAAAATACATCAAAATTCCATGAAAGCATTGCACTTTTATTTCAGTGGCTATCACTAAAGCCAATTCCCCTTTTGAGCTTCCCCTGTTCCAACAGAGGAGCTGTTTCTTTAGGCCAATAGGAAGATCCCTTGCTTGGGAGATACCTGGAGAGCTGAAGCCCTTCTCTTTCAGTCCCTGTGGGATTTTTCTGCCTACACTTTGCTCTTGCAAGTGGAGGCTGCTTACCTAGATGTGTGACAATGACAGCCTCTAGTGGAGCTCAGTTACATCCACAGCAGCCTTTCACAAAACCTCTTCCACAAGCACTGCAGGATTTGCTTTACTTGGATGTGTATTTTCTACAAATGTTGGTGATGAATGAATATGACCACAAGTTTCTTCATTTTTCACACACTCTAACTAGATATTAGCTATGTGCCCTGGTTCATCAAGTTGTTTTATTTTCCTTACTTCATCATTTACTTCATAAACCAATTAAATTTTCTGGTTCCTTTTTTTCTCAAATGAAAGTGAGTATAAAGTTTTATAGCTTTTCTCATTATTCTGATTCACAAGTAAAAAAAAATTTATTTGGCATTTGTTCTCACTTGAGGTGGCACAGCATTACTTACTACCAGATATCTTTAATATCTTCGCTTTTCTCTGCAGTCTTCAGCTGTCTTGTTTGAAAGTAGAATTTTTGTCTCTCCTTCATGAAGTTGTTTGCCAGTGTCATGTGGCTTCCTGCCAATAAGCAGGAATTTTACCTTGATGTAAAAGTTATTATTATCACCATTATGATAAAATTAGGCATTTCTGGTTGAGACGTTCTGACAAAAGGCAGTCTCTTAGTGACTAAAATGATCCAACACACGATAAGATCAACCCTGATATTATCTGATTCAAAGTACCTATTCAAAAGTAAACACTGAAATATTACTGTAGGTGTGAGCAGTGTTGCAAAACAAAGGCCAATTTAACAAACCATAACAAATTATAACACAGAGAATATGTTTACTTGTGGGATAAATATAATCTCATCAACCCATATTTCTTCATACTGAGGCATCAATTTTAGAGATGCATTATACAGCTGATGTAACTAGAGCAGCTGAGACTGTAAAAACCCAAAGACTCCACAGTTCTTGTTTACCAGTTAAACTCTTCCAATTTCCTCAGTGAAGCACAATTCTATAATAATGTCTCTCTAGGAATAAGGTGATTTGATTCTACAAATCACTGTTCTTTTTGTTTGGACAGTAAGTTACAAAGGTGGTTTTCCAGAGCCAAACACTTCTTCATTAGGGAAATGAGACTATTGCCTTGTACAAACCAGACCACCAACTTCAATGGGTTCTCCAGTCACTATAGATCATTCTTTAAGTCTTTACATCAAATGGGATGAGCCTTGCTAACTCTAAAAGACAAATGATCCAGTACTTACTTACTAAGATTAACCTTCTTCATGCCACCCCTCCCTATTCTTGAAAGGAGAATACCATAAACATGCAAGCTAACATAGAGACATGTAACAGTAGAACTTAGAATATGAGAGGACAACCTGATTCACATGGATTGTGCAGTATCCATTCTTTGAAGAAGGACAGATCATTCCTTGTTTTATCTTCTTCTTTTAACTTAATTGCAAGTAAACCTCAAGTAAAAAAGAAAAGCAAAGCATCTATTTGAAAATGTAGGTATATTTGAAAATGTGTCCTCTACCATTATTAAGTGTCTGTACTTCTGTAAATCAGAAAGCAAGCCATGGAAACTAACTAAGTATGATCAGGAGGAAAGGACTGTCAGACAAATAACAAGTTATTGGAAGATAGCATGCCTATGAAATGACATGTCCAGGAAGTGCATTAGTCAATCGTCAGAGGTGCTGAAGACTCTTGAAAAGCCATTCCTGATCGACCTCCAAAGGACGCAGGTATCAAGAGATTGCACTGTTCTGGATAGACGGAGATTTTTTTGTGCTGCAATGACTGCATCAGTTGATTTAATCTGAATC
This sequence comes from Phoebastria nigripes, assembly GCA_035582835.1. Lineage (NCBI taxonomy): Eukaryota > Metazoa > Chordata > Aves > Procellariiformes > Diomedeidae > Phoebastria > Phoebastria nigripes. The sequence goes on along the minus strand of JAYKAV010002814.1, from coordinate 415,819 downwards.
CTAGCACTTTTAATGAAAGATGTTTGGATAACAACACCTGGATTCATTCACCACCTGGTGCTTACAGATGTATTCCAAACTTCTAGTGCATCTGTAACATATGTCACGGATAATTTTTTTTTTTTCATTTTCTGTTACATTTATCAACCACAAACCTCCCTCAGAATCATGCATTAAATAGCAGGACCACTGTGACTGAAACTTCTAAAGCTCAATATTGTAAAAATAAGTCACTGGCATAGGAAGGATGTCAGCTTTATTTGATGCTGCCCTAATCTCTGACTGCCAGTTCACACCAAGGCTGATGTCTTAAATAGGCATTTTAGCATAATCTTTCGACTGTCAGAACTTAGCGTATGTGGCAGCACTGAAATAGGCCTACCAGCAGTGGACACTGTTGAGGCAACTGCTGAAATAAGTGCAAAAAAAGCAAAAATGGCAAGACATTTCAGAATACCAAAAACTATTCTTCTAAGATAAGTATTTTGCAGTAGAGGCAGAAAGATAGATTTAATAAATGATAGAAAAGAAGCAAAACCCCTTCCCATTGGCTTCAAGAATGCCGCTTCAGCATGTACTTTCATAGGCTTTTGCTTGTAGTTGGGAAAAACTTTAATCGATCAAGGAAGTCTTGCTGAGATCAGGACTTCAGGGTTAGCTGCTGTTACCAATATCTTCTTACCAAGAGGCCAAAAGATTTGTTATGGTTTTGCATTTAAGCAAAAATACCAGGACTGAGATGTCTTTCCAGAGAAGTCAATTACAAAAGCAGATCACTGAAAAGTCTTCAGACCCTTAGCTGGTTAGGACTGCTTCTGCATGCTAAGCTAAAGAGCTGTGAGAGACAATTTTCCCTATTTCAGGCTTTTTTAATCTGAGAGTGTTAGCCATTATCAGCTAAACATACATGCTTCAGACCAGTAACAGATGACTTCAGCTACAGCATTTAGTTGCAGAAGGAAGACAACGTGTCTTTGTTTCTTCTAAAAATCTTAATCAAAGGTCAGTCAGACAAGTGCTTTAAGAGTCATATTTATCCTCTGGACAGCTTTTTCCAAGAGTTACCTTTAACTCCAGCTGGTTAGATGTAAATTAATGACTGTAAAAAGTATTCAAAGAAATGGTATTCACAAATCACGGTGATGCTGTGAAAGGGTCTTAACTTTTATTTTCCTGTATTCTTCCCCCATATCCTGTGTCTGTAAGCTTGGTTTGTAAAGAATTTAAATTTGAAAGAAATCATTCAGATTTTTAATGACAGTTGGTGTATATGCTAGACATTAATAAAAAGTCCCCTTTTTCTTATAGAAATGATGGCCAATTAAAGAATGTGGTGTAATATAAAGCACATTACAACTATGGTTGAATTAATAAATGCACACAGTTAGATTCACATTTGCGAAAGAAAGACTGGTAAGCTAGTATGGCCCTACCAGTTTGACCATTTAAGTGGCTAACAACATAAGTAGAATCAATTTGCTTTTTTTGATGGATATTTTATCTATCTAATGAATTTTCTTTCAAAAAAACCCTATTTAATTAAGATGTAATGTATCATGATGGCAACCTACATAAAGATCCAAATTTAATATAAATATAGTTTAATTTAAAAAAAATTAGGCACTGTCAAGGTACAACAAGTGAATGAGTGTAAATTACTTGGTAAACACCTGCAATGAAATGCAGTGAAATGCAAAGATGGTTCTTGCCATCAGAAGCCTCTATGGTAGATACTGAAAGTTTTCTTCTTCCCAGTTTCTTCAGCTACCACAGAGCAGGGAGCAATTCCTACAAAATTAAGGAGTTCAAAGAGCAGGAATTCCTTTTTCCTATTACAAGTTTTGTTTAGAAATTAGATATGAATATTATTAGTTAAGATATGGTGAAGGAATTAGTAACTAGAAACAATCACTTCAATTCACAAATAACTCCTTTATTTTAACAAGTTCACTTCAAATGGCAAATACAGTTTTGCATAAGAAAAAAGACAAAAAAAGTTTTTTTACAATTTATTGAATTTCAGTTTCTACCCAGAGCCTGAGACAACAAGAAAAAGTTTAGTCACACATTTTAAAAAGCATCACCTACCATTTGCAAACAAAATAACACAGATTAAAATGAAGAATCCAGACAAGACCATTTGAAGCTATGTACTTTAATAAATATCCCTATAAATGTTTTTCACTGGAAAAAAATATCAAGAGTCATGTACTGACTGCATTTAGTTGAAAATAAACTGGAAAAAAATACAGGCTAATAAAAATCAACCTTTCTTTAAAAAAACACTGAGTAAAATTTGAAAAATTATTAAATTGTTAGGCAAGGAAGAGGTGAAGTGACAGTAGTGTTGTCTGGCCTTATCAACATTTGGAAGAGAGCTCCAAATATTCCCTCATTTAATGCTTTGCCTTTACCACCCTTCCCCTGTTAGTCTTGCGCCACTGGACTCCGTTTTTTGTTTTCTTTTGTTTTTTTAAGTACAGTCCTTCTCATTTCTGTCATTTTTTATGTTGACATCTTGTTGCTGTATCCACTGGTGAAGGCTGGCCCATTACATAAATATTATTCGCCTTTTCCTATCTGTAAGGATCTGTAATTTCTCATGGTCTTGGTTTGTTCATATAGCACAGGTCAGGGCTGGCCACTTGCATAACTCAACATGATTTAGTTTATTTAAAACACGTGTACCTGATAGCTGATTTAACTCATGATCAAAGCAGATTAGATCAATCACTTCAATGCTTTACTCTATCCTGCACGTCTACTTTACAATTAGTAACTTAAACTGTTTTATTCCATTTGTCATAGAATCACCCAAAAGATCAATAAATATCTTGTTTTCTGATGCAGACTCACAACAGTATTTGAAAAAAGACAGTATCACAGGTTGCCATTGACATATCTGCTCCAAGTTGTTTCTGTTAATTCTGTGAAATTATGAAGCATCAAAAGGCTTTCCACCCCTCGCATTTAAAATCCAGTAGAAACATTGATTTCACTGGACTCATTGGAAGTAGAGCTGCAAAAGCAACTTTAATACCATATTCATATAATAAAGCTGTGAATGACTTTGCATTAAGACACTCACCTGTGATGAACTCAGATTTCTTTAACTGGAACTGAGTACACATTAGCAGCATTTTCTCTCTTAATAGTCCAGTAATGGAGTCACACCCAGATTAAGTGTATTTATCACAGAAAGAAAGCCTTACTCACACAAAGTTTTGTACAGTCAGAAGGTAATGAGACTACCCACAGGGTCTGCTCACACAATCAGAGGTCAGATGGTACAACCCTTTTATTCACCCTACTGATAAGAAAGAATTCTTTCCACTGAATTCAATGGGGTTTGCAACATGAGTAAGAGACAACCAGCAGGACGTAAAGGATTAGCCTCTAAGAGTAGTTTTCATACTGAAATGCATGCTTACCTGTGACTCTCGCCACTTTCAAGACACTGTGACACAAACCTCTTTGTAATGACTGTAAAATGGATTCTCCCTGCTCTCCTTCCCTTCTTCATTCCTCCTCCTGCACAGAACAGTATTTTACCTTGCAATTAATTTAATTACTTCATTCACAAGGAAACAGACAGCTCATTAAGGACTCAGTTGCATATGTTACAGAGCCAGTCCAAGTAGGATATAAGAGGCAATTAGACCACCACAGAGATATTTTAAGAAGCTGCATGTGTCCCTTCATATTAGTGATTTTTCTGCATTTTTTCCTTCTGTTAGATGAGCATGTATATACAAGCAAGATATTTCTCAGCTGCTGTTCAGCCTCTAAAACTTGCRCAACTGATCATATTTATACAACCGTATTTACAAAAGATATAATGGTTCTACCAACAAGACCCATGCCACCCAATTCACGGAGAATGAAGTACTGCCCACCATAGGAGAAGACCAGGTTCGAGACCATCTAAGGAACCTCAGTGTGCACAAGTCCATGGGACCTGATGAGTTGCATCTGAGGATCCTGAGGCAACTGGCAGATGAAGTTGCTAAGCCACTATCCATATTTGAAAAGTCGTGGCAGGCTGGTGATGTTTCCAGTGACTGGAAAAAGGGAAACATAACCCCCATTTTTAAAAAGGGAAAAAAGGAAGACCTGGGGAACTACAGGCTGGTCAGTCTCACCTCTGTGCCGAGCAAGATCATGGAGCAGATCCTCCTGGAAACTATGCTAAGGCACATGGAAAACAGAGAGGTAACTGGTGACAGCCAACATGGCTTCACTAAGGGCAAATCGTGCCTGACAAATTTGGTGGCCTTCTACGACAGGGTTACAGCATTGGTGGATAAGGGAAGAGTGACTGACATCATCTACCTGGACTTGTGCAAAGCATTCGATACTGTCCCACACAAGATCCTAGCCTCTAAAATGGAGAGACATGGATTTGATGATGTCCTGGTTTCGGCTGGGATAGAGTTAATTTTCTTCCTATTAACTGGTATAGTGCTGTGTTTTGGATTTAGTATGAGAATAAGGTTGATAACACACTGATCTTTTAGTTGTTGCTAAGTAGTGCTTACACTAGTCAAGGACTTTTCAGCTTCCCATGTTCTGCCAGGTGCACAAGAAGTTGGGAGGGGGCACAGCCAGGACAGCTGATCCAAACTGGCCAAAGGGATATTCCATACCATATGACATCATGCTCAGTATATAAACTGGGGGATTTGGCTGGGGGGCGGCGACCGCTGCTCGGGAACTGGCTGGACATTGGTCAGCAGGTGTTGAGCAATTGCATTGTGCATCACTTACTTTGTATATTTGTTTATCATTATTAGTATTATTATTATTTTCCCTTCCTTTTCTGTCCTTTTACACTGTCTTTATCTCAGTCCATGAATTTTACTTTTTTTTTTTCGATTCTCTCCCCCATCCGACTGGGGGTGGGAAGTGAGCAAGTGGCTGKGTGGCGTTTGGCTGCCTGCCGCGTTAAACTGCAACAGACAAGTGGACCACTTGGTGGAGAAGGAATTGGCTGGATGGTTGTGCTCAAAGAGTTGCAGTCAACAGCTCGTTGTCCGGGTGGAGACCAGTGACGAGTGGTGTCCCTCAGGGGTCCATATTGGGACCAGTATTATTTAACATCTTTGTCGGGGACATGGACAGTGGGATTGAGTGCACCCTCAGCAAGTTTGCGATGACACCAAGCTGAGTGGTGTGGTTGATACTCTAGCGGGAAGGGATGCCATCCAGAGGGACCTTGACAGGATAGAGAAGTGGGCCTATGCGAACCTCAGGAAGTTCAATAAGGCCAAGTGCAAGGTCCTGCACCTGGGTCAGGGCAATCCCAAACATGGATACAGGCTGGGCAACGAGTAGATTGAGAGCGGCTCTGCGGAGAAGGACTTGAGGGTATTGGTGGATGAAAAGCTGGACATGACCTGGCAATGTGCGCTTGCAGCCCAGAAAGCCAATCGCATCCTGGGCTGCATCAAAAGAAGCGTGGCCAGCAGGTTGAGGGAGGTGATTCTGCCCCTCTACTCTGGTCTCTCTGAGACCCCACCTGGAGTACTGCATTCAGCCCTGGGGCCCCCAGCTTAAGAAAGACATGGACCTGCTTGAGTGGGTCCAGAGGAGGGCCATGAAGATGATCAGGGACCTGGAGCACCTCCCATATGAGGGCAGGCTGAGAGAGTTGGGGTTGTTCAGGCTGGAGAAGAGAAAGCTCCGGAGAGACCTTATAGCAGCCTTCCAGTACTTAAAGGGGGCCTACAGGAAAGACGGGGAGGGACTCTTGATCAGGGAGTGTAGTGATAGAACGAGGGGTAACGGATTTAAACTGAAAGAGGGTAAACTTAGATTAGATATTAGGAAGAAATTCTTTACTATGAGGGTGGTGAGACACTGGCACAAGTTGCCCACAGAAGTTGTGGATGCCCCCTCCCTGGAAGTGTTCAAGGCCGGGCTGGATGAGGCTTTGAGCAACCTGATCTAGTGGAAGGTGTCCCTGCCCATGGCAGGGGGGTTGGAACTAGATGATCTTTGAGGTCCCTTCCAACCCAAACCATTCTATGATTCTGTGATGATTCTATGATCTTGCAGTAGATAGCCCAGGAACAGAGCCAATGATGGTTAGGAACAAGTTGTTTTAAAAGTTTCCTAAGGCAAGAGGAAATGTTAGTCAACTATTAAGCTTCACAACTCCACATGTTTATTTGATAGCGCTTTTTAGCTTTTGGTGAAAGAAACTAATGATTTTGCTTGACCCATTCTTCTTATACAACACCAAAGAGAATTTGGCATAAATAGGTGCTGAAGTCTCCCCGTTGCAAAAAGAAACAAAGCAAAAAAATGGATTTGGAGTTTGAAAAGAAAAGCTGTGGTTTGAATGGATGAAAAAATAGATGTGTAAAAAATAGGTTGGATGGTCAGGCTCAGAGGGTGCTGGTTAATGGGTTGTACTCAGCCTGGAGGCAGGTAAAAGCTGAGTACCCCAAGGATCTATCCTGGGACCTGTCCTGTTTGAGATCTCTATCGGTGACCTAGACAAGGCAAGGGAGTGCAATTTCACCAGGTATGCAGATGACACCAAGTTATGGGGACCAGTTAATACACACAAGGACTGGGCTGCCATCCAGAGGGGCCTGGACAGGCAGGAAGAAGGAGCCAACATCAACCACATGAAACTCAGCCAGGAGAAATGCACAGCCCTGGAAAGGCAGAAGCCCAGCAGTGATCCTGGCCAGGGCCAGCTGGATCAGGGAGCACCTGAGGGGAAGGCCCTGGGCCCTGGCAGGCAGCGAGCTGAGCAGGGGCCAGCAGCGCACTGGGTAGCAACAGCAGGCATAGGCTCAAAGAAGAGAGGTTCAGACTGGAGATAAGGAAAAGATTTTCCCCCACAAAGACAGCCACGCAGTGGAGCTGGGACAAAGAGAGGTTATGCCACCTCCACCTTGGAGACTTCCAAAACTTAACTGGACAAAGCCCTGAGCAATCTCACCTGGTCTGATGTCTGACCCTGCTTTGAGCAGGAGGTAGATCTAGAGACCTCCCAACTTAAATTATCCTATGATCCTGTATCGCTTTCCTCATCATTAACAAACTCTGTATTAAATAAATATAAATCAAAGCTGCCATTTCCACCTAACACAGCTGAGGCATTTTACTCTATCCCCTAAGCAGCCACCTGGAAGGCTAAGAAGGCTACTTCATCAATAGCCTCTACAGCCAACCAAATTCATATAAAATACAAAGCAAATAAAAGAGCAGTGTATTGTGTTCAGGTTCTTATAACTCTTTTCATTTCAGTATCTGAGCATCACAGGTGAAGTATAAACACATGACCCAAGGACACGCTTTGTAGGTGTGTTCCAGTTCCCCCTACTTTTCTCTCAGCAACTACTGCATCTTTCACAGAATTTGCCAACCTTTCACCAATGGCTGAGGGAGAAAAGTATGTCTCTTTCAACATTTATTTCCCATATAAATATAATTACATGTTACAATGCAGTAGTGATGCAAAGCAGCAACTTGATTAAAAGACATCATAGGAAGGTATACTTCGAATGAATGACTGTGGTATATAAAGGTATTTATATTATGTAGCTAACCTTTTTCTCTGTGTCTTGTTTTTCTGGATGCCTTAGTTCATTGTGCTGTCTTCAAATTCCACTCTTGTAGAATGAACACTTGTTTTGTTCATTTAAGCTGGCTTATAAAAATTCTTGACAAGTAACACAGAAAATATTTATACCACTTATGTTTCTGTGGAGGTTTTGAATAACTTGCACTCAAGGAATACACGTACTGAGAGAACAAATCAGGCATAACTACATTATGTGTTATCGAAGGAGATAAATCCTCTGCAACAAAATGAATTGATTCCTCTGGCAAAAATAAAACCCCACAACTTCACACATTTTCAATTTCTTCTCATCTCAAAGCAATATGAAGCAAAATACTTCTTTTCTCCAAATAACAAATATTTCTTTACATCTTTATTGCTTTCTTGCCTTAGTGGTATTTTACATTCAGTTATGATTTCTATGACTAACACAAAATGAAATGAGGAAAAAAAAAATAGATGCAAAAAAGACACAGGACCAAATTCTCAGTTAACATGAGTTGGTGCCACTTATACACAGTTAAGCTGAATTGGACCAGCTGTGATCCAGCTCAGAATAGACTATTTTCTAGAGAACAATGAGATATAGTAAAAATTATGATTGTATTCATAGTAATCTTGTGCTCAACCCTCCAATATATTCTCAAAAAAGTCTTTCTGGAGTTCAGTGATAAATTTTATGAAAGTTGAGGAAAGAGCACAGCAGCAGATTCCATAGCACTGGTCAGGGCTAAAACGAAATATTTCATCACCATTTCTGGCAATTCTAAAGAGCAACCCCACTGTAAAAGATGAGGATGAGAAACACATGCAGCTGCCAAATTTCATCTCATCTCTCCCCACACTCCTTACCCTGACAGACAGTGCTAATTGGCATTCATGTTATTCTCATCCATAACATTCTCAGCTTCACTCACAAGAAATCCAACTAAGATGCAGCACGTAGTCTTATGAGGAAAGTATGTGCTTACCCAGTGAGTACCAAAGCTACCACTTTGATTTCACATAGCCCCCACTGGCATCCTGCATGGAGGAAGGCTTTGCCTGGGTTCAGGTAGTGAGCTGGAAAGGCTTCTTCCATTCATGATCTTAATTGTAACACCAGTAATATACCTAGTGTATACCACTTACCACTTTTTATCAGCCATACAAACAAACCCCATGCATCTGTTTAAAAGTCGTATGTACAGACATCCAGATCTACACGTGTATCTGAGGAACAGAGTCATGGAGGTAACTATGAACTGCTGCCAATTTTCTTCTGCAGGATGTGTACTCCATTAACTCTTCAATCTGATGAAGAAAAACTGGAGATATCATAATCTTCATAGAATATCTCTATCCCCTTAATCACAGTATGCGTTGCTGCATTGTTTCTTGGAGTAGCTAATAAGGTACTTGATCTGCTCGAGTGGTTGTCATTACTTTTACCTTTTCCAGCTACTTCAAAGGCTTAGCTATTGGGGGGAATTTCTCTGCTGTAACAGCCTGTTCAATTACCCATAATATACTGTTATTTTATTTCCTGGTTTGGGGTATAAACATACATTTCTCTATATTCCAACTGGGAGAGGAGTGCTTCCAAAATACTTTAATTGGAAGTTCCTGTGTTTTGTGTATTATGCCTACTTGGCCCAACAATTCATCTGCTACTTCTTAGAGAGCATAACAGAAATACATTTTAAAAACATAAATATTGAGATAACAATAAAGTGTTGACATTTGCACTTTTCATAGGAACAACTGTCTGTGAAACATTTGCAATATGCCTGTGCTTGGAAAAACTCTACGGTAATGCTGGGCTAAACCCATCCTCTCAGTTAAAAAGAAAAATAGTACTTTGTAGCAGTAAAGACAGCATCTGTCCATAGGCTTTTTACTTAACTTTTTCACTCACTGGCATGTACAAAAGCTAATGGAGCTCTTAAAATCAGAGTGAAAAGCGTAACTTTTGTTTTCCCCACAGAAATCTATCCTCATCTGGGACTTAAGCTGCAAGGAGTTCTTGGAGGAGCCACGTTTTCCAGACTCCCAAGACTACTGTAGCAACAGGCTGAATGCACCTGCTGCAGCATTACCAAACATTTCTGTGCTTCTGATACATCCTCTGTGGGCATCCACTTCTAAGGTAAAAGGAGGAGGTAAGGACATGCAATATAATGGCTTTGTGGTGCCAACCACAGTAAGAAGGTGCCATTCCAGCGAGCAGAACTGCATCTGGAGCCTAGTTGCAGCTAGGACATGTGTAAAATCTTGGGGGGAAGAGGGAGCATTCTCACAAGTAGTCTTGAAATTTCTGTCAGTCCAGGTATTAGTCAGAGCCTGGACCACAGCAGAAATTTGATGCTAAACTGCCTGCTGAGAAACACAACAATTTGTTCAACAGACAGCAGCCTGAGGGCTGTGGGAGCAATTTAGGCAGCCAATTAAAAGCAAAAAAAAAGCCTTTTTCCCAAAGTTGACAGCTATTTGTAGAAACTGACATTTCATAGGCTTGCTGAGCATATGAAGCAGAAGCATTTCTGGATATTAAATTCTGGCCTCTTCTATTTCTGTTTCCAAGGTAACAGGCAGCAGGTTAGCAGAAGTTTTACATACAATCACTTTAAAAACTAACCTTATCTCTTTAGCTTCTTCTCCCATAGAAGCTGCTACCGGTGGACAGAAGATGAAATTTAGTTACTTAATTGCATTTACTGCTTTAAAAATATCTGCTTTGAAGATCACGTAAGTGTTCCTATCTGCTCCTCCTGAGAATTTTTCTTTTATATCGGGATTAGGGGCCATCTGCTTCTGACCCCTTGGCGGTGCTGCTTGTAAAGGAAAGTCTGCAGTATTTACGAATAACGCAACAACCCCGGTCAGTTTCAAAGGACTTTCCGCGGACTGCCCTGCGGCAGCTCCGAGTAAATAGCCCTTTCCCTGAGGTAATATGGCTGCCGCAGGACCCTCAGAGGCCAGGGGCGGGAAAAGGAAGGCGGTCCCCTCACGCGCGGCCGGCTCGCAGCTCCGCGGCGAGGGGAGAGCGCTGGGGCAGAAAGAGCGGGAGCCCTGCGCCGCCCGCGCGGCCGTGGGCGCCCAGGGTGGGAGGGGCGGCAGCCAATCAGAGGCGCGAGTTGCACTTCCCGCGCGGGCGGAGGGCGGGGCGGGGCCGGTCGCGGCGTCGCCCTGAGGTGAAGGCGGTCGTGCCGGGGTGTGGTAGCGGGGTGCCTAACTGCAGGTTAGTTTATCTCTTTACTGCTCTCCGTTTCCATCATACATCGGCACTTAGCCACTGCCGGTTCTTCAGCGATTTTGAAAACTGCAGATTTAAAAACATTCGATGCTGGCACAAATACCTCACACTGCATATTTCCCTCACTTAAAGTGGTGTTCCCTGGAGTTCTTGGAGAATGAAATAGGATCATGTTCTTCAGTTTTAGTTTCTCCTTAAAAACGTAGAGGATTTTAAGTATGCTTGGATTTCCTTGTACGCTGACAGACTAGTGTTTCTACATTCCACTCTTCCCATTTTAAGTTGGAAACTTGAAACATACCTGATCGAAATGGTTTTGATGTTTACTGATTAAGTGACACACCCTTAAGAAACCAGTAGTAATTGTTGCAATTCTGTTGCTTAGTATTTGTATGAATGCATGGTTATACTACTATAAAGAAATCTTAATAAGTGATACTCATCAATACTATTAAGTTGCAGTTCTACTCCCTGTCCTCCTGCACTTAGTATTAAGGTACAAATCTATCCCTTCTTACAAACTCATCCCTTCTTGCTCCACCCTCCCACACCAAGTCTGTTGGACATAGACCTGGTGGAGGGTTCAGCAGGTTGTCCAAAGGGTTTTCCTTAGCATCCTCAGTGTTTTTCACCCACTGGTTGGGTTCACCACTGTCTCTGACTGTCCACAGTCCTTCAATCAAAAGGTTCCCCTTGACTTCGTTCTCCATCTGATTTTATACCTTATCCCCTGTTTCTTTTGTTTTCCTGAACCCACCTTCTTACCTCCCCTGCACTTCCTTTTCTCTGCCCAGACTCCTCTCAAGTAAGCAACCAGGCCCTAATTACTTTTTCCTCATTGGTCCCAATTCTGTTACATCCATACCCAAATTTGGTATTTCCAGTGCTGTTGCCTAGACAATTTTAGCCTAATGTTATGTTACTGATACCTACTGGTATGTATTTGAAGACAGCCTTATGTCACAAGTTTCCCTTATGGCCCTACAATTCACACTGGTTACGTTTCATTTACATTGTACACTTTTTGGGTAGAATTATCTTACTTCAGCCTTGACTCTCCTACCTACTTTTAATTAAGAACAAGTATTCTCTTACCTTATGCGTACCTGAGCAACAATATATCCTGTTTTGCACTCACACCATATCTCTGTCCTTGTATAGTTTTCATCTCATTCCTGGTTCCCATTGGAAGCATCAACTAATTTAGAGACTTCTTGCAGGACCTCTTGCTCTCAACTAGCCTATACAACCACCTTTTCCCTTGTAAAACTGAAGGAGAGAAAAAAAGTCCCCTCACAAATACATGAGGCAGTGAAAAGTTAATAGTTTAGATAGCTGAACTACTATCTTTAAAAGCTAACTTGGAATCCATAAAAATTAATTGAATCAGCTCAATTCTCAAAATTTATTGCTTAGTGGAGGTAATTTGTATTGCTTACATTCACTTAATGGTTTGAAAGGTTTTCTGTGAAACAAACAGCAAGAAGCATAGCTAAAAAAAAAAACAAAAGCCCAGTTCCTTTGGATAAAAATCAATCGTCTGTAGTCTGTAGTTAGTCTGTTACATCCTTCCAAAGGAGTCATACTGAATGCTTTGGGTAGCCTTCTTCTATAGGAAATTCAGTCCAAGGCGCATGTGCTAGCAGAAATTAGGAAGTTATTCATGTTGAACCTTAATTTCAACCTTCTCTTTCAACATTTTTGCATGATACAGGAAGTTTTTAACTAACCCATATTCTGTATATCTTCTAGACAAATGAAGTGTTGAAAATATCACAAAACAAGATGTTTGCAGCTTTGAAGTATCACTCAACAGACTATTTATATGAGGTATAGTTTTATTATATCTCTTAATATTCTGAAAGAAATATGGCAGTAACTGAAGAAAAGATTGAGTGCACATTAAAAAAAGATATAGAGAACTACTTTCTTAGGAATTCTGTTTCAGTGAGGTGGTTGTACTGCACTTGCTGGGATAACATAGTAAAGTGATTACAGTTTTTTTTAATAAAAAATTAAAGTACAATTTTGCCAAAACTGAAGAGCATCAATTTTTGTTAGTGTCTGTTGCACTTACAGTTGTGTTTTATAGCCAGTTTCCTGCTTAGAGCTTTCTTTGGAGAGTGCACTGTGCCTTCTAATGCATAAAATTCAATTAATTACYTTTTTGGAGAACGAATCCAATTTTCTAGCTACGTTAATATATATTAGGATAGTGATACACAACACTGTATTCCCTACTGATGGTAGGGAAGACTTTTTATAATGTTTTAGATTAAATTCATGGAGAGAAGATGTTTTCTCACACCTACAATGAATATTTTGGCTTTATAGATGTTGATCAATTAAGACATAGAAACCTTATGAAGTCTTGTTTTCCTTCCTGTCTACATCTGTGTGATGTTACCAACTGCTTATCACTGAAGCACACTGTCTTACTTAATTGAGTTTTTACTTATTTACATTTTCAAAGAAAACTTACGAGCCAAATAAAAAACTTCTCTGGCAGAGTGGTGCTCGCCAAGAGGGGACATTTCTAATGTGTGAGCAGAAGAATGAGATAGCGAGACATGATGCCTTCAAGAGTTCAGGGAGAGTGCAAGTACACACACAAGCGCTCCTGGCACATGTAAGGAGAAATGCAGCCTGGGAAGTGGTCCAGCAAGAGTACTTGTGGGAAAACTGAGATCCACGTTATGAACACATTGCCCACATCCCTTTCCTTAGAGTGCAGGAATTGTTCCATATAGTACCTGTGTACTGTTTTCTTACATTGTAGCAACCAGAACTTCTTTTTCTGTTGTAACTCCAACAGTATGCAATCTGTCATTCAATATTTGTGTGAAAACCTTCTCACAGCAGTTCCATTCAGTTTGATCTTCAGATGTTTCTGTGTTATCTGTGAGTTAAAAATAGGTGTGTTAGCAAAACATGTTGTGGGCTATTGTGCAAAAGAGAAGAATTACAGTTCATGGCTTTTCTTGCCTGAATTTTGAGGAGTAGGGCGGTGCTGACAGCAGGACAAATGAAAAGTGGTAGAAGAGAAATGTTTAGTGACCTGCTGAATGGCTGCTCTGGAACAGAGTGTGAATGTTGCTCTGTAATACTGCTGGGAGCGGTTAATGGATGTGATCACACCTTTAAAGGTATTACAGACCTGACTGTGCAAGGAATATGCTGTGCTAAAACTGCAGCTTCTTGTTCCACTCTTGTGCCTAACTTCTACCCTGCTGCTAGAAAGTACGTGATAGTTAAATTGACTTTTCGGGCATCTGATATATCAAGTGCACTTGCCTAATGCTTCCAGTTCTTAGGAAATGCTGGAATTCAATGAGCGTATCCGACTCTGATTCCTACACACATCTGGCTCAACTGGATGTGGAATGCTGCTCTTAATGTACTTGCTACGCATTTTTACCAACCCCAGATATAATTTTTCCAGCTGCCCAGTATAAATGTATCTTTGAAGAAAGAAGCCTTTTCAGTTATTAAAGACACAAGTTGGATTCCTCATGCTACTGAGTGTTGTAGGTGTGATTACAAAGTGATCTTAGAAGTTCAACATTCTCTTATGTTATAAACTGACRATATTTGCAAGCTGTATGAAACTATAAAAATGCATGTAATATCTTTTGGTTAGAAGAGAAATTTGCAGACACATTTACATTTCCTTGAGAGATGGAGGTAAATATGCATTGATTAAATGCCATAGCCATTAATAATGGCCTTGAAAAAAGCTTTTATATATTTGAGAAATGCAAGAAAAGCTATGTATTAACAGACTCTGTAAAGTGAACTAACTCAGCTTAACCTGTACACTTACAACAAATTCATTTAAAATGTTCTGTAAAATGCACAATTTTCCTGTTTTAAGGCCATTATCTGTGATGATAGCCCTAGGACGTAGTTGTTCCACTTTACAAACATCAGTGATTGAAAACAATTTTAGCTATTAAGCTAAAGTTAGCCTCAGTTTAAAATTTCTTTCTGATCTCTGTCATATTATTGCTTGTATTTACTTGTTCAGTAGTTTCTACTTAAACTCCAGCAGGTCATTCTTCTGTAACCTAAGAGTACTTTGAGACCTGTTATGTCACAATCCTTACAGCTTGTTTTAATGAAGAGAAAGGTTATCATCAGCTCTTTTTGTTCCTGTGATCTCTACCAGGAACTTCACTAGCTGTATTTATTTTACGATAAATGCAGTTGTTTTAGCAGTAACTTGAATACAGATTACTTAAACTGATATATGGCCAGTAACATGTAGAAGACCTAGGTCGAGTTGCCTGTAGTTGTCTGTTTCTGCCTTCTTTGTTCAGAATTTGTAAAGGAGAAGATCACTGCAGAAATGTCATGCTTTGACTTGGGCAAGAGGAAATGCATTGGATCAGTATGGTGTTTATCAATTTTTCACAAGAGCCTTTTAAAGAAAAGATGCTATGATGGCAGTAGTTTTTGCCTTTTTTGTTAAAATTAACTGGCATTTACAGAATTGTAACTATCCCACAAAGGATTAAACTGAAATGGAAAAAGGATCTGTAATGGTGACCTTTCACAGAAGTGACAGCGTTTGTTCACATTGCTTCCCATGTTGTCTTTTTTTTTTTTTTTTTTTTTTTTTTTTTTTTTTTTTTTTTTTTCTCTCTTTCTATACAGGAAGGTTTGACAAGTGCACCAACAGCACAGTTGTTCTGGTAGCAATCGAAGTCAGTGAACTATTTCTAGTTTGTCACCTGAGATGTCTAACGGTACAGCCTATAACTGGCTTGACAGCATATGCTGAAATGGGTGGACATTTCTARGACCTGAAGCAACAGAGCTGAAGTCAGGCGATGGACTTAGAACTAGAGCGAAGTTTCTAGTGTCATTCATGATGTTCTCCCACATTTCTATAGCGAGTTGCCTTTTCCAATATGCCTTTTACACCCCAGAATTTTTGAGGACAACTTCTTTCTAAGCTATAAACTTGTTGAATCCAAACCCCTGTGTAAGAATCATTTTTCTCTGCTTCCTAAACTGACTGCTTATTCTGTGCTGTTTATACAGTACTGCACGTGTGCTTTTGTGACAAAAGAACTGTTAGACAGTTTATTGAAGGTGATCTTCAGTGGGGAGTTACTGAAGTTGCCATGTTGACTATTTAATTCTAGAATTCAGTTGATTACTACCATGCTCCCCTGTTGTTTTTATGGAAGATAAAAGGATTTATAAAGGCTTTTGTTAGATCATAATGGCACATGAAAGCTGAGAGGCTTTAGAATATTATGAGCACTTAAAACAGCAATAGTAGGAATGATTTTAAATTGTTTCTGGTCAGCTTATACACATGTGTCTGTTCAGGAGACCAATGCAAGTGTTAAGATAAGCACTTGTAATTGCACACACAAAGTTTAGGTAAGTGTAGCTAAGCATATGTGCAGTTTTGCCTATGCAGAAGTGTAGATTAAAAGTTAAATATCAAGTCAGGTAAGTGTTAATATCTTCTCTTAGTTTGGACTGTCAGTTTTACAAAAAAATAAAGTTTAAATATAAAGTATCATGTTCTAGTAGGAAACACTTGAAAACAGTGGGACTGTTTGAAGAGGTAGTGCAAAAAAAGAAAAAGAATGGAACTGTCTCTCTCACAATTTTATCACATGCCTTGTTTTGTGCAGAGCATGGCAAGGCAGAAGTTTTCCATCAGGAGATTATCACTTTGCTTTCCTCCCTGTTTACATCAAGATGAAAAGTATCATCTCACTGGACTCTTTGCTGATGATAAGTATAGGAAGCCATGGACTAGAAGTAGGTTATATAGTCCTTAAGTTTTAGTTTAGATTTACTGTGGATTAAAGGGAAAGCTTGTGTTTGTGCATAATATGATAAGTCCGGTAAAAAAAAAAAAATTTCCAGAAGTAGCAGTATGTCAGTTTACATAGCTCTTGAAGGTAGAACATGTTCATTGCCTAAGTAGGAACAAATGGGTAATGGATATTTATTTGTGTATGGCACCATAAATGAGGGTGATATTTGATTAGTTTGTAGAGATCTCTGGAAACTTTCTGTCTGGACATGTGGTTATGGAAGAAAAGCAATGATCAGAGATAAGTAAAATAGTAAATCTGATTAGCTGGGAGAGGTTTGAAGGATGATGCTGAGGTTTTGAGACACGGAGAAAACTGGGGATTTCTAAGCATAGAGGTAAACATATATATATAAAAGTATTTGCATCTTTCTGATGTATTTGCATTTACTTTTCCTAATGGAAACTAGAAGCATTGTTTCTTCTGTACATCCTGTGTAAAGTTTGGTCAACCTCTGCAATGGTTTGATCAATACATAAAAATAAAAATTAATTTTAATATTTTCTGTGTGATTCTTTTTCTCTCTTTTTGTCTCAGTTACTGCAACACAGAACATGATCACTATTTCGGTATTGGATCAATGGAAGAAAAGTTTATCTGTGGAGGATTTCCTGGAAAAGTCAGTAACCTTAAGTTAAAAACATATATGATTCCTTTGATATCATTCAGGTACTTTGTGAATCATAAGCTAATGATGATAACAGAATATGGAAATGTTTTCTGACAGTAGCAAGTGTACAGTGCGCTGGAGCTGTACACTGTAGCAGATAGCTCAAAGATGGCTTTTTCACTAAAAGTAGTATTGTGTTTTTATGGAGTTCTCTCCTTTATCTCATTTTTGTAATGGTTGTGTAATCTATTTATGACATTGGAGAAAGTCTCTGAAATCTGTGCGTGAACATGAAAATAAACCATGAGGACATTTTCCCCCCTCCCTCTCTAAGACAGTTATGTCTTGTAACTTCATCTGTAGATGAAGTTTTTCGAAGAAGGGTATTTCTAAATCTTTGAAAAGGTGTAAAAGGCAGCTATAAAAAGTCAAACTTGCATTATAGCAATTGAAGATAGACGTATTTATTTTAAAATTATATATATAAAGTCAAAATGTATCAAATGAACTCTGAAATTGAGTTCATTTTAAAAACARGTTTGCAACACAGCCTTTACAGCATACATAAGACATGAAAGAAAATTATGGTTCTGTAAAACCGGTAAATTATCCTTATTTCTGCTCTCAAACAATCGTCAGTGTGAAAGAAATAGARAAATTACATTTGTGCTTTTACAGGCCAGTCTAAAATCTATGTTATCTTCAAATCTGCCTAAAAAAATGGTTGTGAAGAAAGCTTGTGGTTAGAGAATTAAGTAATCATGTACAGAAAATGCCAGTACCAGGGCTTGCCAGTACCTTACAGTGGCACTCTTCTGTGATTTCACTATGGTACAGTCTTTAATTGCATTGCTACATACTGTTTTTTCAGCATAACCCTCTGCTCATTCATGGTACAGAAATGATCATGCTCATAGAGTGGATCAAGGCTGTGCAGTGAATGATGTGGCTGTCTGTGAAATTCAGCCTCTGTTGTAGCAATGGAGAGGTGCTTTTMCTGTAGAAGTGGTACTGCATGAAAAGGAAGTGCATAGCTCTTCAAAAACATAGTCACTGCGGGAGAAGAAAACTAGAATAAAAAGCACATAATGGGAGGTTCTCTGGAAAAAAAAAGTCTTTACACTTAATTTAAAAGGACAGTTAACTCTCCTGGTGTTCTTCTGTGTAATTCTTTAATGATATGTTAATAATCACAATAGACTCTAGAGAGGTTGTGTTTTCCTAGTATTGTGTAATTCCTGGAGCTTGGTTAAGGAAGTCGAATGCTGCCTGGGGAACTGATTCTGGTTTTGCCTTTGTCAAAACTCCTGTGTGATTTTGGGCAAGTCATTTGAACCAAAACCTCTGTAGTTATCCACTGAATGTGCTCCTCTTATTTTCTGGCAGACCTAAAGAAGATGAGTGCTCCTAAGTGAAGCTGATTGGAGAGTGCTCATTCTTTAACACGGAAAAATGCCAAATACTTTGAAAGACTAGGAGTTTGATGTCTTAGATTGGCATCCAGCATGAGTATCTTGGTTTTGTTCTAGAGAATCTAGGTTATAATATTACCATTTTTATGGGAATCTTGTGAATATTAATGAGTTCATTTTCTGTTGAATATTAATGAGTTCATTTTCTGTTTTTCTCACAATGCTATTAGAAATATCCAGAATAGTGTATTTGTATTCAACTTGGGTTTTGTTAAATGGCCTACAGCCATATGCTCAATAGAGATGATAATARCATTGAACAATTTTCATTATGCAGTCAACCAGAAGGTTTGAAAAAAAAATTGTTTATAATCATAGCTTTACCAAACACAGTAGGGCATAATGTAGTGTCAGTTTTTAAACAGGGTCAAAGTCCAGTTAAAAGTTTTTTAATGTTTCAGTGACTTCCTTTGTAACTTTCAACACTATTTTGGTAGGGATTTTTAATACGACTTGCCCTTTTCTTTTTTGAAAAAGAGAAGAAAAGCAACAAATAACTGGAAAATGTTCTCAGCTTTGGTCCTTTGAATCCATAGTACTAGTCTTTACCTTCCGAACACAATAGTAAGATAAATACTTTGTAAGGCTTTGTAGGAGAATTGAGTGGGTTTCCTTGTGATGCTTGCATTCCTCTCCTGGGTTGATGGGAAATGCGCTGTGTAGGCTAACAGTCATTCTTCTGTTGTCATTTCATGTCTCTCTAGGGTTCAGATAACTAACAGATGTTGAAGTGGCTAACCTTTAGCTGTATAGGCCCTCCTTTGCATCTTGTCCTCAGGCTTGCGGTACTATGTGAAGAAATGTCTGAGTACTTCTAAAAGTTTGGACCTGAAGCCTTAACTCTCCCCTAACATTTGAGTTATAAAGAATGCTCATTATGTGAAAGTTGGGCTGATTTTAACTGCTGAACATAAAAAATGGAAAATTAAAAAAATTTAAATAATATTAAAGGAAAGAACAGTTTTGCACAGATGCAGAAATTTTATTGTGCTATAGAAATAGCAAAATCAAAGTAAAAAAAAAAAAGTACTTATTTGTTTAGGTTGCCAAAACCAACCTGGAAATGTTATTTTGGAGAYTTGCATTTGAATAGCTTAACTGGGGTTGGACTAGATAACGTACAGAGGTCCCTTCCAACCTCAACCATTTTGTGATTCTGTGATCCTGTGAACTGGAAGCATTTGATTATATTTTCAGGTTTTAATTCAGTCCAGCATCTATCAATGTAACCAGTACACCACTGCATTTTTAAAGAAAACTGTATAGATTTTGAGTTTTTATGACAAAAAGGTAATTACAAAATGAATTGCATCTGAAATTATTCTGCCTTATAATGAGCTTGAACTATAGGTTTAGATTAATGCCGAAAGCTGCACTGAAGAGCAATTGAAATTACATTTTGCATCTTCAGGAAAAAATAAGACTATTATATGTAATATAATCATCTTTGCACCTTCAGAGAGTGATAAATGTTATCAGGATGCTGCAAAACCCGTGCAAAGATATCACCCAAGACATTGTCTAGGCAGTAGCAGTAACAGAAAAAGAAATTCCCGAAGAAGCTGTTATAAAGATACAGTGTGGTTTAGATATCAACAGTGAGCACTTCAAGAGTCAGTTAGATGCCATCTCAAGGGATATAAAATGCCAAGAATGAAGAAGTTTATTATTAGACCAAACAGCATTGACTTTTACCTGTTGTTTTAGCACTTAAGTTAGTCATAACATCTAGATAAATCTGAGGAAATCAGTGCATGTATTAGAGTCCAGTTACAGAAAATTTGAGATTATTTCACTTAACGTATTTTAAAATTAAGTGGGCTTAGTCTGTGTACCAGTGAAAAATTAATTGGAGTGAGACTAAGAAATAAGGAGCAAGGAGTTAAACTTAGGAGGAAAGGATGTGTTTGTGCTTCAGGTTCTTCAAGTGCTTTGCATTCTGTTTAAGTAAGTAAAAAGAATCCAAGTAACTCAGATATTTTAGGATAGTGGTTTCCCTGTGAGTAGGACTAAGCAGTATTAATACACATAATTCATCACAAGTCATTATAAGTATTCCTGGTGGGGAACTTAATATACTGCCATGTATTTGCAAAGCAAGACACACACACAAAAGAGATAGGAATGAGCAGTAAATATGGTAGGTGGYTTATTTTGGATATTTAAAACTTGACCTACAATAAATGTTTTTCAGTAGATTTACTGYTAGTAAGGAACAGGGGCTGAATAGCGTGACAAGTAAATTTATAGATAACACTAATTTCTTTCTAATAGTCAAAACGACAGATGACACGAAAAACGCAAGAGGTTACGATCTTTTCAAAACTGGTTAGAAACAAGTACTAAAATGTTTTGCTGTTGTCATTTAAACCAATGGTAGGCATTTTTTCTGGAGTACAGCGTTCACTGCTGGGTATGGCTCACAGGAGAACTGTAGTCCTGGAGTTGTACAAAAAAAGTGTAACTGTCTACTTAAAGATTCTAGACTTACTTATGGTTTGGCATAATAATTATCAAAGTATGTCCCAGATGTGCTGATATGTAATATGGTTATAATTGAGTTCATTATCTTTGGATTGCTTATCATAAGATTCAATACATTCTATTCTAAGACTCT
The DNA here is from genome assembly GCA_035582835.1 of Phoebastria nigripes. Taxonomy (NCBI): domain Eukaryota; kingdom Metazoa; phylum Chordata; class Aves; order Procellariiformes; family Diomedeidae; genus Phoebastria; species Phoebastria nigripes. Next base: position 394,463 of record JAYKAV010002814.1, on the reverse strand, counting down.
GCTCAGAAGATTTCTTTGTTCTGTTTTGACAGTAGGCACAAGTTTTTACTACTAAATAGGGGCTTTGTGTAATTTTTTTATGCTTTTCTGTGTGTCTAAAAATTTAGGTAACTAGATTAGGAGGGGTGATATTTTGACATAGGCTTGTCAACTTGGGTTTTTTGGGTTTGTGATTTTTTTGTTAAAAGTTCTTCATGTAAGCCAGTGAGGAGTGTAAGTGTGAATGTCTGATCAAAGAGGTCAGTGAAGTGGACTGATATATTAGGGAAATCTGGTTCAAAGTGCCGGGGAGCCTAATATGTCCTTGGAGAGGCTGAGAAACAAGAAGAGGCTGAGAAACAAGAAGAGGACAAGAAACAAGCGGGAGAAAAACACTGAGTGGGAGAAAAACACTGAGGAGACACAGACTGCCTAGGCAGGGGTGAGAGGACACCTGGCAGGAAAGGAGATAAAGAAGTGAGTCTATAATTCCTAGAAACTGCCAAATGACTTAATCGGATAAACCCCCTTACTAGCTTTAGTACATGCACTTCATTGCCATGCTTGTTTTGATGATGGGACTCAACTGTCCATATTTCAAAGATACTGCTGAAAGTTTTATTTTGTATTGTAAAGATCTAATTGAAGCTAAACACATTAAATCTAATGTAGTGCCTTCTGTGTTCAAAACACTGTACAAGCATAGCTATATGACTTGCAAGGGTTTAATTTGTTCAAATGCTTGTTGTTGCTCAGGGCCCCATTTGAAATTGTTCTTCTTCCTGGTCACTTGATAGAGAGGGCTTACAATCAGATTGTAATTTGGAATATGCATTCTCCAAAAACCCACAATGCCTAAGAAAGCTTGTGTTTCCTTCTCACTAGTTGGTGGAGACATAGCTGTTATTTTGTTGATCACATCCATTGGGATCTGACGGCATCCGTCTTGCCATTTTATTCCTAAAAACTGGATCTCCTGGGCAGGTCCCTTGACCTTACTTTGTTTTATGGCAAAACCGGCCTTCAGWAGGATTTGGACTATTCTCTTCCCTTTCTCAAAAACTTCTTCTGCTGTGTTGCCCCATACGATGATGTCATCAATGTACTGCAGGTGTTCCGGAGCCTCACCCTGTTCCAGTGCAGTGTGAATCASTCCATGGCAATTGTAGGGCTGTGTTTCCACCCCTGGGGCAGTTGATTCCAGGTGTACTGGACACCCCTCCAAGTGAAAGCAAACTGTGGCCTGCACTCTGCCACCAAAGGGATTGAGAAAAACGCATTAGCGATATCAATGGTGGCATACCACTTGGCTGCCTTTGACTCCAGTTCATATTGAAGTTCTAGCATGTCCGGCACGGCAGCACTCAGCAGCAGCATGACTTCGTCCAGGCCACAGTAGTCCACTGTTAGTCTCCACTCTCCATTAGACTTTTGCACTGGCCATATGGGACTGTTAAAGGGTGAGTGAGTCTTGCTGATCACTCCYTGGCTCTCCAGWYRAYGAATCAGCTTATGGATGGGAATCAGGGAGTCTCGGTTGGTGCGATATTGCCACCGGTGCACCGTTGTGGTACTGATCGGCACCTGTTGTTCTTCGACCCTCAGCAACCCCACAACAGACAGGTCCTCCGAGAGACTGGGCAAAGTAGACAGCTGTTTAATTTCTTCCGTCTCCAAGGCAGCTATACCAAAAGCCCACTGGTACCCTTTTGGGTCCTTGAAATACCCTCTCCTGAGGTAGTCTATGCCAAGGATGCACGGAGCCTCTGGGCCAGTCMCRATGGGGTGCTTTTGCCACTCCTTCCCGGTTAGGCTCACTTYGGCCTCCAATACAGTTAGCTGTTCGGATCTCTCTGTCACTCCAGAAATACAGATGGGTTCTGCCCCTTCATAACTTGATGGCATCAGGGTACACTGTGCACCAGTGTCTACGAGAGCCTTATACTCCTGTGGGTCTGATGTGCCAGGCCATCGAATCCACACAGTCCCGTAAACCTGGTTGTCCCTTTCCTCCACCTGGCTGGAGGCAGGGCCTCTCTAGTCCTGGTCATTGTATTCGCTACCAACTTCTTGTAAGTACGAATCAGAAGTCCCTTTATTAAGATTGGAAGTGAAATCAGCCCTTCTGTGCTGTCTGGGGAACTGCTCACTGGAAACTGGAGCAGCAATTTTCCTGGAAGAACCCCCTTTTGTGATTGTTTTTCCTTGCAACTCACGTACCCGTGCCACTAGGGTCGAGGTAGATTTTCCATCCCACTTCCTCATGTCCTCTCYGTGGTCACGCAGGTAAAACCACAGGGTGCCCAGGGGTGTGTATCCACGATATCTTCTCTCTTGAGCAGAGGGACGCTTACTGCTAATGGCTGAGATACTGGTCCATACAGGTGGGGAGCAGGGCACATTCTTTTTGAATTGCAAGAACTCCCAAGACAGTTTCTCCACAGCCGAGACACAGGCCCATAGGGAGGAAGAGAGACTTTCTTCATATTGCTGGAGTTGGCCAGCCAATTCATCCACTGTTTGCTCCCCTCCATCTTTCCAGGTCATCATTGCCAGTGAGTTTGCATGCGACAATGGTGCGTTCTGTACAAACTTCCACCACATGGGTCGGGTGCATTTGACTTCATCTGGATCTTTGGATAACTGCTCATTGTTCAGGTCATCATAAATCACCTCCAGCACGGCTAATTCCCTCAGGTACTGGATACCTCTCTCCATGGTGGTCCACTTGCCTGTGGCATATAACATCTTCCTTGAAGGGATACCTTTCCTTCACGCCTGACAGGAGTCGCCTCCAGAGGCTGAGGGCTTTTGCCCCTTGCCCAGTCRCTTTGTCAATGCCCCCTTCCCTAGAAAGGGATCCCAGCTGCTTGGCTTCCCTACCCTCCAATTCCAGGCTACTGGCCCCATTATCCCAGCATCGGAGCAGCCAGGTGACAATGTGCTTGCCTGGATGATGGCTGAAATCTTTTCGTGTATCTCGCAGCTCACTCAGGGACAGAGATCGGGCGGTTACCACCTTGTTTATGAGTTCTGCCTCTTCCTCCTCCTCTTCTCATGATGGCCCTGGTTTGGAGTAGTCTGCCTCATTCACTTCTTCCCTTAGTAGGGGAAGAGTTTCTTTCCTTACTAAACGAGCTGACTTTTGCTTCCAACATTTCTTCTTGTGTACAGGGGCAACTGATACCGGCGCAAGTTGGTTCTCTGATTCAGTGCCTGTCACCAGGGTTGGAGTAGCCACGGTGCCTGTTGTTTTGTTGTCAGATCCAGAGACCTTCTCTTCCCCTTGAGAGTTCTGAATAGTGTTGAACAGGGCTCAGTAGGCATGGGCCAGGCCCCAGCACATAGCAGTGATTTGTGTCTCTCTGGAATTGCCAGGGTGACAACATACTTTTTCCAAATACTTTACTAGTTTTTCAGGATTCTGCACTTGTTCAGGATTCTGCACTCCAAACATTGGAGATGCCCACTGTCCTAGGTACTTGCCCATACTATCCCACACAGCCTGCCACTCATAACTATCCAGCTTCGGGGCAGATCTCTGGGTGGTATTCTTAAATAGTTGTTTAACCTTAAACAAGACCTGAAACATATTCAGGAGACGTAGCAATAGGAACATGCTAGTTTGAACATCCCAAGGATATTAAAAATTCTCAAGAGCTATTGTAACTAACCTGGAGGAGAAAGGGAAGGTGAAGGAGTGGGGGTAACTGTCCCCCCTTGTTTCCCCCATAAATTGGCTGTCCGAGGAGAAAAGGTAAAGACTGTAATTTTAATAGTTTCCAAGAGATTGTTCCCAAAGTACAGAGATGGTGGCAGTGCTGAGTACAAATACCAGATTAGTCTCACGACCAGTAATTTTAGCATATCATAGGCCAGTGTTACACTGTACAGCAAAATGCTGACCTAAATCCAGCCCCCAGCAGTGATAAACAGCACAACAGGGAACATATACTGCAGGTAAGGTGTTACATAACAACTTTGAGAACAAGCACAACAACTCTGAGAGCAAATAAATCAACATTGCGACCAGCGACTATTAACCTAATAATGAATGCTTATAACAAATTTGTTTTAACACACTCTAGTCAGATCTGTCGTTATCTCAACCCTTCGAGCCCCACGTTGGGTGCCAAAAAGACTGTTGTGGTTTAACCTGGCAGGCAGCTAAACACCACATAGCTGCTCACTCCCCAGTGGGTAAAACTTGTGGGTTGGGATAAATACAATTTAATAGGACAGAAAAGAAAGGGAAAATAATAATAATGATACAAGAATATACAAAATGAGTGATGCGCAATGCAATTGCTCACCACCCGCTGACTGATGCCCAGCCAGTTCCCTAGCAGCAGACCCCCGGCCAGCTTTTCCCCTAGTTTATACGCTGAGCATGACATCATATGGTGTGGAATATCCCTTTGGTCAGTTGGGGTCAGCTGTCCCAGCTGTGTCCCCTCCCAGCTTCTTGTGCACCCCCAGCCTCCTCACTGGTGGGGTGGGGTGAGAAGCAGAAAAGGCCTTGACTCTGTAAGCACTGCTTGGCAGTAACCAAAACATCAGTGTGTTATCAACGTTATTCTCATACTAAATCCAAAACACAACACTATACCAGCTACTAGGAAGAAAAATAACTCTATCCCAGCCAAAACTAGGACACATGTTTCCATACTTAAAGTAGTCTGTCATTTAAAGTATTTACCRTATTCCAGAACAGCCTTACTAAGGGCTTGACTCTGGAAAAGGCTGGCCCATGTAGCCTCAAATCAGCAACTTACTTACTTAGGCATGATCTATCTATAAAACTATAGGGAAACCCATTGATTTCAGTGAAGTTGGCCCATATGTAACTTGGCACAGTGTTCTAAGGTCCATGGATTTTCAAAGGCTTATGCCGTGTCAAAGTTTGGACATTAATTATTACCCATACTGCATAGTTATTGCTTGTGAACTGTACTATTTGTAGTTTCAAAATTAGCTTTTGAGGTATACTCAAAAATGTTGTAAAACAGTTGGGTTTTTTTTTTAAGATGTGTAGTAGGGATTCCTCACTATTGCTGCCTAAACATGAAGGTGTATACCGAAATTCAGAGGTGTACWCATATACTGATTCCATTTATGAGATTTATCTCCAGATGGCTAGCAAATAGCAAGATTGTGTAATGCAAAGGATTATTAAAGACTGAATAAATCAATAAGATGCACAGCTGAGAAATCAGTTGCCTGAAATTAGAGTATTAAGTTCAGTAAGTATAGATGAGCAGAAAATTTGGGTTCTTCAGAAATGTCAACACTCATCAGTCAGAGTCAGTTTATTGTTCCAGTCAATTTACATGGATAAAATAGCATTAACATGACCATATTTTAACTAGTAATTACAAATATTTTTTCCAGATGCATAATTAGCTCAGGACTATGATTTTTTTTTTTTTTCTGTAGTCAAATGATTTTGCTATTTATTTGGCAAGCAATTTTTTTTCTTGGCAAATAGTAGTAATATTGAGATTAGTATGAAAAGTGGCAGGAAAATGAAGTGGTTTTGTTTCTTCATTTATCCTGTCTTTTCTCTATTGCAGTTACTTGCAATTTCTGCATGATTTTTGAAACATGACTATACATTTAACCCAGCAGCAAATTTTTGTCATAAATGTTACGACATCAATAGGTTTGATGCTTTTTTCCAGCCATTATCCTTTTGTTCAATTTAATGCTGGGGGTAAACTTAAAGGGCCTTTTCTTGGGCCCTTTAAGAATTAAACATGTAATTTGACAATGGATCTAGTGAACAGTGATAACAAGTCTGTAATTTCCGATCTTCTTCAGTGAATATGGTGATTATCAAAGTTCTTCAAGGATCTTTTTAAGTGCCATTGATTCACTGAGGAGTCAGGGAAGTTATGACAGTGCTTTTACAACAGCTTAAGTATCAGATATTTTTTTCTGCTTTTTAGGAAACCTATCTCTTCTGTAGAGTTCCATATTAGTAATGAATTAATAGAAGTTATTCCAAGTTCAAATCCCTGCTCTCAAACTGACATAGAAGGATCTTTTTTACTTATGAAGGACGTTTTTAAGGAAGAATCCATCCAAGACAAATACTTGAAGACTGACTATGCAACTGAATTTAAAGAACAATGGCAAGGTAAAGTGTTTAATTCATTGTTTTCTAACTTTTTGTGGAGTCAGCTTATTAACTTCCATAATTTTCTGTGCATAATCCATAGACATTGAAGAGATCATTTGGGTGATCACAGCCTTTGCAATTGTGGAAGTTATAACCGTTTAAGATTTATTCCCTGGAGAAGCAGGGCTTGTCTTAACAGTTCAAGATAGATGCAAGCCAAAAGAWGTTTCAGGCTGATCAAATATATGGCAAAAGGTGACAAAAGGTATCACAATAAGTAGATCATATGAAGCATTGATCAAAATGCTAATGATCCTTTGTACCTCAATAAAATTAGATCCCTGTGGCATGTTCTTTTACCATGTCAAGGAGCGAAAGAAGTAAGCAGTTTCTGCTCTGTTGCTGGGATGAAGATAGTTCAAATTGGGTAGTGTTCCTATGTGTTTTCTGAAATTTTATGATTAGTAGCACCCCAAAAGATATAATAAATTCAGATCACAGAAAGCAAAATGTTGAGAAAGTGTTTGATTCAGCTGTATTACGGTTTATTATTCTGAACTATCAATCAGGTATATTTTTTCAATACAGGTTTTTTTGTATATTTGTCAATTATATTACTTTAGAAAAGGAAAGTAATGTAATCATTTACTAAAAGCTTTTTTCCACAGTCACACAGAAGAGGCAGATGGTTCTTGATACAATATTGTACAAGATGATAACATTTACTAGGAACATAGTGTCAACAATGCAAGTGTATTACAGTTAATAATTGAAAGACAGTAATCTTAATTCATCTGATTAAGTAATTACCTTATTTTTTTTCAAAGTTAGGTGGCATATGGCAGAAGGTTTCAATAATTAATAAAGCTCTCTATATTGTGTGCTTACAAAGAGAATAAAAATAGTTCAGATGCTTTCCCATGTCTTAGCTATTACTTTCTTAGGAACAATCAAGAGAGCTAAATTTCCATGGACAGGAGTCTCTGAAAGAAAAATAAAGTATGAATTTCATAAAACATTTTATATTTTTTGAAGTTACAGATTATTATTGTGCTTAAACAAACATAAATAGGCAAGCTAAAGAGACTGGATTTTTTTTTTTTATGGGAGAACATTGAATTATTCACTATTCTGGTGACTGATTTATTGAATTAGCAGATCAATAATTATCTTTCAATGTAACCAATGTGTTACTGCCAACCCTTTTTCTAACTTTCTGTTTGCGTTAAAGAAGGAAATGTTAGCAAAAGTCTGTTGACTTTTGAGGGAAGTATTAATTCTAACATTTTTAAAAGCYGCCATTCTGAAAGATTTGCAAGCTATTTTGTGTCATTGAGAACCTGCTAATTAATGCCAGCTAGTCTCTAACAGCGCAAAACTGACTAGGTTTCACTAAAGGCATGAAGATACATACAGAGAGTGTGAAAACATGGAAATTTACTGATAGATAAAAATTATTAGAACTGGAATATTATGGGTGATATGACATAATTATCTAACCTGTATTGAAAAAAAATAAGAAAGAACATGATACAGTATTTGAAATGATCATTTAAAATCTGTTTTTCCAGTAGAGGAAGGTTATGTTTGAATTCTAAATAGCTTGTTTTATTACTGCAGGAGGTTTTTTTCTACCAGCTTGTGCATATTAAAATGTTTCATGGTTATTTCTGTTAATGTAACCCTGTTCTTCCTTTCAGAGAACAAAATCAATTTCTTCAGTCATTTCATTTTTTAAAGGTGTAATATAAGAAATAATGCATATAATATTTACTAAGAGCTGTAGTATTTAAAGGTTCTTGTTTAAAGCAAAAAAGTTTCCAATAAGGTTGTGAAATTTAGTGTAATAGGTTATRCACACATTTAAAATGTAGCTAGTAAATTATTACTGGACTATAGCAGTGGAAAACAGTAAAAAATTTAAAACCTGTGAAATATGAAGCACATTGAATGGAAAAGCTAAAAACTTAATTTGGTTCAGTCAGTAACTGTAGAGTTCTAATCTTTTTCCCAATTACATTAGATTTATATTAGATTACAAACAAGTTTTCAATTTTTAGCGTGCTGTTAATAGCGTTTCTGTTTTGCATAGGCCGTCTGTTATAAGAAAGAGGTCACAGTGGAAAGTCAACCATCGTTGTAGCATTAAGCTGAAGAGCACTAACTTTACACTAGCACATGATAGCACTGGCAGTGAAATCCCCATTCAAACATGAACTGAATATTTGCTCCGTGATTGATAAAGTACTTGAGCACATGCTTAAGCCTATTAAAGTTCTTTTCTTAAGTGCTTTGATGATCAGAAATTACTGAATCAAAGAAAGTGATGATACTGTATTCAAGTTACAATTCTGAAAAATAAGCATATTAAAAAAAGTGGAACTGCACTTCCTAAAATCACGAAGTGGCAACTCAGTTCAGTTTTGTATGGATTTCAAACACTGGCATTTGTGAATTTCAAACTCTACCTATTGCTCCAGTTGTAAAATTATGTGTTAGGAAAGCAGTTAGGTATGTGATTGCATCTGTTCCACTTCAGGAAGGCACTTCAGTAAATGCATAAGTGCATTCTTGTGTGGGCATGCTTTCCTGAGGTGGGGAGTAAGAGGTTAAAATGTGTTAAAATTAACAAAGAAATGCACTAATTAAAATATTTGAATCACATTAGAATAATGAGATTAATTGAAAAAACCCTCTTTTTTTCATACACTTTAAGTGCTAGAGCCACTTATAATAAAAAGATACAATACAAATGAATATAATAAAAAAATAATAAAAACTATAGCTAAATTGGGATAATAAATGCAAATCAAGGGCAAAGTTTTGCCTTATTTGACCTGATTTAGTGTTAGGATATTAGGAGTTATCCTGCTTTCTCTGAATTAACAAAAACTAAATGAGAAATTATTTGAGGACAGCATGATCAAATTTATGTCATTGGAGCAGTTTTTATTTTCTGATTGATTTTAACACCTAATTTTGCAACTTCTATTTGCCTGAATATTGAGGTGCTTCCTACTTTGTTTTCCTGGTTGCCTGAAGAAAAAGAAGAAGAATAAATCAGGGATTTTGTAAATTGTATCAGAAAAGATGTCAATTTTTTTACTGGAGGTACTTTAAGCTTTATAGGCTGCTAGAAGCTTTAGTAGCCTCTCCTGAACTGTTCATCTCACGAAACAGAGGCATTTTATAATGACACATTTATTTTTTAATTGATAGATTTCTTTAAGGGGATCTGTTTGTGTTAGCAGCATAAAACAGTTTGGGGGGAACAGAATCAGTATCTATCATTTCTAGCCACTAGGAAGGAAAGGAGGGTTGTTACAGATAGGGAGTCATCCAGGGAGTGAAAGGGGGATGTGGGAATGAAGAGGCTTCCATGTTGGTAAAAAATAAGGGAGAAGAACAAAAAACTCCCTTTTCCCTTCTATATGTATTATATATGTATAATATGTGTGTGTGTATATATGTGTATATTACATTGAAAATATAAAGGATTGCATGAAATAGAGTTGTGATTACTGTGTCAGTTCTGCCTCATGCAGAGTAGTAGTCTAAATTCTAAAGAAATTAAGGTCCATAATGTCATCTTTCTTGAAATCATAATAATTTGTAACCTATATTTTTTGTCTGCTCATTTTGTAAATACATTTTTTTTTGCTTCAGAATTAGAGAATCTGCATTTAGATTTAGATGTGTATGGAGAGACTGCCTCATTTCTACATTAAAAATTGCACTGAACTAAGTTTCTCAGCCAAAAACTACCTCAAAAGTTCCTTTATCATGCTTTACAATGCAAACAAGGGAATGAAAAGAAAGTACCTTTTCTTTTTAACAGGTGTTATATAAGACAAGAGAAAAAGCAAAGGAAAACCAAAGCTTATCATGTGAACCATTGGAAGTCTAGACTTTGTTGCATTTAAAGCTTAAAATTCCTAAAATTTTTAAAGTAAAAACTAGTTATTGTTTTGCTGACATTTATAGCATTCCAACAGTTGCTCAACAATTCTCTTTATTTTTATAATTCTTATTTTGTTTATATTGTTTTTAATGTATTTTTTCCTATTTTTCTTCAGATTTATGTATGGAAGAGGAGCTTGTTTTTATTGATAATCTTGAAAATTTTTGTAAAAAACTGCCTAATTCATCTGTACTTTTGAGCAGACTACAGTTTTTTTTAGTGAAAGATCCCCTTTTAGATTCTGAAGGACAAAATTTAAAAGAAGAGAACATTTTCAGGTATCCACAAATTGTTGTATCATATTAAACATAAATAACAGTCTATGTGTAATGCCATTAACATTTTAACACCTTCTGTTGTATGTTAACTTTTTAACTAATTTGTATTTGCAACAGGTAAAGACTTCAGCTTTTCTTGTTACTTATTAAAATATGAGTAGGATGAAATTTATAGGCATTATTTAAGAAAACTGGATAAATGAAATTATGTCATTTTTACATTCTGTAAGTGTGAAACGTGCTCAGGGTTTTAGTTTTGGAATACTGAAAAAATGTCCATCTTTAAGGGACCTGGTCCTCCCTCAGACTGACTGATTCCCTATCAGTAAAATGCCACTAAATTTAGTTGGGCCAGGATTTTACACATGCTTCCATGTTCCTTCTTTCTCTCCTCTCAGTCATGCTGTCAGTAAATCCATGCTCTTACCCTGCTGAATTGTATTTCTTCAAGTTCAAATATTAATTATTCTTATGTTTTTGCCCCTTTCATATTGCTAGGTTGATTGAACTTAATTGAATGATGTGTCAGGAATTTGAACAAACTGGTACATTAAAACAGGTATAAGTTATATTCAGAATGTGCCTAGTATTTTGTAAATATATTCATCTGTATACATACATTCATAAAGTCTGGCTAAATTTTGCGGTGGTTTACTCCATGTCTGGATGACTTGTATAGCTTCCTTTGCACTTGATAGGGTTGCATGATTCACAAGCAAGGCAAAGCAGGTTTTAACTGATTTAACTGTACCTATATAGTAATAGAACAGGGAGGAGTGGGGTTGTTTGCCTGTTTTTTCAAACATGAGCCCTGACCTCGCAGTGAGTCTTGGACATAAGACTATGTGCACGTGTGAGTACTGTAAATATCCAGCGAAGGGAACATGATCCAAATTCTGCAATGACTTTCAGAAATACCAGTCATAGGAGAAAAAAATGCTGGTGTGAACCTTTACAGAAATAGCTCTGACCTGCTGATCCACAGTTTACTAGCAAAGCCACCAGCTTTCTCAAAGTGGGAGTCCAAATCTCCTAGTGGAGCACACAGGGAAATGCGTTTAGGCAAAGAGGTACAATTAGACATACTCCTACTTAACATAAAAGCATCCCAAGGCTAGGTGTGGAACAATTACACTCTTCAGTCTAAAGTAGTCCTCCAGGAAAATAGTGGTGTCACGGACCGATGAGGAAGCTATCCCCCTAAAAAGTCACTATAGATTTAGTGCCTCTAATGGCCACAAGGGGCAAGCCTGATGAAAGGTTTTCCTTCTACTTGAAAAATCTTCATCCCTGTTCTGCTTTTATTCTTGCTTTACAAGGCAAGTAGTAGCCTCACTCCTGAGTTTTACTTCTTGGCATTTTAAAAGTTTGTCAGTTAAACCAGGGAACATACTTTTAGTTTTCATTTTAATTAATAGTGAGCACACTTTGCCTTCTTTGGTGCTGAATGATTCCTGAAAATAGAAATGAAAGGTGGCAGAAGATAAACAATGTCAACATTATAGATTACAGAAATTTTGTATATAGCAGAAAAACTTCACATTAGAAGAAAATCAGGTCTGCAGCTTTTGCAGAAAGCATCTTTACGTGACAGGACTTATGTGCTGAGATGATGAACAATTTTAATATCAGGTTTTTTTCTGTAACTTTTTTAAGGCAGGTCCCAATATTAAGTGGTTCTACTCTGCGTATAAGGTACTATTTCTTGAAAAATAATTTCAGTTAATTACACAGATTGGTACAGCATCCCTTGGAATTGCTTTCTTAGAAAAGCATGGATTTAGAAAAGAATAGCTTTTGCCACATATATGGCTATCAAAGCTACTGCTAAGACTTTCAGTCTTAGATATGAAGTAATACAAAGAAGTAACTTGCTTTATGTTACGATCTTTTAAAGGGAATGTTTGACTTTCCAAAATGAAATGGAGATGCAAGAGAGTAAAAAAGAATTGCAGGGGATTAAAGAGAACTTCTGTACCATATCTGTAAAAGATGAAGAGGTATCATCATGTTGTTTCTTACTAATTATTATATTAGTGATTGTTTTATGTTATGTATAAGTATTTGTCCATCTGCAAGTCATTTTACTGAATTCTTTTCATACTTGCCAAATATTTGTAGCCTTCATATTTCCAAGATTAGAAAACACTGGTATTATTTGTGGCTTTTTAATTCTTGGATGCTGTTGTTGGGAATCTCCACTCTGATTAGCTGTTTCTCCTGGGACCTGATGTGTTGGCAGTTTTATGTAGGTACTGTTACACTAAGAATAAAAATGAACCAGAACAGGAAGCCATGACATGTGCATGGGAAAGGGAAAGTCCGAAGACATGTTCTGGGATTTTGGGGGCCAGCTTGGCTTCTTTTTTTAAAAGAAGTCAAATCTATTTTTTGCTCCATTTTTCAAAATTCTAAAAAACCCAAACTTTTAATGAAATAAATGAGGATTTTACTTGATTGGGAACTGTAAGTTCAGATCTACTCTTTATACTCCACTGACTCAATTTGAAACACTGTAACACTATTTTTTTCTCTGTATTGAGCAAAGCTTTCTGTACGCTATGTAAATGTTATATGACTTCTTTCTTAAAAGCTTTTAGATTGGTTTAGAATTAACCTATTTCAAGATTTTGAAAAAGCTTAGCCTGTACAGTAACATCATAGGAAATTTACTTACCATTCTGTTGTGATTAATATTTTTCAGTATTTCATGTTGCCTGTTGAGTTAGAATTCTGCAAACCCAGCAATGGCAGATCAGATTCTGTTAAGATTCCATCATACTTGGAACTGAAAGAGTTGTTAAATTTAGCTCCAGAAACTATGGCTGATGAAGACATGTGCAAAGAGGTGATCAAAGAAGGTGAGGGTTGGTTTTCTTAAATTCTTGATGTGATTTTCCCTTCATTTGCACACATTTAACACAATCTAGCTCTTTTGTGTTCAGTTCACTTATGAATTACATCGCAGCCCATCAAATGAGAATTTCTTTGTATGAGACTACTGTCGTGGTTTAACCCCAGCAGGCAGCCAAACACCACACAGCYGCTCGCTCACTCCCCCCAGGTGGGATGGGGGAGAGAATCGGAAGGGTAAAAGTGAGAAAACTCAGGGGTTGAGATAAAGACAGTTTAATAGGTAAAGCAAAAGCCACGCATGCAGGCAAAGCAAAACAAGGAATTCATTCACTMCTTCCCATCGGCAGGCAGGTGTTCAGCCATCGCTAGGAAAGCAGGGCTCAATCACGCATAACGGTTACTTGGGAAGACAAACRCCATCACTCTGAACATCCCCCCCTTCCTTCTTCTTCCCCCAGCTTTATATACTGAGCATGAYGTCACATGATATGGAATACCCCATGGCCAGTTGGGTCAGCTGTCCTGGCTAGGCTCCCTCCCAGCTTCTTGTGCACCTGGCAGAGCATGGGAAGCTGAAAAGTCCTTGACTAGTAGACTACTTAGCAACAACTAAAAACATCAGCCTGTTATCAACATTATTCTCATACTAAATCCAAAACATAGCACTATACCAACTACTAGGAAAAAAATTAACTCTATCCCAGCTGAAACCAGGACAACTACGAACTGTGCTATACCTGAATTTCTGAGTATTAGAAATGTCTCCTCAGGTAGCCAAGGGGAAGGGAACTATTTGCCATTTGGTTCAATCCATGGTTGTGTTGTAATCTTGGAAACAAATGTAACATGAGCCGTGATTCATGCTATCCAGTCTACCATGAATATAATAATTTAATGTTATGTTTTCTTATCTGTAATTAAATTTACTTTTAGAGACATCCTTAAGAGGATTATATGCAATAGTCATACCAAAAAATTGCTTGTATTACATTGTAATTGCAAACACAAAAGCAGATTTCTGGAAAAAAATGGTTAAATATTTCCATGGAAAACAGGAATATTCTAAATGACAGTAGTAATTTCTTTAAAGGAATTTAAGAAAAGTTAGTAAATGCTTTTATACTACAGATAAGTACAACTTTAATGACAATTACTGGCTATTGGATTGATATCTATGCCAGTATTTTGTGTAGTTAAAAGAAAAAGACAGTGCCTGAGATTTTTTTATTTTGATTAAAAAAAAATAATTTGCATTGGTTTTGGCAAACAGGTGAGGAAAATCAAACCTTTGGTGGACGGGAAGCAGCTCAAAGAAGCAAGATTCATGCTTCTGAGTGTAGAGGGTGTGTGCTGAATTCTGTTTCTGATAGGGCAGCAGTTTGGAGTAATCCAGTCTCTTACTGAAGATACGAACAAAACTTTTAAAAGCATGTATTTGACTAAGGGAGTTTCATGTGCATTCCTCTGGTACATTTAGTACATTACAACCTACATGCCATGTTCCAAGCTGAATGACCCAACCTCCACTGCAGAAGTTTGAGGATTTTGTACATAGACGTTGACCTATTATTCTTTTTTGTTCTGTTTTAGTCCTTTTTAGTAGCAAGAGAATCTACATACAGAAACTCCTGGTAAACTGCATTTAGGCTACCAGAAATCACATCAYTGTAGTCATAAGAACTTTGAATAGTTCAGATAGTGACTATACAATATTGTATTTTTTTTCTGGCACCTTTAAGGGACGAGACTGAGCACTGCTCTGATCAGCTATGGCATTTGGGGTTACTGAGCATAACTGTGATTTTTCATAAAAATATATTATGGAGATTCAATAAAAAGATTAAAAGGAAAAAAATGCTCTGACAGGAAAAAGGAATAAATGGTTCATTTATGGCACCTTTTAAAATCTGTTTTCAGATCTCAAAGCAGAAATTACATACAAAATAGAAATTTCCAAGTACTGTCCCATAGCACAAGAGGTTTCCTCCAGTAATAGCAGAAGTATGTTGGAATTCTGTGAGTCAGGTAGGAAGATCTACATAAATCAAGGGATGATATTTAAAATAAATTCTTCAAGTGATTGTCCCCATATTCTGTTCTTGGGAGTACGGGCACCATATAGATATAAGATAAGAACGTTTGCTTTGTGTAATCTACTATTTTGTACCTGCACCATGAGCAAGTAGAAGTGCCGTACTCCTTTCAAGAGTTTTAAAAGCTAAACACAACCAACTTTACAGTTCCTTCATGTTGCTTTTGGCCGCAAGTGGTGTCTGTATCTTTTGCACTTGATTAGCTTTTTTAGATTTTTTTATTTAACAACTTACCTATCTAGAGAGGGCAGAGGAAACTTAAGGCAGATTGATTAAAATTGTGGAGTCAGAGAGCACAGTTTAAAGTTTGTTGAAGTCTTACGTAAATGCTTTCAAAAGAGGGTGATGGAGGACAATGCAGGGAGAAGTACTGAGTTTATAACTTCTAGAGGTTCAAAACTCCTGCGCAGACATTTTGGTTTGCAAATGGTGCAGTAATGCTGTGTGATCAAGAAATTAAGTCATGTAGTCACCAGAGCTGTTTTCCACAGAAATAAGCTGTAAGAGTTGAATATTTGCACATGTGTGCATTGAATCCTGGCTTCTCCTACGCTGGCATCAAGAAATCCTTTATACGTACCCACCTTTAATAGCTTGAAAACTCAGTCAGGCATGCTGGTTACAATGCATACCAATGCCAGACAGGTTTGGTGTCTGACTGTTCAGACTAACTACCCAACATCAGTTGGATTTCTTCAGGTTCCAGGTGTAATCTCTCAAAATAATGGATATTCTTGCCAGCCCTACTGTTTTCACAGTTTAATGTTGGCTGGCTAAGAGAAGCAGAAAAATGGCTGAGCTGGTGACATTTTTCACCTTTTATTTCACGCAGAAAAGCCTGTGCAAAGAGTGACATTTACAAATGGATCTGGGCAGAGTGGCAATACTTGAATAAACATGTACTTCTCATCCTAATGTATATCCTGTCTTGGAAAAAGTCTATCCATTATTGCATTGGACAGTAGCAGTATTATCCTCCAGAGCATGTTCACTTGATAGTTTTCCATCCAGCAGTTACTAAAATCCTTGAGAAATTTTGAGTTTTCTCCAGGCCAAGACCCCTCTTCCTGTCTTAGTTTCAATATGATTTAAACTGGACTGATGGTTGTCCCCTTCAGGCTAATAGCATCACACTCCTGATATGTATTGTAGTGGRCTTTTGGTGGCAGCAATCATATCAGCTCGGAGTGTCTGATATAAAAGCTCAAGGCAAACCCACCATATGTTGTCCCACCAAGACAAAGTTAAATAGTTTTCATCTGGAGATTATTGCCTAGCATGATTAACTGTAATCTGAATCTAGTGAGCTATCTGACTGCTCTTTACTTCTAAAGCTTATGATAAGCAGGAGGAGCTTAACTGCWGTAGATCTGAGCCATTTGGGACTTTCCTCCTGTATACAGTAGTAACAAGTTGACTATGATCTTATCTAGGATATTGTCCATTCTTCCAGAGTAGATGAGTAGTCAAACCATCTTGAATTGTTCTCAAAAGAAAGTGATGGTATTAATATTTATTGCCAGTTTGCTGGCTTAGCTCTGCCATTGAAGCAGTGAACATTCAACCATTGGGGCACAGACAGCTTCCACGTCTTTTCTTTTTTAGAATATACTCAGATATGTAGGATAGAGACCTGCAAACCTGTACAAGCACTGCTAAGACACTGTTTGATAATGGAATTTCCTGCATCAGGTGTCAAATTTCAGCAGAGATATGCTACAGTCTTCTCCTTCTAATTAATTTTGCTATTTATGAGTTACCAGAAGTGAAATATGTTTGCTTGAATTCAGAGAAGAAACAGTCATAAAATAATGGCATTTTCTGTAAACATTTCATTGTTTGCCTTCCTCTCCTGCTAGCTATGGGGATTGCTTATTGATAAAGGGGTTGAGGGACAAGAGAATTCACTCCGTCATTAATGCTCTGAGAGGGGGAATGGCACCCTGAGTGTAGGCAGAGGTTAAGTAATGTAGCTGGCCCAAATGTTCCAGTCTCAAAGGCAAAAATAACTAGACAAGAACAAATATGAACAGTATTGCTCAAAGAGAAATAATTGTTCTTCTTAGGTATGTCAGGAATTTTTGCTGTCCTGAGATCAACTCCTGTCCTGTTCAAAGAAAAGTGTTAAATTTTTTTTCTCACCACAAAAAACAGTTTGTGGGCTGAAGTTCACAGCAGAAGTTCACTGAGCTTTTTTTGCTCTAAGTAAATGGCAAAGAAATTATACTGACTGGAAGTCTGTTTCTTCTGTAACCACTTTTACTTCTTACCTTCCCCCCCCCCCCCCAATGTGTACTGTACATTCTCTGGCTTTTTAACACTGTCCTTTATCCTTCCTGCCGTACAATCTGCTTGTTAGGTCGGACAAGGAGCAGCTGTAAGCAGCTGGGCAGGTGGCTGGTTCATAGCCTGCTGTGTGCCAGTTGGCCAAACAATGTGTGTATGGTGATTGCAGCTGCTTACTGCCTGTTGGAATGAATAGGGAATTTGTTACAAGTGTTTTTCCTTATGGAGGCACTTACTTACAATTTTTCTGGCTGTTAGGTTTCACAGAACATGGAGGATCTGTGGTTTTTGTGACCTCTACTTTCTGGTCAAGCTTAATGAGAAATATTATTAGAAGAATGCCAGAGAGACGAATACCAGGGCAATCATGTAAACCGCCAATCTTTATGGAATGACACCAAAATCAATGAAGTTGCAAGTTCCTTATTAGATTTGAATAAAAAGCAATAATCCGTTAAAATGTCCGCATTTAATATGATTGGCAAAAAAGAGGATGTGAAAAGTGGCTTGCAGGGGACTTTTAACGTGTCAGGTTTGTTTGTATACTGCTTTAAAAAAACTGGTGGTGTAATTCATTTCAGTGGTCATCCCTAGAAATTACAATGAGTACTTATTCTTCTTGAAAGAGTAATTTTGTCTTTAAAATCCTGACTGACTCTGAAGTTCCTGAGTCCATTCATCTGAATGTTACAGCCACCACAATATTGTCTGAAGTCTCTCTCCCATCTAATTAACTTCATTTATGTGGGAACTATCTAAGAAGGCCAACAGGGATGAACGCTTAATATCAAAACCTCAGCCATAGTACCTGGTGATTTAATAATAAAAATCATCTTACTTGGGAAGAGTATGTAGCCAGAACTACATTACAGAATGAGTAAAGGAATGTGATCAACACATTATTATCCCCAAACTGTYTGGAAATTAAACATGAAGTATTTGGGTTTTATTGCTTAAATAGTGAATTGTCCCATGAAAATATTTTGTATTTTAATCCAAAACTTCACTAGTGTAAAATTCCTAAGTATGTGTGTTTCATTCACAAGTAGCTCTGTGATTCAGATTTTTTATTTTTGTTTTGGGTGGGGCTTTATGCAATTTCTAGCTAAATATGTTCCATATCTGAAAGACAAAATGGAAGTACCTTTAACTCCTCCATACAGACAACAAAGATCATGGTTTAATTTTCTGTGCACAAGACTTCAAGAAGAACCTATTCCTCTTTCTGGTAACAGGTAATGAAAACTTTGTATTAATAAATCCTGTCATAAATCCTCTAAATCATAAATCCTCTAAATTAGTGCAAAAATAACTTTAGTCTATTTGTGAATTGGTAGTTTTGTTCTTTGAGACAGGTGCATGTATTTTGTGTTTTGCATGGAATAGTGAACAGGGTGCATGATCCGTATCTGTGGCTTTTCAGGGGAGCTTGAAAAAGGAAATGACAGTCACTACTGTAGACCTCTTTCTCCTGGGCGACTTAATAGCCTGAAAATCCAATCTCCTTTCTGGAGTAGGCAACAGTAAATATTTATGTATATAGCAAGTATGTATGTGTGTATATGCATCTATTTATACATATGGCAAACACATATGTTGAGCAAGTATCACCTACAAAACCTCCAGAAGAGATACAGGAAGAAAGTATTGTTTGTGTTTTGGGGATATCCCCCAACAATGGAATTTAAGCCTTTTCCTGCTGCCATAGGATCAGGATTGCTTCATCCTTTCATTCTCATCTTGTTTGCGAGACTGGCATTTTTTGCCTTGCTATCTTTCTCGCATATGCACGAAGAATTTAAATATCCTTTTGGGGAGGGAACGACAATTTAGATGATAGAATTTTCATTCGGGGCCACTTTGCTTCGTGAACCAGCTTTGGTGGCTCCTCTCACTCCTTCATGTTCACCGTGGTTTTGCATGAAGTGACCCCCTATATGGACAAGAAAAAATTTTAATGAATGAGTGATTGAATGAATGAACTGAAAATTTAGAGAGAAAGTGGATCTTTAAAAGGTAGTTTTGTATAAATCAAAATTCAACAGATAATGCTGTTAAACTTCATACCACCAAGTCTTGTTTTATGTTCTTCTCAGTATTTTGATTACAGAGCCCTCTAGGGAATACTTAGAATGTTTGGTATGGCAATCAGAGAAGTATCGGGATAATATGAACTCTCTTTTGCTTGTCGGTAAGGATTTCTAATCGATGATCAATTTCTAATTGATGTTGAAGAGTTCCCTGTACATGGAGAAAATATAGCAAAAAAGATAATGTTATATTACAGAGCACATCTTTTGAGCCATTGAAGTTTATCCAATTAATGTAACGCTCAGAAGTTTGGATTATCTGGTTCTTTTAGTACATATAAAAAGTTACAGTATGGCAACATAGAAGTTGGTATGTCATGTATCCTTCTATGGAGATAACTGGAATGAAATAAGAGTTTTATTTCATTATGAAAATGTTCAGCTCACTACTACTAATTATATTCCGTAACTGTGATAATTGAAATTTGGTAATCTGTTGAACTCTTTTCTATGTGCTATTTTTCCTTAAATAATGTTTCAAAATATGTATCAATCAATAGAAAAGTACTGTTAATGGAAAACAATAACTTAACAAGAGCAGAGTTTATGTTAGGAAGCAAAATATACCAAACCAAAATAAGCTGCAGGTTATTTCTGACAGCACCAGGATACTCATTACCACTGTTCTTTCATTTCATTTTATTTGCCTTAATTTTACAAGTCTCAGGATTAAGTTATGTATATTGACTTGTTATGTTGTCCAATTCATTTGTAGATTCATTTATAGTTGAAAATAATGTATGGTAGGCTCATTACTATTTAAATTCTTTTTTTTTTCAGGTAAGGATTATGTTAAGTCTTTGTAAGCATGACAAGTAAACCCACAGATAATGAACAAGATCATTTGTAACTTTAGTAATGCAGCTACACATTATTAGATCTGAAAAAAATTTAAACCCCCCCTTACTCATACACTCAATAAGTAAAAAGCACGTTTGCTCTGATAACACTGACTGCTTTACTCTTAAGTCTATCAATGGACACTGAGTTACAAATGGAAATATAAACAATGGATATACGTAGTAGGTCATCGGTACTTGGGAGCTTTCATTTCCAGAATGACATTCTGTTTTCATGTTTCTAGATTATTAATATTATATGTTGATTTCTGTTTTTTGTAGAGCATCAGACTGTTAAACTTGTATATCAGCATCATTCGCTTACAGAACTGAAGGAATTGCTACCGGTTGAGGTAGAAGCACCAATGCTTAGCTCTCTAGAGGAGGGCTGGTGGCTTCATCTGGGTTTAAATCCAGTCTCCATAGAAATTTTGGAGCAATTCAATACAGATGCCAGTAATGCAAACAGTTTGCTTCCTACAGAAGTAGAAACATTCACACGATTTACATCATATCAGTTAGAAAGTAAGTATCTTCTTTTTAAAAAAAAGTGATAAAAAGGCAAAGGTAGGTACTTTAACAGAGAATCACACAGTGACAGTTACATACCTCCAAGTAGGAAAGAAATGGAAGATTTCTTATTCTCAAGAACAAAATGTTTTATAGCAATATGAAGTAGCAACACTACTACAATTAAGGTGTACTTTCACAAACTTAGAACAAATTGTAGGAACAAAGGTGTTTAACTACACAAAGTTATCTTTTCTATTAATGTGCAGATGAAAAGTAGCCATACTATTTTTTAATAAAATAGTTTCATACAGGAGAATTTCTTAACATACAGTAATTTTGCATTGGAATATTTTAATAAAGCAGATATTCATATAGTCCTATCTGCAGAAGGTCAGTGGGGAGAGTATGTTACAGTGAAAATTCTTTATTTTGTGATGCTATTCAGAGGGGTTTTTTATGCTGGCTATGATGTCAAATGTGAACCACTCATAAACTTCAGAATTTCTCATGGATCATTATGCATACTTATAATCAAACTTCAACAGAAAATGCAAAAAGTTATTTAGATTTTATTATATAATTATGGCCTGACTGCAAGGCATCAATTGTGGTTGTAGAACTCCAAGGATTGACAGTAACATGATATATTGTGAAACAAATAGGCACTGCTCATGAAAGAATGTTTCCACTTTGCTTTTTACGTATCACAAAGTGTTYAGCTACTGTGTTTAACATGGATGTGCAGCAGCAATGCAAAAAATTGCAGTTCTAGTGAAGCACATCTTTAAAGGGAGCTAATTGCATGCTTTACTTCTTTTTTTTCCTCATTAAAAAAAAAAAAAAAAGTTAATCTTTTAATTTTTCTTCCTAATGAAATGTGTTGCATCCCATTTCCTAGAAATCTAACACCAGTAAGCACCATGCAGATGGTGAAAACTTCTCCAAACAGTAGCATGGCCTTCTATTTCTCAACATTGTACATTTTTACTTAGGACTAATCAGTATAAATTTTCTAAAAGTGAATTCTAATGATATGGGAAGGCAGAAAGAAGAAATAAAAAAAAATGCTTTCTCTATAATTATCCAAAATAGTTAACTCCAACCAGGAGGAAGAAAAGAAAAAATTTATGTTGCAGCAGAGAAATTAAATTTTATCTTTTAGGATGGCTTGAAGAGAAGGATTCCATGACAAACCAGGAGCTGCTTTCTGCTGAAAGACATCAGTCGCACAAAGTAATTAATCTTTACATGTCACTGCAGTCTCAAAGGCAGTACTTTGCCCTGCATATGAGTGCTGCATCATCTGCCAAAATTCACAGTACAAATACATCTGTGGAAGAGCTTACTGGAGGAAGCATAAAAAAGAATAAGGTAGAAGAGGCAGTTTATTTCTTAAACCAAGAAAAGAAAACCCCCAAATCAGCTGAATCAGTCAGCTGTAAAGATGTGTCTTCTAAACAAGACAATTCATCCAGTAGTCAAAAGCCTGCATCATTTGCACTTGCTACAAAATGGGACAACGATGATTCTGATCTGAGCAACTTTATCATGCTGAGATCTAAACATACACTCACCCAAAGAGAGGAAAAAAATTATGTAGATAGCCCTGAAAAAGGTATGTGAACCAGCTTATTCTGCCATTTTTCCACGTTTAATTCTGCTCTCTCATACCAATTACAATAGATGCTAGTTCATGCTAGTAGATTTATGGGGGAAAAAATCGTTTGAAGTCAATGGTAACATTTTTATCATCTTTAATGTAGCTGAATTTTTCAACCTTTTGTTTTTCCTTTTAGATATCCTAGGGAATTTTGTTTGTTTTGCTTGGGGGGGTGCTTTGTTTTGGGGTTTGGGKTTTTTTTTGGTGGTGGAAGTGGTTCTTAATAAAATAAACATATGAGTTTATTCCTATTCTGACAAAGTAACTCTAAATGGTACTTACTCCATAAGATCTCTTCTGTTGATATGTTCTGAATCAGATCTACTGGCCTCTTTAGAGAAATAGTAGTTATCAATTATAGTTATCAAATTAATTGTAGTTATCAAAGAGTAATTATGAATACTCTTGTTTTTGTAGAACCAACATAGCCTAGACAATGAACAAGACTTAAAGTTCTTCTCTGGAAAGAACCCTTTGAGCCAGTTACCTTGGTGCAAACCCAATCAAACAATGAGGCAGAACAGATCTTAGGGAAAACAGAAAGTTGTTGGTAGCTGATGACAATGCTTATGAAAGAATCTTAGGCTATGCGTTGAGCATTGCAGAAATGCAAAATAGCAGAGAGCGAAAAGAAGTGGAAGAAAGTTCTTATTTGTTTTAAAACAGAAATATTTGTGACACAAAATATCAGGAGACAGTGACATATTTCCAGATTCACTTTTCAGGATAAAGTTGTATTAAAAAAGAATATTTTTCATTTTTTGGACTTGTATGGCAGAATTTTGACAACAACTTTTATCTGTGTTTCAGTTCTATGTCTCAGTATTAAAAAAAAAGATTAAAATTGTTACATAAAAGCTTTCAGCAATAATTCCTATAGAATGGAATTGGGATATTTATTTAATTGCAAGCTTATGTAATCTTGTGGAGTAAATTATTTCTTGGTAAAATTCATCTGTTACTGACACTGGTAGACA
This sequence comes from Phoebastria nigripes, assembly GCA_035582835.1. Taxonomy (NCBI): domain Eukaryota; kingdom Metazoa; phylum Chordata; class Aves; order Procellariiformes; family Diomedeidae; genus Phoebastria; species Phoebastria nigripes. Next base: position 370,810 of record JAYKAV010002814.1, on the reverse strand, counting down.
TGCATAAAACACTTCCATGGCCTCAGAAAGCAACAATCCCAATTTTAAAATTAGGAGATCGAGGTACCTGACCTGAAGTTTTATGCTACCATCTAGTGAACTCTGACTAGAACTGCATCTCCTAACCAGAAATCCAAATGTATTGAAAGAAAAGCTATGTTACATTTACGAATAGGCTTGTGGAGGTTTAAGTAAGTTAAATGCAGTTTAGAGTATGTTTACAGGTAGACCCCAGTGTTGCAGATCAGTTATGTCTGATATATAGAGAACCCATTAAAATGTATAGGTCTTACCATATTGATGTAGAAATGATGTAAATTATTGTATACTTTTGTAATAATGAAAAGTTTTTATTAAGGGTCATTCTAAATTTAGCTGAAAATAAGAAATGCCAGCACTGTTTGTAGGGCTCTTTCTCTATTGTCTTTGTTGTTTGGCTTATTTTTTAAAGATGTYGTTGTGTATAATATTTAGTTCAGAAAATACACAGGAGGGAAGTAGTAGAAAGAGTTCATTGATTCAATTTTGAACTCTGTATAGGTTTTAACTTAAATAGAAAAAAAATTCATTTTTTCTTTTCTTTCTGTCTCTGTATGATCAGTTTATTTTCTGATGAAACTCTCATTCTTAACTAGAAAAAATCAGCAATATTTAGAAGACACTTATTCAGCCAGAACCCCTGTCAGAAATAAAGAGGTAGAGCTGCCAAAGGAAGCTTTGTGGGCAGAAGCTGTAGCTCATGCATCAGTATTTATAAGGAAGAAGGGAAGGAGACTTAGAAATACTAACAAGTTGCAAAAGATAGCTATAAGACAGGAGAAAAAGTTCTTTTCAATAAGCAATTTTTCTTTTATTTTCTTTTTTTTTTCTGCCATTTGCAGCTTCCATGTTCTTTCTGGATCATTTACAGTATCTAACCTTTTCTACTCACACTCACTGAGCTATTTTTCATAGTTTGAGCTCCTTTCCTCTCATATATGTTTTTTCTCCATATAAAGGCATATGAGCTTTCCTATGGAGCTATATTATAGAGCTATAGTACCAGCTCCTTAATTTGCCAAGCTCTGTATTTCTGCCCTATGGAAGAGGAGCCTGATAATGCCTGACTTCTTGGTCTGTGAAGGCTGACAGGGCCTCATCTCTCTCTGTGTCTCGATGGTTTTTCCATACTGTACGAGCCCATGAAAACAACAAAGAAGTTCATGAAAAGAAGATGTATGTGTCATAGAAACCACTTAATTTGAAAATATTTTTGCATGTAGAGTCATTTATAGAACAGTTTTCTTATTAATTGAGCTGGTTTTGTGATATTTGTATCTAAATGTTCACTTGTGGTTTAATGATTTAGTGCTACAACCTGAAGAACAGCATATGCATGTTCACAAAGAGGACGGTTCTGTTCGTGAGACTGTAAGAATAGAGGAAAAAGAACAGGAGAATGAGGACAGTCTCACAGTTGATATTCAAGCATCAGGTATACTATTTTTGGATATGCTTTATTTTATATAGCTTTGCAATGTAATTTTATATTAAATAGTACTACTCAGACAAATATGGAAATTATTAGGCTTAGTCTCTACTTGTGACTGAAAACATTCAAAATAGATGGATATTTATTTTGACACAGGTGTGAGAGCAGGCTATGGAATTCTGTCTTAAGACTAAAGCCAATTGCATACAAACTAAAAAATACAGACTTTGAGTTATGTCTGATCTAAATCAGTGGACATTAAATCTCTTCATGCCAATCAGTACCCTCAAATTATTATTCTGCATTTTTTTCTCTGACAGAGTAAATGAGAGAATTGGAGACRGAAGGGATTGGCAGTCATTTTGGTAGGAAATGTCTTTAACACAGTAGTAATCCACTATGGATTTATCTCATGCATGACTGAGCCTTACCCTGTGAACTCTTGCTGTTGTACATTTCAAGGCATTGTATCAAAGAACATGCACTGACAACAATTTTGTCATGCAGTAGAAATGGTGGAGAAGAACCTAGAAGATAGTTATCCAAGATATTTTACAGCCTCAAATTAAGCACACCCAGTGCTAGAAAGTTGTAGACCTAGCACAGATTAGTTTGGTTTTCCATGGAAATGCATTCACTCCAACCATGTCTGGTTGGGAGTCTCTTTCACAAAATCAGTGAAAGAGTAGAGCAGTATTTTCATCTGTTCCCATCTGAGGTGGGAATCACCTAACAGCTATAAGCTTATTTTTAAATTTTTTTTAAAATAAATTTTGAAGCAAGACTCGTTTAATGCAACTGGAAAAAAAATTAAAGCTTTTCTGTAGTCAAAACAAAAATTAGCATTTTGCAAAGGTAGTGTTTGTTGGGACTGAATATCCTATTACAGTCCTTGAAATAAAGTGTGTTTCACCATGGTGGCCTAGAACATGAAGGAAAGGAATCTTTCTCAAAACCAAGCTATAGCCAAAACAGAGATTAGAAGGATTCCCACAAGTATTTTACTTAACAGTTGAACGTTGAAGATGCATGATTAGAAATASACTTTAAAAAGAAAATGATACATTAATACAGGAATGCCTGAATGAAATTATACAATGGGCATCCAAAAATACTATAGTGTCTGACCTATTTCCATAAAGGCTGAAAAACTGGATATAGTAATATACCGTTTTTTAGAATGCTTAAAAATACGAAGTTATTAGTTGCTCTTATGAAATAGTGCTTTGACCAAGTGAAGTTAAGTCAGCTCCTAGTCAAATAATTTCTATAGATCAGTTGAAAATATTTTTGAAAAGTAATAGTAGATCTTTGAAAATGAAGAATCGCAGTGTTCTGATCTTGTTGATGTGATCAACTCAACTATAATTTTAAAAAATGGGTATGGAAGAGTTTCGCCTTCTTACCTGAGGAAAACGACATCCCTTTCAACTCATTCAGCAATTGACAGCCCTGTCATGGATGCTAATAGCAAGAAACTCAGTTGTAATTTGAAAAGAATTGTAAAACAGCCACCCAGAAGCTATTAAGAACTGTTAGTATGAAAGAACAAAGAGACTAACAGATAGGCTTGTTTAGCCTTGCTAGACAAAGACATTAGAAGTTAAATACCAGGGAAGGAGAAGGGCTGTTTAAGTTGAAGTTATAGTAACAGGTGAATATAAAGGGACTAAGTCTAAGTTTAGACTACAAAGTAGAAGGCAGCTGTAGAACAATGGAATAATAGTACAATCTTAGTGGGAGTCACAGGAGTAGAAAATCCTAACTTTTCATCATGGAGTTTGATCACTTTATGAAATGCATGGAATAACATGGTTGCCTGCTGCAAGGAGCAGCTTAATTCTACCACCCAGGAGGCTCCCTGGTGAGCAAGTGTTTTTCTATTAATGTTACAGCTTTCATGAAGAAGACAGTGTTCTTTGTGTTTTGCTAGGTCTTTTGAATATTCTTGTCCAGTAGTAGTATATGAAACCAAACTTTATTATTATGTTTTGTTTATTGTGCTATCCAGAAAGCCAATGCCAGGCATACTGCCTCTTGGAAGAAGCAGCCACTCCTGTTCTAAAAGATTTGACGCATCTGGGTGTACTTGCTTCGGTAAATTGGAGCTTTGACAGCGTTAAATTTGATGACACAAGGTTTTTCTTAAAACAGCAAGAGAAAGTGATATGCGATCGTTTTAAAGAAGGTATGTCTTTTTAAAAAATTAAGAGTTTTTTTCATCTTCAACACAAATACAGGTTTAATTGGTGACACAAGGTTCAAGATGTTTGATAAATTAATAATAAAACTTTCAGCAGTTTATCTTGTAGAGTTACAGTAATTCATTTCCTCTTTTATTTTCAAAATAATGTCTCCTAGTTCTTCATCATTACATTTATTAACCTGAGTATTGTAATACAAAAAGTATTCTAACTGAATTTCATTTTAAAATATTTTAGATATGCTTCAGAAACGTTGCTTCTATATCAAACAAAGTTTAAATTATTTTTCATGTTAGATTTTAAAATTAAAAACTGWCTATGTGTTTTTGTTGTTTCTCTCCTTTTAGTAGCTATTGTTTGTCACATCTGCATGATGAAAAATGCTAAGCCTACGTTAGAAATGAGGAGAAAAAAAATCCATATTAATTTGATTTCCTTCTGAGTTCATTTCTCTCCTATCTGGCATGTGAAAACCCTATAGAACCAGAAAAATGAAAGCAAAAGCCAGCAAAATCAGTGTTCCCTTACAAAGATTTTTGGCTATAGATAAAGACAGGGGCAGGAAAACCTCACAGCAAAATGCAGACTGTGTTTGAGGAAGATCTAGAAAGCTATTGGGTATTTTGGATTATTTTTTGAGTTGTACTGTTCATAGTTGCGAACTAGTTGTAAGGCTAACATAGCAGGCAGTCTATTACCTGCCAAGTTTTTATATTATGTCACAAGTTATGCAAAAAACTTTAGCTATCTAAACTTTATTGCTTTCTCTGCTTAATGTATTTTTCTCAAAATAAAACTAATTATAATGAAATTACAAATGAGAGAGAAGGCAAACAAAAAAAATGTTAGTGGTCTCTGCAGAATGACAGCCTGTTATCTATAAAATTACCATATTAAAATTGTCAACAGCGTGGTTCTCTTAACTTGAGGGAGCTTACAAAAAAGCAAACACCATCTTCACAAACATGAGGTAGAAACTCAGTATCTATATCTGTATCAGTGAATCACAGAAAGGAAAACATTGCTGAGAAAAGTATACAGAGAACTACTACTGCTTCTCAAGATCAAGGAAGAAAATATGTAAGAATCTGCATTGTAATTCAAGATTAATTTAAGAAAACTTATATCCTTTCAAATGCAGTTTACGTGCTATAGAAATGTAGCCTTAAGTRGGAGCTGGGCCAAGTGGTGTGCTTATTCAAACTTCAGGGCCCTCTTTGCTTGTAGATTAGCTGTGCAGTACATTACCAATTGCTAAAATTACAGCAATGAAATCAATGAAAATGTTTAGTGGCTGAAACAGTGATGAGGCAAATAGTCATCTATTGGACCTTCCTTTTAAGGGCAAGTGTTTTCTGAAGAATGGATAATACTTACCCATCCCTTGTTATACAAAAATAACTGTTGTTGAACACAAAATTGACCTATGAAATAGGTGGGTCTTTGGACTACAGCTCAAGGAAAGCAGTAAAAACTTTTTGCTCTTGGTTTAAAATACTGAAAAAATTCAGGTTGATTTAGCTACTGTTGTCTGCACTGAAGAGACAGAAAAGTGCAAGGGAGGTCTTGCATTTTGTCCCCAACTAAAGAAAGAGATAAGAATTTTCTTGCTGGAAGGTCCACAGAAACATAGAAATGAGGAAGCCTCTGACATATCCAATCCATTCCTAATGAATACTTCTCTAACTGTATAGGAGATTCCAAAATCTCCCTGGTAACTTACTTCACTCTTTTATTGCCTTCCTGGTTTTAAATAGTTTCACAATATCCAATCTCATTCCACTTTACTCCAGAGTATGCTGATGCATTTTCTCATTAATCCCTCAGTGAACACAGAAAACAATCACTTACTATGATGGTATCGATCTATTAGAGGATTAGATTCCCCTGCTGGTCTTTTCTTTTGGCACCAAATACCATCAAATGCGCCAGTCTTTCATCATAAAATGTGGTTTCTTACTGTCTTGCTTTGTTTCTAAATGACTTCTATTCCTCACTGAGTTTTTATGGTGAGTGGTGTCAAGAACTGGACATAGTCCTTCAGTTTCAGCACTTTCACTGACAGAGATGAACAGTCACTTTCTGTCTTTTGATACAGAATAGTGGCAAGATCTTTGTCTTCCGTGCTGTTTCCAGCTAATTCTTCTGTATGCTGTGTTCATAAGTTTGATTTTTCCTTCCTAAGTGCTTCACTTGTCTTATTGAATTAAAAGCTATGTTGATCCCAGCACACAGAACTATCTTGTATAATGCATCTTGTTCAGTAATTCCTTGATCAGCTGTCATTTATTCTTTAATTATCTTCCTCAACCATTTTTTACCATCTCGAAATATTTTAGTATTAAGTCCGTACTTACTCTGCAGCAGTCACATATTTCCTTTCTTAAGATAATGAACTACACCACTCCCTGTGTGCAATTCCGAAAAATGCCTTCCTTCTTCAGACTAGTAATTCCCTCCTGTTCAGTCAAGTCCTTGAAGATTTATTCAAAATCGGTACATAATACAGACTAGGTAGCCCATAAATTGTTTCATTTATTCTGTGTATCCAAGAAGAAGCAGATGTCCTCCAAATTTACCTTCTCAAAGAAGGTTAAGATTCTTATCAGGAGAGGTCAATTAGGTGTAGGGAAGGTAATATCAGAAGTTAAGACTCTACATGGATCATTATTGGAAGACAATAGGAATTTTTCTCATGATATCTGTGAAGACTAGCTGGGTCCAAATCATTTGCCATAAAGAATGTGGCTTTTATAGTCAAAAATTTGTTGAAAAGGTTCTGTGAAAAGCTCAACTTGAGGTTATCACTGCTTTAAAATTGCTTATTGCAAAAACCACTTCCGTGTGTGCCACTTGCTCTGGGTCAGATGACATGGGAAAATTTATGCTATATCACAAGCTGTTTGCCAAGACCACCAGATCCGGCCTTTCAAGATCATGTCTGTTTAAGTGTGTTTAATGAAAATTCTGAGATACCAGGATCTTTCAAATTGATGACGTATGTATAGTGTTGTCCTGGTTCCGGCTGGGACAGAGTTAACTTTCTTCCCAGTAGCTGGGGAGGGTGTGCTGTGTTTTGGGTTTGGTATAATAGGAGCGTTGATGGCCCATTGATGTTTTGGGTGYTGCTGGGTGGTGCTTGCACCGGGCACTTTTCGGCCTCCCATGCCCTGCCAGGTGCAGGGGAAGCTGGCGGGGGGAGCATAGCCAGGGTGTTTGACCCAGCTGGCCAATGRGGTATTCCATACCATGTAACGTCATGCTCAGTATAAAAACTAAGGGGGGGGGCGGGGCTGGGGTCCCGGGCTCTGGTTCGGTTCGGCGGGTGGTGAGCAATTGGATTGTGCATCGCCTGCTTTGTCTATTGTTGTTGTTGTTGTTGTTATCACTGTTACTATTACTGTTCTACTTTGTTTTATTTCAATTATTAAACTGTTTTTATCTCAACCCAGGAGTTTTCCTATTCGTGCCCTCCCGATTCTCTCCCCCATCCCACCGGAGCGGGGGGGTGAGCGAGCGGCTGCGTGGTGTTTGGGTGCTGCCAGGGTTAAACCATGGCAAGTGTGATTTCTGAAATTTTATACAGACCACACCTGTGTCTTCTATTTGTAAAAGGTAAAATAGATGAGAAGGAGATCATGCTGTTCAGACATGCTGCTCTGGTGCACCTGCTGGTGACGGTTCGAGATCTTCTATTAACATGTGGCTTGGACACAGCACTAGGTTTGTTTTTAGTAGTGAATAATTATACCCAGAAACCCAATGCTTTGTGTGTATTCTGCAGTCCGTCCTTCATGTTTGTAGGTTGTGATTCTTTGCTATCAGTATACCTCCAGTGTAGCTTCAATGTGATATTCAACCCCCTTTGCTTCCTTATTTCTGTTCCATCATTAGAAATGAATTCACTGCGGATTGTACTTTAGTAGTGTATACGCTCAGTTCATGACTAATATACCACTGTTTATGTTATTACATGGATTTGCCTAAGAAACATTCACATGAACTTCCACATATATAATGTGTTGTCTTGTATCTCAGAATGACAAATTTTCATTGGAATCTTTGTGTGAAAACTGAGAAACATGCAAAAATGGCAGGTCCTTTGTTGTTTACAATCCACCTTCTGCAAGTGTAGAACACTTTCCACCTAAAAATATCCTTAGGCTCCTTGGAAATGAGGTACTTAAAACTGAGGGCATTTTAAGCAAAATCTGAAATATTATCTAACGTATCATGAGGCAGGGAGTTTGAAGTTACAGTCCAATTCTTAGCACTGAACTCACACAGAAGCTTTTTTTGAGCTTTTCTGGTCTTATGCTATTCAGATTTGGAATATGAAAATTCATGGTAGTCCAATTCTATGCCTGAAATGGTAATGCCATGCTTGTCAAGTTCCCATAGTTGTGTATTGTGAATTTTCATATAGATCTATCTGAATAGATTCATAAGGAGCTGAAGTCAGCTTTTATGAATGCCCTAGGAAAGTCAGGCTCCCTCTGTCTTTATAGGAGATAAGGTGGTTCAGAGCATCTAACTTCAGTCACTCTGAATTATCCCTTGATGGAGTGTGTTTCCTTAAAATTGATGTAAAATGGAAAACATCTGCCATAAACTGAACTGTAGGGAAAAGAAATGATTTTGTATTCACTTAAATATTTCTAGCAATAAAAGAGTAGGAAGAAAAATACAGAATTAATATGTAAGTAGAATCCTAAGTAGAATTCTTTTCTACAGTTACTATAAACAACATAGGAGGATGGGAGGGAGACAAATGAACTGTTCTTCCCCCTCTGTTCTATTGTAGCAAAAGCACTCCTAGATGGTATTTCAGAATTACACAACACCTGTCCTTCCAGATCCCAGCAACACCTCGCACAGGAAACTGCACAAGTAAAAAAGATCTGAAAAAAACTTAACAAAATTGAGCCAGTTACTAAGTAGGCCCTGTAGTCCTCACTGTTGTTGTGATGTTGTGCTGTGCTGTGTGATTCATCACATAGTTATCTTAGATGTATTTTTTCTTTATGCATTTTCAAATAACCCCAGCATTGTTCGCCATTTATATACAAAAGGCGTCATTCAGAGTTGAGAAATAGTTGTGATAATACAAAGAGTGGTGAAAACACAGGACAAGTAAAGCTTTGGACAGTGGGAATATAAATAAAGTTGGTATTTAGTATAAACCGTATAGACTAGTTAAATATAACAGTGCTGCTGCTGGTATCTGCAGCTATAGAATGCAATGTTCTATAATTCTAGCTGGAGTCATAAAGCAAATAGTACAGGAGATATAGCAGTTTTATAAGGGCAACTTATGTACCTGATTATTAGTAATAGTATCCTACCATATTGGTAAGCCATTAAATTTTCATCTTTTTTGTGCAAGATACCTTCACATAAATTTTAAATTTATGTGTAGATTGAACACAAACCTTGGCAATTATCTTTTGTCACTGCATTTACTTCTTTTGTTGCTTTATTAACAGGTTATTTGTCCAAGGCAAAGGTTATCTATAAAAACATCTTAGAATCCTATTTGAATAACATCTGGAGGCAGCTGAAGATTGTACAGTACAGCAGCCAGAAAAAGCAAGAAACAAATCCCAAAATAACAAAGCTTCAGTGTCAGATGTTAAATTGGATGCAAAGTTATGAAGAGGAACACAGTGTTAAGGTTAACAATGTAAACAATTTCTCTAAGCAAACAAAACTGCTCCAAACTATGTGAAGAATTATAAAACCGTCTTCTAACAGGGTTGGTTTAGGGAAGAAAATCTTATAATTACCTTTCCAACTCACAGTACCTGTTAAATAAGAGTAACATAAAGTTTAAGACCTCTATCAGGAATAGTGCAGGTTTCTGTTTGATCAAATSTCCCCTTGTTGCATGACTGAAATAACATGCATATGAGTTTTAACATTGCCAGGGCTTCATCTTGTTGCAGGTGCTTTTGTTTCCCTGTTAAGTATATTGTATCACATCACTTACTGAAAATTATATTATAACCTTTTATTTGAAGGCCTCAATATTCCGGTGCAAAGAGAATCATAGCACAAGTCAGGATTGTGTACTTGTACAATGTGGCTCAGAGCACACACGCCATGGACTATATGGGTATTGTTATCCATAGACGAACTCTGCTTAACCCATGTATCGGGCCAACCTCCTGGCACTATAATGATATAAGAAGCAAATATCCATAAGAGGTAGTTATGGCATGGAGGGTAGAGTTGTGGAGGAGATTCAAGTTATCCAAAGATTTTTTTTTTCTGGATATGTGAATATTTTGGGTGATACCATGCAGTGCAAAACACCATTTTCCTTTGCAGAATATGTATTATTTATTTACAGAGTATTTATCACACAATGAAACAGAAGGGATAAAATATATAATTTTTTAAGTGTCCTGACTGTTTGGAATAGAATTTATGCTACTGAACACACAGCCAAAAAAAGACGAATCTTCAAGCTTACTTTCATTTATTTTAACTTCTTTCCATACTTCACTTTCTGGAACTTTCTTCTTCTTTTGTTTCTGTTAAGAGTTGCACTAACAGGTCTGAACATCTTTTAATTAAATTTTCCTGAGAAGAAAAATATAATAGCTTATTGTACACCCTTTTAGAATTTAAAAGGGAAATGAAGCAACCAAAACAAAATGGTGTTGATTGTCTTGGTGTCTTTCCTTCAATAGACCCTCCAAGCTGATTTCAGCATCATTTTCTTCTGCGTAAGAGTAACACATTTTGCTTTGTGGTACTAGGATTACGCTGTACTAGGAGACACATGGCAACTTTGTCATCTTAATGTCAGCTTGGTGACAATTTTGCTTTTCTTCTGAACTCCACTAGATATAATTTTTAAAATTTTTAACTATAACTCTCCTGAGTTTTGACTTGCTTGCTGGACTTAAACTTAAGGTCATGCACACATACCCATGCAATGTAAGAATATATATGATTTTATTCACAATTATAAGATTGTTTACTGTTCCCTAACATTCAGAGACAGGTTTCAATGAGCCAGAATAGGCAGAAGGAGTATTCTGGGTTTAATAAGAAGTAAAAGTTGTATTGAATAAGCCATTTCCTGTTCTATCTCATCACATCAGTTAATATGATGTGAAATACGAAAATCTATTTATCCTTTTATTAGCCAAAATTGGTTTTGATGCAGGATTATAATGGGACGTTTCCTTTGTAAGCGAGACATTGCTAAGGGACTAGAATAAACTGAACTTTACTCTTTGTTTCATTATCTTTTGTACTCATGATTAGGTAGAACATGGCTAAAAATGTCATCTAGCTCACAACAACATGTAATGGGTACGCTGTTGTATCATGTGTGAAAAAGCAGGTCTGCATTTTAAAATGCAGTTATCCAAAACTGCTTTGAAAGGAGCTAGGGGGTTGTCAGGTGGCTGTTCTGTACACCAACATATAGAAATGGAAATCTGCCTCAAGATTGTCAGGCTGACTGACATCCAGAAGTTCTTTTCTGGCAAGATCTAACACACTATTAATATTTACGTATATAATTATCTTGCGTCTGTAAGTCTTAAGAGTTAGACAATGCCATGTGCCTCCTTAAAAATCTTGTGTGCACCATGAAAAGTGTCTATACAATTGCATAAAGGTTCAGAGATCATCCTTTCTGAAAGTATGGTGTAAATCGTGTATGTGTGTACATATTCTTGACATAATTTGATTATGTAGCACAAGTTCAGTTTCTATCAGTTGAAATGGTGGACAAGGTAAACACTTTCTCTGGTAGTGATTCTTTTTAAAACTATGTCAGTTTGGTAGATTCTAATCCTTTTCAACGTTTTCATCTTAAGCAGTATTTAATGAGTCTCAGAGATAAGTAATCTCTGGCAGGAACACTTCAGTGTACTCCATCTATGGTCTGGAAAATCCTTCTAATTAGTTAGGCAGTACATCTAGTACCTCCTTCCAGTACATCACCATCTTGCAGGCTGAATTCTAGATATCTTCAGTTTAAGTTTTGCCTCCRTAGGGATAATGCCTCTAATGTGACACTAATAATCTGTCCAGTGCAACAGTAATAATGTGGTATGATGTCTTTAGATAGTATCTTTAAATAGCATTTTTACTTTGAATCAAATATTCCAGTTTAAGATTTCTTCTAGAACGTCTTTGTTCATAAAACTGAATTCCAGTACTGATGTCTTCTATAATATTGTTTCTCCAACTCTTGTAACAATGCACACATACATCTAAGTTTCAGATCGTTGGTGATAGGAGAAAAATCACCAGCAAAACTTCAACCCTGGATATGGGGAGAGCAGGCTTTGGGCTGCTGAAGGAGCTAGTTAGTAAGGTCCCCTGGGAATCTGCTTTTGAAGGTATTGGGGTCCATGAATGCTGGTCACTTTTTAAGAGCCGTCTCTTACGAGCACAGGASCAGGCAATTCCAAAGTGTCAGAAGTCAAGCAAGCAGGGCAGAAGGCCGGCTTGGCTGAGCAGGGATCTTCTTCTACAACTTAGGTGGAAAAGGAAAGTGTACAGACATTGGAAGCAAGGACAGGTGACAYGAGAGGACTACAGTGATGCTGTTCACCACTGTAGGGGGAAAATTCATGCAGCCAAAGCTCAATTAGAGTTCAAGCTGACCTGCACTGTGAAGGACAACAAAAAGGGTTTTTTAAAATATGTTAACAGCAAAAGGAGAATCAGAGATAACATTGGTCCATTGATGACGAGKTCGGTCACCTCACAAATAGGGACGTAGACAAAGTGGAGACGTTTAATGCCTTCTTCGTCTACGTCTTCAACACCAATGATGGGCCCAGGGATGCCCGGAGCCCTGTGTTGGAAGACCGTGACTGGGGGGGGATGATAAACTCCCAGCTGACCCTGAACATGTTCGAGACTTGCTGCTCCAGCTGGATGCGCATAAACCTCTGGGGCCCGATGGGATTCATCCCAGGATACTGAAAGAGCTGGCCGATGTCATTGCGGGACCTCTCTCCATTATTTTTCAATGATCTTGGGAGTCTGGAGAGGTCCCAGTCAACTGGAAGCTGGCAAATGTCCCAGTTTTCAAGAAGGGCAAGAAGGAAGACCCTGGTAGTTACAGGCCTGTCAGTCTCACTTCAGTGCCTGGTAAAATTATGGAGAAGGTTATTCTGGGAGTTATGGAAAAACACTTGAGAGACAACACAGTCATTGGTCATAGCCAGCACGGGTTCACAAGGTGAAGGTCCTGCTTAACCAACTTAATTTCCTTTTATGACGAGGTCACCCATCTAGTTGACCAAGGGAAGCCAGTAGATGTGGTGGTTTTGGATTTTAGCAAAGCTTTTGATACTGTCTCTCACAGTGTCCTTCTGGACAAAATGTCCAGCACACAGCTAGACAAGTCCATAATACACTGGGTGAGCAATTGGCTGACAGGTCAGGCTCGAAGAGTTATAATAAATGGGGTTACATCAGGCTGGTGACCAGTCACCAGTGGGGTTCCCCAGGGCTCAATTTTAGGGTGAGTGCTCTTTAATGTTTGTATAAATTATCCGGACGCAGGAATCAAATGTACATTAAGTGAGTTTGTCAATGATACTAAATTAGGAGGAGCTGTGGACTCCCTCGAGGGTAGAGAGACCTTTCRGAGAGATCTGGATAGGCTAGAGAGCTGGGCAATCACCAACCATATGAAATTTAACAAGAGCAAGTGCCGGATTCTGCACCTGGGACAGGGTAATCATGGTATACGTACAAATTGGGGGATGAGAGGCTGGAAAGCAGCCCCGCAGAAAGAGATCTGGGGGTGTGGGTTGATGGCAAGTTGAATATGAGTCAACAGTGTGCCATGGCAGCCAAAAGGGCCAACCGTGTCCTGGGGTGCATCAAGCACAGCACAGCTAGCCGGCTGAGGGAGGTGATTGTCCCACTCTACACTGCACTGGTGTGGCCCCACCTCGAGTCCTGTGTGCAGTTATGGGCGCCTCAATGTAAGAAGGACACCAAACTATGAGAGTGTGTCCAGAGGAGAGCAACCAAGATGGTGAAAGGCCTCRAGGGCAAGACTTACAAGGAGCAGCTGAGGTCACTTGGTTTGTTCAGCTTGGAGCAGAGAAGGCTGAGGGGTGACCTCATCGCAGTCTACAACTTCTTCAAGGGGGGCAGCAGAGGGGGAGGTGCTGGTCTCCTCTCTCTGGTGACCAGCAATAGGACACGAGGAAATGGAATGAAGCTGAGTCAGGGGAAGTTCAGATTGGACATTAGGAAAAGGTTCTTCACTGAGAGGGTGGTCGGTCACTGGAACAGGCTCCCCAGGGAAGTGGTCTCAGCACCAAGCCTGTCAGAGTTCAAGGAGCTTCTGGACAGCGCTTTTAGTCATATGGTTTAGTTTTAGGTAGTCCTATGAGGAGCAGGGAGTTGGACTTGATGATCCTTATGGGTCCCTTCCAACTTGAGACGTTCTATGATTCTATGATTCTATGAGTGTCATTCTGGAAAACTCCAAGGTTTCCATTTTTGCCACCTGCTTAGTCAATCTCATGCTTTCTGTGCAGAGGAGAAAGAAAGATGTATGCAGGCTGAAAGAACAAATTTTTTACAGTACTAGAGTTTCTTTTACTTGTCTTCTTCCAGATACTAATTATAACAAGGATGGACTCTGAGAGAGAAAAAGCTGCCCTCATTCACACTTTATCTAGACTAGAAGGTAAATAATTATTTTTATGTGTATTTTCGAAAGAAAAAGTGGCTGTTACTCTGTGCTTCACTGAATTCCTGTTTGTATGCTTTTTGCAGGTGTTTCTCCCTTTTCTCCTCATCAGGARCTTTTCTATACACTTTTCTCACTGTTTTCTGTTTCCTAACTCTTCCATCAGCCTTTTTTCTTTCTTGTAATTTTATTTTCCCCTGATTAAGAATTCTGGTATGATGTTTTCTGTTGCAAGAGAATGATAGTTCATCTGTCAAGTCAAAGATTTTTTTAACAGAACACAAAGGAGACGTGGCCAGCCCATTGCCTAATTATAATTGCATCTGTTGTCTTGGTCAGATTGTCTCCCTGTTTTTAGCTGATCGGTGGTCACAAGTTTTCTTCCTTGCAAGCTTATTAAGAGCAGTTAGAATTTAGAAGTCTTAACTAAGTTCCCTAGCATAAAACCTTAAATGAGTAGTTAGGTACAAATCATGTTTTCCCTTAGCCATCTGTTGCTGACCTTGTTTGCTAATTTGCTAAATATGTAAGCATAAGCTGTAGCAATCTATTAAACTCAAGGAAAAAAAAATACTGTTTCCAGTATTCCCAGCCCCCCACTGATACAAGCAACACTTTGATCAATTAATCATTTTACCTGTGAATAATTTTTGTACAAACTTGTTCAACGTGGTAGATTAGGCTGGTAAAACAAACATGTTTCAGGAAGATTGTTATTTGAGCCTGTAATTATGTTTAGACGAAGCCACTAATTTCTTTCATATTGCTTTTTAAAAACCATTTTCTAACTCCTTCTCTGCTTGAACCTTATCAACAGTGTCATGTATTGTATTGTTCTTTTGCCTTTAAAAATAACTTAAATTTCTTGTGCTCTTAGAAGAAGAAAGCCTGTCTTTAAGAATGTTTTGAAAGGGAGGAGGCATGTTCACAATGCTTTTACTAATAATAATATTTAATGAAAAGTATTTTATTTGTTTTAAGATCTTAAGAGTTGGCTGCAAAAACAGGTCAATCCAACTAACTAAACTTTTGAAGAGAGATATTTGTGTTATACAAATATCCCTTTCTAGCTACATCTTCCATTCATACTTGTAAAACTTGAAGTGTACAGAAAGTGTAAAGGAATTTAAATGATGAAGGGGCAAAGATGCTTCCTTTTGTGCTAGCCTTTAATTTTTCATTTTAAGGTAATCGGGTTGTGAGTTTGTGAGACATGAAACTTGTTCGCATTACTTCTTCCTTGGGTTCAAAAATGGAAGTTTCTAAGTCATTATACCCACCAGTGCAATACAAACTGAAATTATGTAGGACTTCATCAAGACAGACAATGTAATACATAAAATTTTAATATCCTGTGTTGTACCACATTTGCTGCTTACTGCTGTGCATTGATTCACGCTCGCAGAGGCTCATTTGTTTGATTAAGGCTTTAATTCTTTTTATGCAGGTTTAAAAGTTACGGATTTGAATTCTGAGAAAAAAGGAACCTTTTTAGGTTGTAAAGATATCGTAAGCAAGTAAGTTAAATCCTTGAGTTTTGAGAACAAAGTCTTTACTTAGGACTAACATCAGTGAAACTTTTGTTACTTTTGTTCATTTCCATGGAACTTTCCAGTCTGGAGTAAAAATTTCAGAATATGGATCTACAGCTTCATTCTGGGAGGGGAGAATTTTGTCCACACTCTACTAAAATGCTTAGTTGTGAGGCTCAGAGGAACTTTTAGAAAACATGCAAATGCATGTTTTTAACTTCTTATTTTGTTTTGCATGTTTTAGAAAAACTTGTTTAGAAAAATGAGTAGAAAAACATGTTTGTTTTGCATGTTTTAGAAAAAGGTGGGGGGGAAGGGCATAAGAGAAATAATGACAAATTATGACATTGCAGGAAAATATGAATACTTCAAGTAGGTAGTTGGAGGGGTGGAAGTACAGCTTTTAATTTTTAAATTAATTTTTAAAGAAGTTACAGTTTTAAATTCAGGAAGGGTAAATACTTCTTTGTAAACAGACTTTAAACAGTGATAATTCTTCAAAGTAAAAATGTGTTTATTTTGTTCTGAGGGTAATTCTACCTGAACTTTATTTTATTAATATTTTGTTGCTTTTTTAAGCCTTAGTAGATACTCCTGTGTTATTGTACATAATCAGCAAATTGGAGCTGACTTCCCTTGGACACTCTTCTCATTAGTAATGGAATATGATTATTCTGAAAACTCTTGCTGGAAAAATCTGTGCAAAAATCTGAATGTTACTTACATGACTTTTAAAACCACCCTCCCTGAAACAATACAAATGGGTAAGTGCTCTCCAGAATTGTAATAAACAATTGGGCTGGCATATGAAAGGAAACCATTTTCTGTTCCCTAAAATGCTACATTCATGTGCCTGTGGAAGAGAATGAGTAATAAATTATGAAGGCTAAAGCTAAGCAAACAGAGCTGGTTTATCTATACAGCAAGATAGGAAGGTGTTTTTCTTAGGGTGTGAGCTTAGTTTTGGCCAGGATGTAGTAGTAAATGTTGGTTGATAAAAGACTTGTGCCAAGTTCACAGGTTGTTTACAGTTACTACAAGCTGTATCCACCCTTCCTCATCCTAAGGGAATGTTGCTGTAGATCTAAAGGGATATAAATTAAAGCTTAATTTCAGAGAGATTCAGAAAAGTTTAATTTTGAAAAAAAAAGCATATAAGGGAGGCATTTTAATGGGGATGAATAAAAGCTGCATTTTTAAAAGATATGTCCATTTAAATACCTAAATCTATCTTTAGTTTTTTGCTTATGAAACTATTATCTTACATATACAAACTGTTTCAGGGAATCACTGTGGTTCCTTTCTTCTGGAGGTACAGATCCCATATGTATTTCTGACAACTGAAGGTCTTCTTAATATGCCAGATATTCTTCAGCTTTTGGAATCCAAGTGAGTGAAAATAACCTATTTAATCTTACTGACTATTTATTTTCAGTTATCCAGGACATGTATCTTGTCCTACTATATCATGTAGTAGCCATCTACTTGACTATCAGATACATTACTTGCAATTACACTATTAGTATTTTAAGATACAATAAGATAATTTTTCTGCTGAAGTTGATAGCTTAATTCTATAGATTCACACAGATGTCAACCAGAATGGAATTGGCCAATTTGTTTATTTTAATAACGAGCTGGCACTTTTAATCAAAACAACTTTTTTAATTGTCTACTTTTCCCTGAAAATCATAATGTTACCCCAAAACATTTTTTGCTTTAGTGCTTCTTGGTGCTTGGAAGACTTTGTATTTAATTCTTCATAAAAGTTGCGTTGGGATTTTTTGGTTTTTAACTACTGGAGCTATGCTAAAAAAACAAAACAAAGAACAGTAAAACAGTCTTATTTTCTGATGCATCACAGCTTTTGGGAGAGGCTAAGTTAAAAACAAAAACTACTTTATTTGTAAAATTCAGATCCAATATTCACTTAATTTTGAATACTCTTTAACCTATACAAAAATTTTCATGTTTGTAAGTCATTGCACATGTGCATTATTTTTTTTGACATAATTTTCTTGTATTTTGCTTTCACAATAATAAAATATCTGATAAAAGTACCTTTTATCATGGGGAGAAAAAAAAAAAGAAAGAAATAGGCACAGAGCAGCAGCATCTCTTAAACACAGTGCCAGAGATACAGATGGTTGATTTCACCACGTTGCTGAAGAGACATGCTGGTTTTGATCCTTGCTGTATCCTCGAGTCACCTGTGAAGCCATTTTTGAGCTGTGTCTAGTTACAGTTCAATAGGAAAACAAATTATATGTTTGACATTTAAAATTTGAACATTTAATTTGACATGCACTTTTAAACTCTGACCTGTTCAAATTCTCTGTTCAGCCTGGCCGTAAGCTAAACAGCCAGGAATGCTTTTCGGTACTTTCTCACTAGCTCCTTTTAGCACTGGTGAAGTAATCAAATAGGTGAGCAAAGAGCTATACAGTTTCAGAAAAGCTTATAGTTCACTTTTTTGTTAATGTCTGAATACACTGTCCATACAAGTTTCTAGAAGACTTACTGCTGGCAGATTCAGGTTTAGGTCTTTTGTGTTTCCTAGGGACAAGGCCAAGTAGTGTGACGATTGTCTCTTCTTAACTTCCCCACTTCATCAGCCAAGACTCCCTGAAAGCCCTAATCATGTGATGTTCATTCAGTGAGTCTTTGCTAACTCCTTTGGTAACAGGAGGCTGTGCTGCTGGCAGTTCTCGTTCACTCAGAAAAATTTAGGATCATAACAATGGCAGTCAGGGAGTTTTCACTCAGTTTGCTTTCCCTGTGCTGCACCATCACGAAAGGAAGAAAAGAAATGCAATATACATATAATTACTCAAAAGGAGTATCTAAGTATATTTTCTTGATTTATCTATCTTAGTTTCTGTATTATATCTTTTTATTGTAAACTCAAAGGCTGTATATCAAGGTCATATTCGGAGCGGTTAGCAACATAATTGAATTAATCCAGTAATATTTTGTTAAGTCACTGCTACATTGATGTGTATTCTTCGAATGTGTCTTAAAGAGAACTTGAGTATTTGAGAAAGATCAAGGTATGAAAAGACTGTGTAATTTTAAAAATTGTATTGAGATATGTATGTTGTTCATTTCCTTTAAGAAATCTTATTATTTTACTTAACTGAGATTTAATGAAATAATTTGACTTCTTCAGGTACAGCATTACCTTTGTTGAAAGAAGCAGCTGTTACTCCTTAAGGCTCTTTGGAAGTACAGATCGATTTGTTGTGTTGACAATAGATGAATGTACTGCTATCTTTTTGCAGGTACAAAATGAAACTAGTATGTCCAAATTCTGTTATGCATTGGGTCACTTCTAGGCCATATCTGCAGCCTTCTAACATATCTTTTCTTCCTTGTAATCATACTGAATTCACACATTGTCTCACAACACAAATTATTTCTAAATTCATTAACTCCAAAATTCTGTCTGTGCCAGTTTGACTAGTTTAAAATGTTCTCATGTCTGTACCTACACTTCTTCACAGAAGTGTAACATTTGACCTGAGACTGGATTGTATTAAATATAGTTAAAAGTTGAATACTTGAAAATAGGGTTGTATAAAGGAATATTGTAATAACCAATTAAATGTATCTGTGACTATATTCTCTTAACCAGTGTGCATGTTAATTCCTCCCATTTCAGATAGTTATCTGAATTAGCCTGGAGAATCATTTGTCCTACTTTTAATAAAAAG
Organism: Phoebastria nigripes; assembly: GCA_035582835.1. Taxonomy (NCBI): domain Eukaryota; kingdom Metazoa; phylum Chordata; class Aves; order Procellariiformes; family Diomedeidae; genus Phoebastria; species Phoebastria nigripes. The sequence goes on along the minus strand of JAYKAV010002814.1, from coordinate 351,200 downwards.
TAATAGTTTAGACGATAGCATAATACTTAAATTCTGGTATGCAGCAAGACAGATGACTTTACAGGTAGAAGAACTGCTACAGAAAGATAGATAAAGGATAAAGTAGTCAATTAGTATTGCAAGCACAACACAGATAGACATTCCTACACGCTACTGCAAATGCTACTGCAATTAGTGATGTTGTACTTTATATAGTCAGTGTAGGTATAATATGATTTGTATAGGTTAAGCAAGTATTTCAGAGGTTTATAACAGTATTTTGCATTATTAAAGTTCTCAAAAATCTTAAGAACATCCTAAAAAGTCAGTAGCAGTGTTTCCTTTTTAAAGGAGGGAAAAAGAGGCATGAAGCAGCGAATCAGCTTTTCAAAGGTCAAACAAAATAAAAGTTGGGATACAACCTAGTTTTCCTGACTCCCAGATGTGTCTTCAATACCTATATTATTTAGCTGTATTTATGTTTGATCTAACTTCTGCATAATACAGCAATGCACATTAAAAGCTTGTGACAGCCATGGTAATATATTTATTTAGTTATTACTTTTTATATTAATTTTATATTAATTTTATGGTAGAGTATGGAAGAACTAAATTATGAGAAATCCTGTGACAACATAATATCGAAGCTGATGGCATTATCGCTCCAATATACATGCTGTTGGATTGTTTTCTATTCCAGAGAAAGACTGAGTTTAGAGTAAGTTATGAAATTCTTCTGTTATCTTGGTATTTTTAAAACTAACTTATCACTAAAGGAAGCTGCTTATTAGAACAAGCTATCACTCTTTCTTGTTTGAATTTCTCTGTAGGAACACATTTCTCTTAGAACAATATGAATATTGTACACTTATATTTCTAGTGTGCTTTGGACATTTCACTTAGTTACAGTGTTGTCATGCTCCTACTGAAAAACTCAGTGGAATGATAGAATTAACAGTGATGACTGGAGACCCCCAAAAACGTTAGCAAATATTTTTTCATGTGTTAGGATCTTTTTAGTCTTACACGAGATAAAGAAATGTTTGTTATAAAATAAGAGGAGTTGAGGCAGGTAATGCTAATGTGAGGTGTATTTCAAATCAACAGGTTCCAGAAATTTCACAAGACTAAGGATATTAACCACTGGAATTATTCTTCATGACTGTTTGAAGTAAATTAACCCCTACAAATACATAGTTATGAATAACTGTGTTAGCATCACTGTGTATCATTGGGAATAGGGAGACATTCTTCAAGTGTTCTTCCAATCCATCAGCAGTTTTCCTTTTGCTATGGAAGCACAGCTTTTGTTGATACAGTTCATAAGCATTCCTTTATTACCTATTGTGAGATTTTTTTCTATGAGCAAGTGGTAAATTGTCCATGCATCACCTTTCCTCTCTGTATGATTTTTCTTCAGTGACTGACCCTGATCCAGTCCTTTTGCTTCAGGCCAGGCTTGCCTTGCTGTGGGCTGACTCCATTTTCTTCCTCACAGTGCATCCTTCAGCACTCAGTCACTTAATGTGTCCTAGTTCTCCTTTCGCAGATATTAATGCTCAAACTGTACTAGTAGTCTGAATTCCAGGAAATGAAACAGACATTTATTAACACATGGAACAAATGTCTTGGAATTATTACATGTACATATTAAATTTTAACAGTCCAATGAAACTGTTTTATAGGTACAGTCTGAGGGGAGATACTCTGCTTAACCTTGTCTTAATTTATGCCACTCTAATTGAACTTACACAGAAGTCAGAAGACTTTGAAGTGAAGGTAATTTTTTTTGTAACAACCTTTCTGTTTTAATTTTCACTGTATGATATTTCTAAAGTGCTTAATCAAGTATGCATTCTACATCAAAAACATAAAATAGCTCAAAATTACTAAAATAAGAGAGAGGAGCTTAATTCAGTGCTGCTGAAGTCAGTGAAAAGACTGTGTTGACTCCAATACAAATTGAATCAGATTCAAATAGCAGCTGAAGTGTTTTTATGACTAGGAGTCAAGAAAAGAGATTGTACCTTTAATTTTATAAATTATTAGAACGTGTATTAATCCTGTTTATGTCTTAATTTGAAGTCTCAGATTAATATTATGTTACTAATATAGTAGAAGAAAATAAAGTAATCTTCTCTGTTGTCAGCTAGTTTGCTTTTTTTTTTTTTTATGTGGCAAGATAAATTAACTTTTTTCATTATAAATCAGAAATTGCAGTATCTGGAATAATCAACATTAAAAAATGGGGCAAAAGTTTCATTCGGCTTACCAAGTCAATGTCTGTAACACGTCTTTTCCACGAAGTAACATCTTTTTAGGCAATTTTTTACTTATTTGCATATTAAAATTTGTTTTAAATTTATCTGGTTAAATGAAGGTTAAAGAGAGGACAAAGCTTTTTTCATTCCAGGTACTCAGCAGTGTAGTTCATGTGGAAATTACTTATACCTTCAAAGTGTTACATGTCTTCTTAAACTATATTAGGCATCTCAGAATTACCTGTTTTACTAGGAACTCATATTATACCCATAAACTTGAGCACATATAAAAGACCTGTAGGATAAACTAATTTCACCTACATAGGATTTGCATAAATAAGGAGTGTAATTTGCGGCCAGGCTAGTGGTCAGAGGTTGGAGTTCCTCCACATGATAAGCATGGATCAGGTTTAATTACTCCACATTACCAGCTGTTGTGTTCAGGGTCACCTTTAAGCTTTCCCATTTAACAAATTTGGCAAATTAAGACATTCCTTAGTATAAGTTTTAACCAAAAATATTATGCATCACTTTTAGGTAGTTCTTATGCCAGGGATTGAAGAGACAGCACTGGTAATTCGTCAGATTGCTGACAACATTTTGATAGCATCTCATATCAGTCCTCACGAGTGGTTGGACAAATCCTGGCTTTCTGTCTTGCCATCTGAGGTTTGCTTATCTTTCCATTAAATTACTGTTTCTCAGACTCATAAAGTTCTAGGCTTTTCTTGTTGGTCTCTTAAAATATATTATTAAAATAAGCATTATTATATATATACACACACATACTTTTTTTTTATGTATAAGCATATATATATATACACACACATATATATATATATAAAGCTTCTGTCATCCTTGCGAGCACAATTACGTGCAACTTGGACTTTCCTCGTGTTTTCACAATTAACCAGTAGAGAAGTTTATCCTCCACCTCTGTGGGCCAATGTGCACGGTTCTACAGTTCTAGGCACTAAGTTTGAAAAACTACCCAAATTGTAAAAGATAAACATAAAATGGCTCACTTGGTCAGGAAGCCAAATTCATCAGTGCTGATCCATTACTGAAGTCAATTGCATTGCTTACAGGCTTGGTTTAATACAAGATAGTAGAAATGTGTTTAACTTCTCATGCAGTAGTTGATATTGGATATGTACAATAAATGCTGGAAAAGGTCCATCAATCACAGTCAAATATATGATGTTCTTTAACTTGTATACTAAGGTTTTCCAATTAAACATATGGATTTGTTCATTTTATAGGGAAGCTTTGAACTTTTGTAAAGCCAAGATTCTTTCTGGCTTTTGCAAAATTCAGAAGCATTTTAAAGCAGGTATTGGCATGCTTTTCAAGTGTGGGATATTGGATTATAGGTTTTCCAATTTAGAGATTAAGGATACTGGTAAAAAACTGAGGAGAGTCATTGATTGTATTTTGTCTCTATTAAAGGTATTAGATCCTGGCATCTGTTGAGTGCAGAGTTTTATGAAAGTCAGGAACTGGAAGCTGACATTCTTAAAACGCTACAGCTTTCAACTTGCTGCCTTCTGTGTGACATTCAGCCTCCCCCTAGCAACTCCTGCTTTCGGCACTTGTCTCATTGCTGTTTACAAGTGTATCTTTTGTAAAACAAAACCAGCTTTGTCAGTTTATCCTGACTTAGGTAATTCTCTTCAAAATGGAAAATAAACGGTAAAGCTGGTAATGCGTTTTCAAATCAAGTTTACATGATTCACTGGTTTCATCCTTTAGAATAGAAACATCTTTAGACTGTGCTTGCTTTTTATCAAACTATTATGCAGAACTTACTGTTTTGCAAAAATGATACAGTTACATCTGTAGTAAAAAAAAAAGTTTTTGTGGGGCTATAAAAGTGTACTGTTGGAAAGCTCTATTTCTATGATATACTGTATGACCTATTCATAGGGATGTCATTCTGTAGAAACAGAAAAAAAAGGAAAAAAAGTTTGTCAGATATCAATCTAACAAAATAATTTCCATTTCCAGACAGAGAAATGCCTGCTTACTTTTCCATGTATCAACCCTCTGGTTGCTCAGTTTATGTTAAAGAAGGGATCTTCACTGAACAGGTTGTTTCTTGCAAGCTTTGATCAACTTCAGGAACTTCTGCCAGAGGTTCCAAAAAAAGTTTTAAAGGTTGGCCAGAATTAATTTATGTATTAGATCAATCTTTTTGCACTGTTGTAATACAGGGGTTTTTTTATCTGAAGCTACATGCACATTTGCTGGTATAATTTAAAAATTAATTATATGMTTTAGCATATCTTCATATCTAAAATGTTGAGCCTGCTAATTCTCAGCAGATTTTTTCAAGTCACCACTATGTTCGTGTGAAGACGATTAGAACTTTTTCTTAACTGTAAAAACATGCATTTGATCAGCTTCCTCTTCAAGTTTCATTGTATCAAGTATTGTATCAGCATACAAACTTGTATGTTTCCATAATATAAGAAATGTTTTCCAATTAAGTATTTTCAGGACTTTTGTCCATCCTTCCCTCTTTTCCTCCCTCCCTCCTTCCTTCCTTCTTTCCTTTCTTCCTTCTTCCCTCCCTTCCTCCCTTCCTTCCTTCTGTCTTCTTTCACAATAATAATCCCACCACATATGAATTCATAGTACTAAGCATTTGAAAGAGCTCTAGAGGTTAAGATGAAGAATTCCAGTCACTAAAGTATCCACTCTGCAGTTAGAATTGTGTGCTCCTACTGTTTCAGTTGGGCCAAGTCTGGGAAAACTATAGACTGATTATAGTCATCTAATTAGATAAAAAATGCACAGCTTTTATCAGTCAAGAAAATGGGAGGACAAACTTCCACATCAGAAGCATTCAGTTAAGGTGAAGGAGCAAGTGAACAGATGTTTGGGCACTGAATATCAACTTGTGCACGTTATTGTAATAACTGCATATGTGTAAAGACATGTTTACTGACTGAAAAACAGAAAAAGATCTCATCAGTTTAATTCCTCTATGATGTATGATATGTGCCAATCCATTGCAGACAGTACTTCTACAGTCCTGGACTAATGAAAGAGAATAAAGTATATTAAGGTATTGATTTTCCTGTGTTTCAAGAGACAGGCTATTACTTACGCTGTTTATAGATTTAAGACAGGTGGCACATTGTCTACTGTACATGCCTCTCCTTCTGTATTGGTAAGTCTGTTTTTTTTCTTTCCAGTAAACAAAAAATTATACATCTTAGAATCCTAACAACTGGTTTAACTTTTCATATTTGACAGTGTAGACATGTACTATAAACACTTTTCAAGTATCTTTTTTTTTTTTGTTTCAGCATTTTAGTGACATGACATCTTCGTACAGCCTAAATGCTGCTGCTCCACTAGAAACAGCAGTGAAAGGTGCATCAACTCCAGAAAACCAGAATAACTTCAATATATTCTATCCAGATTATAAACAAAATCATCAGTCTTTAGAGCTGCTTGGTAAGACACAAAACAGCACAGGTAATATCTTGAATTAGTAGGAAAATGTGTCTCCTTTGAAACCAGAAATGAAACTTTGAAAATCTGAGTGTATTAGAATCTTTATCTTCTAGTCATGGAAAGGTCAGTTATTCTGAGGAGACAGACTGCAATCAAAATGCTCAATGGCATCTTGGTTTTCTGTAAATGTAGAGAAATAAGCTAATTTTTCATTCTCCAAACAGACTGGTTCAAATTTTTCTCTACCAGGACCATCTCATATGAATTCTGAAGCCATAATTCCTCCATTGAATCATCATCAGGGGTTTTTTGACTCTGATCTTCCAAGCTATATGCAAAAGAAATCATGTTCTTCAGAAGTAATTACAGAGAGGAAGCAGAATTTCTTTGCTGTGCCAAAGGACTGTGAAGATTTTGCTCATCTAGATGTTACGAATTCTCTTCATGTTCAACAACAGCCTTTCAGGATGCGCTATAGCTCTGATCATTCTTCCAAAAACTCTGAAAAAGAGGATTTCTTTGCAACTTTCAGTGACTATGCACCTCAGGAGAGCTCTGAGAGTTTTCTAGAAGAATTTAGGGACACCACATTTAAGAGCCCAGAAATTCTGATTGATCAGACCCAATGGAATGACTCTTCATCCACAGGCCCATGTGATTTATTTGCATCTGATAGTTTTCTCTCTGATTTCTTTGTTGACCCAGATAAGCTTCAAAGTCTGAATTTTCACCAAATAGGTAGAGAATCTAAAGGAAAGAAAAAACAAAGTCCACCATTCTTATGGACAAAAGAAAAAAATAGAACAGGTATGTCCAAAGCAAACAGAATTTGCTGAAATTCTGTTTGTAACTCAACTGGAAACAGGAATATCTGTAAGACTAGATTTTGTATTTTCTTCAAAAAGTTGTTAAATCCAACCCAACAGCTGCACGTTTCCTTTACTAAAAAACTCACTTGCATATATATTTCTTCTGTGATAAAAGGTTCCTAAACATTTATTTTCTGTTTTGAGCATAAAGAATACTAAAAAAAAAAAAAAAAAAAAAAAAAAAAAAGGCAA
>JAYKAV010002814.1:332125-344362 GCA_035582835.1 Phoebastria nigripes | reverse complement strand
TAAAAAAAAAAAAAAAAAAAAATCGAATTGTGTTACTGCCATTTTTTTTCCTTGGTAAAATATTGAAAAGTGTAGTTCTCCAATATTGTAAGCTTCAGGCTCTTCTCTCCTTGACAGTGCCTGAAATGTGCGTAATAAACATGCCAGAATGATTTTAAAAGTTATGGGAAAGATTATTTTGTAAACATAGATTTGGACAAAAGGGGGAAGAAAAGACTAGAAAGTATTTTCTTTAAAGGACAAAAAGTAGATTCAGCAAATGCAGAGAGTGAAATTTAGATACTACTAATGGCTGTGTTTTGCTGTTGGCATTAATGGAGTAAGAATTTCACTCTGACAACTTTCTAAGTTTGTTTCATACATTTCCCTTATTCTTGGAATATTTTTTTTTAGCTAATGTCTCTAGGGCTAAACTCTCCACCTTGAAATCATTCCAAAGCATATTTCTTCAAATAGATGGTATAGTGTGTACTTCAAAACTTTGTTTACCCTAAAGGTGTGTACAGTCCTTATATAAAAGCTTCAGGCCTCTCTTTTTTTGTAGTTTTCTTATCCCTGGTTTACTTTCTCAAATATAATTAGCTTGAGACCTTTTTTGATAAGCCATAATAGGTATCCATGGAGTCTTAAAAGTAAGAAAGCATCACTAGTCCCTGTCAGACTAAGTATTGCTGTATCGTAAATTGTATTTTTTTAATTCTGCTCCTTCCCTATAGGCGAGTGCCACATTCTTTAAAAATCCAAGGTTAAGCCTCTTAAATAAAGTTCCTAACTCCTGGTACAGATTATTTAATTTATGTTTTCTCTGTTGCTGCCTGTTGTTAAATCTCTTGGGGGTACAGCAAGATCAGCACAGCATTAAATGCTTTCACTAATTAGACCAGACTCATTCATGAAAACACAAGTAACTCATTGATACCATTATGTTTCATGGGTTGCTTAAGGCAATTATGGAAGTAAAGAGAGGGAAAGTTAATTGGATATGGTGAACTGCTTTTAATTTTCAGCCTATGTAAATTAAAATGTTCAAAAAGTCTGAACAAACCTGTTGCCTCTCCTTGGGATGGAAACTGAGACCTGGAGTATTGGCTGGGTAGTTAACAGTATGTCAGTAACCTGTAACTGGCACTGATAGTATAAAATTCTAAACACAATAGTTTCAGTAGAGATAGGGCAGATTCTTCTGGTACCACATTTTACAGTATTCTGAAAACACTGTGATCTCTGACTGATAAGCTTTCTGTAATACTCTTGCTCAGTAGGGCAAAGGTATACTTAAATCTGAATCAAATCAAAAAAGGAAAAGTGATTTCTGCTTTAAATTTTGGAAGAATAGTCTTATTTTACTTTATTATTCACTAGCCAGGGGAAAAATAAGTATACGAAATAGTTGTGCATGCTAATGCAAAAAAATACCTTAATACAGTGAAAGCGTTCTGAAGTCCTAAATTTCAGAAATGTGAAATCCCATGTTTAAGAAAAGTGTACAGAGTCAAGTTAAAAAGACACATTGGGAACCCCCAGGGATTTCTTCAGGCTTCAGATCAAACTTTTATTAAACCACAAACAATTAATGCCAATATGCCAAGCCAGTATTTCCACTGGAAGAGATGAAATCCTTAGGTCAGTGTTAAAATTTTCTGACAATACTTTTTGTAAAGACTAAACAGAATTTTCTTACAGTAACTTACTTTGAATAAGCAATTTCTCAAATATTTTATTGTAAAAATACTTGAATCTTAAGAATGTAATTAGCTTTTTTGAACAACTTAGAAACATGAACATGTCTCTGGTTAAAAAGAATTAACTTTCACAATTACTGAATAGTACTGAGTGTAATATTAATGAAATAGAAATAAGCATTAAAATCTTTACTGAAATATTGTGGTTAAGCATAGTGCAGGTTGATGTATTTATTTTGTATATCAGGTCCTGCATTATTATTACAGGATCATATGCATAAAACTGATCAGTAGTAGTAAGTAGTAGTTAATAATAATCTGTACACATTTAATTTTATGGCAGTTGATACGTTCCATACAGAGCATACCAGTTAAAGCTAAAATCTGTTACTGCTTCTGAGAAACACATAGTTAAGCCTGTATACATGTTGTATTTGTAGTTTATCATACATATCTTTTCTTTCCACTTCTTTTCCAGATTCAGGATTTGCAGAAGTACCAGAGTTCAAAAAAAGGAGATTGACATACGAAAGAGTCCCTGGAAGAAGTGATGGACAAACACGTCTTAAATTCTTTTGAATGGAATGGAGATTTCCATACTACATATACTTTTTAAAATTCTTAAGCTCTTTGAAGGGAAATAGATTAAATTCAATTTTTTTGTTCATTTTTAGAGAGAAATTAGGGTTTGGGAATCCCTAATAATTCAGGATTCTTTTGTATGTTTTTAAAATTTTACTAAACAAACTAGTTCCTTGAACCTGGAGAATTACTGGTTCTCTGTTTGTTCTCATGAGTGATATAAAGATACTTTATCATTCTTTATACAAAAAATAAAATATGAATGGAAAAAAACCAGACACTGAAGCTCATAGAGTTTTCAAGGCACCTATGTTTGCTCCCTAAGCATGCAGCTTTCCAAACTTAAGGATAGACTAGATCTGCTGGCATCTCAAGGATGCTCATAAAGTCTTAGAGCTTTCTTGCACTTACAGCTGTGACCCTTTGTATTTGTCCCTTGGGCTCAGTTCCACTTCTTTCCTTCTGACAGCTCCTTTAGAAACCATGTGATGAGTTCCTGAACTGCCTTTAATCATAATCAAGCTACAGAAACAACCTATTTGTTTCATGGACAACATGTGAAAGATATGTTGAAATTTAGGATTCTAATAGATTTGACTCAGAGAACTAAGCTGTGACCCTAGCTCTCTGCATAATCTGGTGGAGGCCGTTTGCTGGCATCCACATTTTTCAGCCTGCTACAGTGCATCGGCAAGTAGGGAGATGAAAGTCATCTGGGAGGCAGTGCCAGATATTGTAGGCTACAGCTAGAAGGGGTAAGAGAAAAAAAAAGGCGTTATCAATTGCAAGCTACAGAAGAGAAAGGATAGAAGAGTACCCGAACCCTCACTTTCCATCAAAAGATTTGGCAACAAAACTGGAAATATGTGTGGGAGCAATGGTAGACTGTAACTCCATTCTGCTGCAGGAATGCATACACGGTTTGCACAGGCATGCCTGCCAGTTCCAGAATGTCAGTGTCTGTTCAGTGGCCTTCAGCTGAGATTATTCAGTTTTCAAACTCACAAATCTTTCTAAGTTTGATGCAATAACAGGAAAAAAAAAAAGAAAAAAACCCCCAAGTTTATGGTTTATGCTTGCAGTAAAATACTTTCTTGACATTGAGCCTTCATTAAGTGCATATTCACTATTTGGATAAATAAAACCAGCACTAAGGGGAGAAAGCTTTTGTCTTTCAGAGAAAACAGAGTGCTGATTTTTAGCTGAGAATTCCTAAAAGCTATGATGACAGCACGAATAACAATTTTAGTTCACAGTAATATCCCCAAATTATTTGTACCCAAATTGTTTGCAAGACTTTATAAAACACCTTTCAAGTGTAACATAAAAAGACTTTTAGTAGAATTGCAAACAAGCCAGTGTTTCCCTGTTTTGCCCAGAATACGAGAAAGACTTAAATAAAAATTGCAGTTTGCTTACTATTTCTGGCCCATTTTTGTGGTCACTTGACCTAACCATTTTCCATCTCTTTGCATCATGGGTTTGGCTCTGTTTTTCAGAACTGTTTCCCAAATTGCCAGGCCCAGGAATCTGTTCTTTTAAGAGTGCAGCTCTGCAAAGTCTCAGTCACAGATGACCACAGCAGAGAAAATTATAGCTGCCACTGCCAAGCTACGTATTTATGTCCTCCTTTCCCACAGGCAAAGGCTGACACCAGAACTTTGATGTGAAGAGTCACGGAAGACTAGCCCAGATAATCTACAGATCACTTCGAAAGCAAAGACATGTTACSTACATTAAATAAGTAAAGAAAATTCAAGTGCTGTCTGCATTAGGTTTCCATTAGGTAGAAAAAACGTCAGTGTACAATTAGTTACTGGCAACATAGTGGAAAATAAGGAAAAGGGCTTGCAATGACCAGTTGTTTTTTACGGTATTTGTTTATGACTCTCAATCTCTTGCAGATATGTACACATTGATAAACTTATCACGTGACATTCTGCCCCCTCCTCCCATCTGTTTAATGTGGAGGAAAATTACTATTGCACTAGAAAGATGCACTTCTTTGCCCCACCCCTAAATCATCTATAACTAAGAAGAATTAGGAAGCAACTAATTCTCAGACAAAAAGATGCAATACAAAAACTAATCACCAGTCCTCCATCAGTGGGTAGGGACACTCAGTTCTTGGATCAAATTTGTACACTGCTTAGTGACCAGGCAGGTGGCACCTGTAGATGGGGAAGAGCCTTGCTGATGGACTGTGAGACGCCAGTGAGAACAGGGGGGGCTTGTGGCTCATGTGAGGCACTTAGTGTACAGTGTGCATTCACTTCATTTGCTTTATTGTGGGCACGCTGCCGTGAGAGCAAAGGGGTGCGGCAAGCACAGTCTTCTGAAGAGACTGGAATCTGTGTCTCCCTCCTGTGGGACTGCAGAATAACCACCATGCTCGCAGATACACCAGGGTGGAGTGCTCCCAACCCATCTCACAACTGCTGCACAGGTCTTTCTCTGCTACTGCTGCGAGACATGGATGCAGTCAGGACCTGCAGGATGCTCACAGTGCTGCTCCTCCGACACGTGTTGACTATGGTGCTCCAGCTGAAAGCACCACGTGGAGCTGGGCAAGGCAGCCAGGAGACAACAGCAGTCGACTGGCTGGCTAGCAGCGGCTGCTCCCTCCTGTACGCTGTAATTTGGCAGCTCCTTATGCCAGCTCAGCAGCCACTCCAGAACCCAAGCTCCAAGTGAGGACGCTAAGCAGGAAAGTGTATGCAGCAGGGGGGCCTGGGGAGAGAAACAGATGTGGGGACAGCAGGAGGTTTTATTGTGGGAGGTAAAAGAAATACGAAGGGCTTGCCTGGGAGGGAGTGGCCAGCAGCCAGATGCTGGCTGTTCAAAGGCATTTGATACATACTCTCATCCCTCTCCCTCCCTCCCTGACTTGAGCATTTTGACCTCAATCTGAGCCTCTGATCACCTCTGTGCAAGTAAGAATAACCATGCTTCCTCTAGACTTCTGCAGTGTGTGCCTGTGTCAAGTACTAAAACAAAAACTGCCATATTCAAATAGCCTACAATGAAAGGAAGCCAGAGTGAAGAAAAGCTCTTAGGAAAGGACGTTCTCTTCTGTATTTAGAGGCACAATACATATTGGCTCTATTATGACTCTCATTTCACTGTCTTCCTGCAGGACAGCAAGCATGAAAATCTTTTGACAAAGACTGAACTGCCTGGAGGACACTCATTGCCCCATTTCAGTTAATATTAATGAAAATTAAGTATTCAGATCGCAAACTTCTTCCTTACACTTTCAAAACGTGTAAGTGAGCCTGGTAACATTGTTACTATTTACCACAAAAATGGTAAATAGCTATAAATAGGATTTTTGTATTAATAAGACACATTTTCTAAAAATCCAACAGCAACCTTCTCTTCCCCAAAAGCCAAATAGCTTGAGGCCTCCCCTCCCACTACAAAAATCAACGTATCCTCTTCCTTACAATATCTGCTCTTTGTTACAATTAAACAATGAGTTCAAAGCCAGTAGGGAAAGGAATTTTATTTCCAAACTTCTAAAAGATTAATACAAACAATAGAAAGTAGACAAAATTAAAAACCTATTAAAAACATTAGTTGTCCTTGTAAAAGTGCTCTATAAAAAACTGAAGGCAAATGACCAAGCACATTTTAGTAAGTTTTGTGTATTGCAAACCTTGACAATTATGCATGCAACTATCTTCGGGTGTTCATAGATTTTTAGTGTCTGTTTGGTCACATTTTAAACATGTCAAGGAAATTCCACCATGGCAGTACCTTTACAAATACAAATTAGGAGAAGTATTGCAGATTAGAAGTCTTGTAAGAAACATGCCTTAGGAATCAAGCCCGTGCTACACATTGTGTTCAGCAGTTTCTAGTGTGTGTCATTTATGGACTTAGATGCACTTGAAAAAAAACCTGTAGTTGGTTCCAGGTCTTGCTAATGGAAGCAAAATTCCCCCAGAGAACACCACTTCAGTACTAACAGCATTTAGTTTTATACTGTAACGATTCATTTTTTGGATGTTTTATTTTGGAAAAAACAAATAGTTTTTACTATCATTCTGGTGTAACAGTTCACCAAGATAGGATTAAGTAATTTGGTAAAAATTCAGGTGTTTTTCTTTTCTAAAATGTAAACTTCTCAAGTAATATTTGTATAGTTAGCATAGTGTAGTAACAATGGTGACGATTATGAAAAGAATAGGAGTTACATTAAAAAACTTCAAGAACATTAGCAAAAGATAGTGAAGTACGGATACACAAGAACAAACAGATAAATATCTAGGACATTGTTTTAGCCACAGAGAAGTTAGGACACAGAGACTTTTCTTATGAAGGCAGGCAGTTGTTACTCATGTCATGCTTGAAGGCAACTCTCTGATGACCTCCCCTATAAGAGGAAAAAAAGGTTTATTAAATGCTGTCTTCCTAAGCTGATACATTTCTCTTACAAATTATAACACAAAAGCTCCTTTGCACTGAGAAAAACTGAATAACCGCTTTCTTTTGTTGGATGTTGGCATCCTTGAATATTATAAAATTTTTTAATTGGCTTTTCAACTTTGCTTTCATTTTTTATGATCCTAAGATAACTAAATAATAATAAACTGGATAATTCATCTATCAGCAAAAGATGACTAAATGACATCTTGGGCTGAGCTATGCATTTCTAAAAGCATCATAAATTAGCCATCAAACTCGTTTGAGAAAATATTTTGTATCCTGTCTGGAAGATACAATCAAACTTGAATCCTAGAAATACATACATACACACACAGAGACACAAAAAAGTAGAAAGTCTACTTCAATAATGAAAACACATGCAACAGTCACTATCAATTTTATCTTATTTGCAGGAAGAATTATGGGTAGCACCTAAATTAAGAAAATCTTCTGCTTGTGCTTTCCCCCCCTCCAAGTTTTTCCAGAAGAGCATCTCATGCTCAGTTGTTCTCTCTCTTCAGGTTCAATCCTGTTTTGGCAAACCTATGTAGCAACAATCAAAACCGTGCTATTGATGAGGCACAAGCACAGCTGCAAGCTCAGCAACCCTGGCAGCAGGAAGGGGAAGATTTTACATGTAGTTTATGTTCTAGTCTAAATTCTGCCCTTAAAGAAAACGTTCATTTTCACTTTAATAGCACTCTCAAAGAAAGAACAGAATTCGGTGGTTCTTCCTCTCTCTGTAGTTTTTTCAGCTCTTTAGCAGGAACTATTTTTATTTTTTCTTTTAAAGAAGAGTAACCCCTTCTGAATATCCTACTTCCACATTTGTTTGTCATGCAGAAGAAATAAGATTTTCCAACAGAAGTTATGGTGTGATCCTGCCCCAGACTACTAGCGCACACGGCCTTTCTTCCTCCTGCTGCAATCACTGACATCTGTGCAACAGATGGGAGAGACAAGAGTGGGAGTCACGGAACTGGATCCCAAAGATTGCAAATGCTGGACGGTCACCCAGCCACCCTGCAGGCGTTATACAGGTACAAGCAATGCAGAGCGCTAAGGCAGACAGAGTTTAAGGAGTATCTCATCCTTTAGACCTGTACTGAAAAAGGTTACAAAGGATGTGATTACAGATTGCCTCAGCTCCTCTCTGCTTCCACCGCTTTTGGTGCTGTACCAACAGTAACAACAGAAAGAGCCTAAGGACAGACAGAGCCAAATGAACTGCAATATGACGTTGAAGACAAAATGTATTTTAACAAGGTTCTTGCTTAAGCTGCGAGCTAGTCATCAGAACACATGCCACTGCCACGGCTTTGTCTTACTTCTTCAAGCTGGGTACGTGACTGGTTTTTATGTCTGGCTGTGTCAAAACACAGCCCTGTGTCACTGACAGTTTTTATTATTTTGGATGCTGCTAATGACCCTAGAGCTGCTCAAACACAAAAACTGACCAACCAACCAAAAAAGCAACTCAAAACCAAAACAACTCTAGAATGAGCTGTAGGAAAGAGACATGCTTCAATTACCACACCTAAAAGAAACAGAAGACAATTTGTAGAGCCAGCAGGGAAGTGATGAACACTTTGCTACCAAGAACTTGACATTCAAACAACTATCACCATGTGCCCCTGTCCCTCCTATGGCTTGAGTTTCAAATCAGATTTGTTGTTGTGGTATCTGTGACTTTATTACCTGATTTCAGAGTAGAGCACAGGATCGGGGTTCTCGAAAGGGATTGCTCCCTGCAGGAACCCCAACAAGCAAGGCATCTTTGCAGGCATTTTGCATACAGTACTGCTGGAGTTCTGCAGCTGCCTGAGAGACCTGTGTAAAGGAAAAAGAAAAACAAATCCAGAGAGGAAACTAATTCATTCACAAGCATCTATTAGGCATTTCCTCTTGAAGAGTCATTATCAAACAGAGCTGGAGAGCTGCCAAGTCAGCTCTTGGATTCTAAAACACCAAGTAAATCAGCACAGACGCACATTTACAAAGCTCTGATGAAACACACATGAAATACTATGCCAGTGATGAGCCAGAGCAGCGAAGAGGACTGAGGTGCAAGTGCAATGGAATTTGTCCTCTTTAAAATGCACAGGGCCGTGACCACAATATTTTCCAATCTACTCTACCATTTTCAGGATTATATTTGAACTCTTACATCCTCAGGTAATTTATAAAAAGCATTTTCATTTCCAAACTGTTAAGTAACACAGAGCATAACAAGGAACAAAAGCAAAAAGATGAGGATGAAAAGCTTTTTAAGTCCAAATTGCCACCTTCCCCTGGCAGTGAAGTGAGAGCTTCAAATCCACACTCTGGCCCTCAAAGAGGACAGTCCAGAGCTGCAGAACAAGCCCAGGAACCCAAAGGCAAGATGCCTCCAGCACTGAACTCCCGTGCTCTCCCTATGGACGGCAAGTCAGTCGTGTGCCTGTATTTTTGAAGAAAAACATAGGGAAATTCCCAATTTCTCAGACACGCATTGGTAACAGCTGCAGGCAACTGTCAAAATCCATGCTGTCTGCTACATTTTTTGTAAAAGGAAATACTGAGCATATTGATGGGAATACAAGTTCCCCTCTGACCTCACCTCTGCCTTCATTACAGGACTCCTGAAATACTGATTTTTCTTCCTACACAACTTTGCAGTGTTGTCAGCAGAGGGACAAGACAATAGCCAGAAGGACCATCCACGCTTCCCAGCCTCCTGACTGAAGGGGCCACCCAGGAGCCCTCATGGGATTTTGGTTCTGGGCCATCCCATCTAATGGCATCTGGAAGCACGTGGGAAATCTGGCCTAGCACATGCTCTCGTTTGCTATTTCGCTGCTGTCCTGTTCACCACCTCCCAGCTCTCCTCCAAGACACTTACCCTGGTAATTGCCCAAATTTACCTGGCAGCTGTCAGCATTTCAGGGAGTTGTTAAGAGAAGCATTTTCCCACAGCCTCCCAGGTTCTCTGTAGCAGAGTACAGGGAGAAGTATCTGCAGCAAGGAACCCTGCTAGTCAGTGGGCTTTGTCACTCCTCCCTTCCTTGAGGAGAACCTCTTTCTGGAGGCTGCAAAGGTCTCCCACCCTGGCCCAGCCCCTTGGACCCCCTGCAGCATTAGCACCCTTGCCTCAACCACAGCGCTGACCCCTTGCTGGTACCTGACTACGCACCACACAGCTATCAGGCAGAGGTGCCACTTGCCAACACTGATCAGGCCAAGGCTGCGTGGAGCTTTTTCCTGGGACAATGAGCAGAGAATCATTCAGGGCATGGCTTGCCCTATGAGCACAGCACAGTTAGCAGTTCCTCACTGCGTCTCCTTGCACTTTGCTGCTGAACTCTGCAACGTGTACTGAGCTATGCGTGCTTCCTGGTGCTCCTGGAAAGATACAAACCTGATTTTTGGCATCTGTGTGAGAATTATCCGTACAGCAGCAGACTGTTGTTCTAGGACAGATCTGCCTACTCTTAGCCCTACCTATGCCCCTATAACATTCTTCGCTCCCCCAGTTCACACAGAAAGTACAAGGGTTTCTGCTGTTATTTCATCACAGGACAAACACGCTCCTGCGGCAGCCTCCTGCGTGCAAGATACGTGTGGGTACTTCTTTCCTACTTGGTTTCCTCTTTCTGAAAATATCGTTCCTGTCTGCTTTTTTAGCTGGCAGGGTAAGCAAAATAAACCATTGGAACTTTGTAGTATGGGATGTATTTTTAAAAATCCTTTCATATCCAGCTTCCGTCTGAAAACATGTTGTCTATTCACAGTAGCCAAAACAACGTTTTCTCCTATCTCAGTGTCTGCTAAAACTGGTCCAAGTGGTTTTTCACCAGCTGAATGTATTCCTCACTGTTTTTACACTGCATGTCAAGAAACCCTAGATGACGCTTTTTGTAAGACACGTGTTTAATCATGCATCATTTCACTTGTGATTATAAAAAGACACAAACAGGTTCCTAGAACAGCAGACCTGGAAAGAGATTGCTGTGCACAATGCTGCAAGAAAGATGAGACTGAGGTCTTACCAAGGCCAAGCCTCCCTGGAGTACAAGCAAACCCATAATAAATATGTAGCCTTGAGAAGTCCAGCTCCAGAATATGTTACCGCCACAAAGTAACCCCCAATAAAGACAAACTCTATCTTTTATACTCCCTCCCCACCCAAAAAACAAGCAGGGAGGGGGTATATGCCTCAAAATGAGCAGCAACAGAGATCCAGGCTATTGCTGGTGGTATAAAGCAACAGAAATGTTTGGTCAATCATTTCTGTGTTAGACAATACCCCTCATGCCACAAGGGCCTACATTTCTACTCTGCATTGTGCCGTTTCTCACAGATTCCCACACCGTTGCAGTGATAAACTACAGTCACTTTTAGTGAATCAAACATCTGCTGACTCAGTATTCACTAATAAAATTTAGTAACATTAATGAATTGATCAGGATGATGTCCAAAAGCCATAGTGGTTTCACCTTGCAATGGGCACTTCAAATTTTCACCAGCCCAGGACAGGAATAGTGAGAAAAGGTATTCTAAATTATTTTTAAATCAATTAGCTAAGTTCCCGCAGCTCAATATACTGGCAGTGTTGTCAGACTAAGGAAGCTGGTGTTTTATCACTGGCCAGAGAAAAATGGCAAATGCATGGAGGTGACAAGAGAAGAGGAAAATGCAGGACACAAATTAATTTGACCTTCATCACTTCACAGCCTATGCTGGATTTTGTGTGCGGCTGGAAAGAGTAATTTTCGCAAAGCAGTTGTGGACCCTCCCACACCTGCTGGGAACCAAGAGCTGTCTCGGACGGGTCTGCATGGGTGAATTTGGGCTGCCAGAGCAAAAACAAGAAAAAAAAAAATCCAAACCTTAGGAGCTAGCTGATGACAGCACCGTCTCACTAGTCTGTCTTTGTCTGGAAATCTGCAAGCAGAAGGTTCATGCATGCGTAGAAAATTGCCCGCTTTCCCCGAGCGTGTCAGCTGCTACAGAAACACACCGCCTCTCCCTGCAAACCCCGCCAGCGCTCAGAAGCGGGGGGAAGTCGGCTGGCTCAGCTGTGAGGAACTGCTCTCGATTATCATGCTTGCTTGTGCAGAATTAATGAGGCGCTGCTGTATTATTTATCACAGCTCCTTCCACCAGGGAACGGCACTTACTCCACCACGCCCGCGGGGCCGGCAGCCGGGGCTCGGAGCCCCCCAGGACCCACGCACGCACCCCTCGCTCCTTTCCCCCCGACTCGCTCCCAGGGCGGGGGACGCGGATAAACGGGGAAGAAACGGCAGGAGCAGCTCGAATCCCCCGCCCCGCCGCGCAGGGAGAGGCAACCCCCGCCTCCCGCCCCGGGGCCCGGCACCCCGCGCCCCGGCTCACCTTGATCCTCTCCACGGCCGCCTCCAGCTTCAGCTGCTCCACCAGCCGCTGCATGGTGCTCAGGCTGCCGCCCGACGACATCCCGAGGCCGCGGGGAGGACGCAAGCAGGCGGCGCGGCTCCGCTGGGCTCGGCGCGGCTCCGCTCTCTCCGCCGCCGCGGAGCCG
>JAYKAV010002814.1:222929-321482 GCA_035582835.1 Phoebastria nigripes | reverse complement strand
CCTCCGCGCGCGCCGGCGTGGTCCCTGCCCCGCCCGCGGCCGCGGGGCCCGGGCAGGCGCGCGCCGTGAGGAGCGGGGTCGCGACAGAAAGGCGGTCGTGATAGAGCCCGGGCTTGACATCCCGGTCTTGTTCCCGGTTTCTTCTCCCTGTTCTTTCTTCCAGGGGACAATCTTCTGAAATGCTCCCTGGCGCGTGCGTAGTGTAAGCTCACTCCCGTGGAGTTCGGGTTTCGCCGTCTGTTTCGTGTTGGACCACCGTGATTTAACTGAGTACTTCCCCGT
The DNA here is from genome assembly GCA_035582835.1 of Phoebastria nigripes. Taxonomy (NCBI): domain Eukaryota; kingdom Metazoa; phylum Chordata; class Aves; order Procellariiformes; family Diomedeidae; genus Phoebastria; species Phoebastria nigripes. The sequence goes on along the minus strand of JAYKAV010002814.1, from coordinate 321,200 downwards.
ACATACCTACAGTCCATACCCCGCGGAAGGTCTGTCGGGGAACGCTCCTCCTGCTGCTGTTGTCTGATGCATATACAGCTAGCCTTGATGATGGTGGCGGAGGAAAGGGTGTTAAAATCCTTTAAAATGGACGTTTGGCCTCACAGCTGCTATAGCAGGTCTGCCGCCTTAGATCTTTTTTACCCGAAGACTTGTTTGGGAGGCGAGGACTACATCTCTGCTTCGCTATAACTGGCAGGAACTTTACCTCGATATTGGACCTTTCCCAGGAAAATCAGATTTATGCTTGATGCTGGAAATATCCACCACAAAAATACTCAGCTCATCAGAGAACACATGCTGTTCTTCTGCTAGAAACAAGTACGCATTCTGGCCTCCCCTGTCTCTCTCCTTTTTGCATTAATAAATGTTTAGCATTTCCTTGAGAGATGGATGAGTCCCAGATCTGCTTCCTCAAAAAAATTCCACCTCTTCACAGCTTGTTAAGAGTCCAGCCCCTCTGCGTCGGAGGCTGACATTGGACTCCTCAGATCCTGAGCTTAACAAATAAAGCAAATACTGTGCACGGCCAGTTTTGTCACCCTTTTTSTTTGTTTGTTTTTTGAGCTGAGTTATTCAACACTGTTACCTGGGGCTCACTTCTGCCAAGAAGAGCTGGCTCTGGAGCTGTAGGGAGAGGTCACCAGCTGACCCCACGCCATCTGCRGGCAGCGCTAAAAAAGCTGGCAAATGGGTGCCACGCTGCCTGCTGTCAGTCATACTGCAGGGGTGTCTTGTGTTAGCGTCGGTGTGCTCCTCAGAGACCACGCGTGGCACCGATGAGCCCAGGAGAAAGATGCGGTGTGGTGGGCACGCTGTTCTCCCACAGCCTTAGCAACCCCAAACCAGCACGCCAGGTATTTTACGATGCAGCTTTCTCCCTTTAGTTAACGACTTTGGAATACAATAGCTCAGCAGCAACGGTACTAAACTTTTTTTTTTTTTTTTTTTTTTAAAAAGACCCAGACCATAACACCACACACTAAGTACAGCACACTGCACCATGAAGCTTAACTACACATTCAGCTAAAGCTAGATAAAATGTATTACACATTTTAAGGTGTATAAGACCTTTCTAAATATGTGTTTGTCACGCATGCTGACCCACGGCCACCTCGGCACGGGAGACAGTGCTCGGAGGCGGCGGCGCCCAGCAGCTGCGCCTGCTGCTGCCAGCACTGGCACTGAGGCCCCAGGCCGAGGCAGCCGCAGCCGAGGGGCAGCGTGGGGCGGGCGGGGCGCGGGGCTGCGCCGGCTCGCGGGCCGGCCTGTGCCAGGGCCTGGGCGGGGCTGTGCCAGGCTGTGGGCGGAGCTGTGCCAGGCTCTGGGCGGTGCTGTGCCAGGCCGTGGGCGGGGCTCGCCGCCGACGGGCTGCTGGCGGCAGCGACCGCCGAGAGGGGGCGCAGCTGCGCCGCCCGCGGTTCCGCGGGCCGTTTGCCTCCTCCGCCCCGGTCGAGAGCGCGGGCCGCGCCGCGGCCGTCATGGAGGTCAGCGCGGACTCGGGTCAGTCTGCTGCCCCCCCGCTGCCCCTCTCCTTGGGACCCACCGGGAGCCGCGGGCGGGGGGGGTGGCCGCTACAGCCCCCCGCCGCGCCCGAGCGGCGCCGGCGGGCCGGTGCGTATGCGCGGCGGGGGCGGGCGGCGGGGACGATGGCTCAGCTCTTTCTAAATATAAAACGGCGGTGACGGGAGGGCGGGCGCCGCCGGGCCCCGCCGTCCCTCGCGGCGGTTGGCGTCGGGCAGAGCTGCAGAGAGAAGAGGAGAAGGAGGAGAGAGCCGGCAGCCGGCCCTGTGCCTGTGCCTGTGCCTGTGCCTGTGCCTGTGCCTGTGCCTGTGCCTGTGCCTGTGCCTGTGCCTGTGCCGAGCCGCCGGCGGAGGAGAGGGGCGGGGAGCGGCCGGGGCCGGGCGGCTGCGGTGCGTCTCGTCTCTCACCGCCTCCCCTCCCTCCCCAGCTGGCAACATGGCTGCGGCCGCCGCGGCGGCACAGGACGAGCTCAGTAAGTGGCCGCGGCGCCGGAGGCTCCCGATCGGGGGGCGGGCGGGCGCGGGGCGGCGCCGGGGCCGGGCCGGGGGCTCTCCTCGGCGGCGCCCCCGCTGCGACGGGGCCCCGCTCCCGGCTCGGCGAGGCGGTGACGGCGCCGGGGCCGGGCCCGGCCCTGGGCAGCCATGTCGGGAAGCGGAAACTGAGGGCTGCGGCGGCAGGGGCGGCCTCCCTCAGCCCCGGCCCCTCCGCGGGCAGGGAGGGCTCGCTGCGGCCTGCCGGGGCCTGCGCCCTCTCCCGCCGCTCGCCGGCTGCGTGACCTTGCGGGGCCGCCCCGCCTGCTCGGTGGGGAGGAGGCGGTGGCTCCTCGCCGAGAGGGAGCCCGCGGGGCGGCTGCCGGCATGGCCGGGGGCGGCGTGGCGCAGAGCCGGCAGACCCCCCCGGTGCGGGGGCAGCATCAGCAACCCGCTGCCCCTGTAACCCCGCTCCCTGGAAGGACGAGCGGCATCTCTTGCCGGCCAGCGCTCGCTCTGCTTTGTTCGATCACCGTCTTTTAACTACAGAACCAATGTAAAAATAACGTATGCTGAAACGTGAATGGGTTCGCGCAGACCTCTTGGGTCCTGTAAGCGCAGTGCTATGTCTCACGGTAGGTATGTAAGCACATCCTCAGCCTCTGCAGCTCTCGGCACATGATTAGAGCAGCCAGAATCGGAGGTGCATGCCTCTGCCGCCAAGCGCAGGGGAAACCGAGCTCTGTGTTCTTGTCACCTCCAAATCCCTTTCTCAGTCCGGTGCAGTAAACGATCAACTCCTCCTTGGAGAAGCCTATGTAACTTTAAAGAATGGTTTTTCTTTCCCTGCTTTTCCTGTCTTGGAATAGAACTAGTTTTTAGACAACCGTGAAGACTTAATAGCAAGATAAAGTATGACTCAGCCAAGCGAGAGGGCCTTTGGTTGCCCTGAAATAGTACTTGGCAGCCACCAGAGAGGAAGGGCAGAAGAAATACTTTAAGCATATTTGTGCTATTGGCTTTCAGCTCTAAGGCACTTCCGTGTGATGTGTCACTTGGGTTTTTCTGTTGTTCTCGGTGTGCTGCTGTGTAGATAACATCCTTGTTCTGCTCTTTGTTAGATGTTACTGGAACTGGGCTGAGTGGAATAAGGCATATGATAATGGTGGGGATGTCCTTTATGTAGCCAGAGAGCCAGGATCTCATGGTGGAGTAAGAAGGATCTTTCAGTTACACTGATCCTTGCATCGGAGGACACAAATGCCAAACTATTTACTCCATTGACAAGTGGGATAAATTGTAATCATGACCGTGAAAGACCTCGCTGCTGCTGTCATCCAAGAGATTCTATTGTCAGTTTTACAATGCTAACACGATTCCCCTTGGTGACACTGGTCAGTGTGAGATCTCTTGCTTGTAACTCCTTGGCTTTTATCTGTGTGTAATCTAGCTTCCCAGCCTCCAAATCTGATCCTGCAAAAAATTAGTCCTCAGCCATGTGCTGGTTGCTACACAGCCCTTTGTGTTAAGCTGTGCTGAAAGGACGAATGTCCTTACATTGAGATTTATGTTAATAATTACATGATGTCATTCAGGTTATTTGACCACTGCATCCTTCAGAATTGAGAGATTTTTATTGGTTTGGTTAGAAATCTTTTTTTTTTTTGGGGGGGGCGGGGGGAGAAAGCGGATTTTTTTGTTTTGGTTTGTTTTTTTTCCCTAGTACCTCATCTGTCACTCAATAGAAAGTACTGTAGTCTTAAATAAGAATTGAAGCTAATGGAAAAAGAGTAATTTCATGCAGAGAAAGACAGGGAAACTGAACAGCCTCCATGTGGGCCTACTGTCTTTTGATACATTTAAATAGTTAAATTTCAGCACATTTGGAAAGAAATCTGTTCCTTTTTAGGATGATGAGCAGTCCCAAAATAACAAGAATAATTACTACTAGTTTTAGATTGGAAAACCAATTTTCCTTGCTTTATATACACATGGCTATAGGAAGCTTTGACCTATAGCTCCAGTCAAACACATAAACTCTTACTGTTTGCTTAAACTCTGTATAAGGTTGCTTACCATTTTAGAGGACAAATTGTTTGAAGGCAGCATAAGAATGGAGATATGGCAGTTTAAAAATTAATGCAAAATCAGTAAATTGGCCCTGAAGCTATAAGAGTTCAGATGCAAGAGTAAGGTAAGTTAATCTTGAGTAAGAATAATCAGCCACTCGAATGGAGAGCCTAAGCCTGGCATATTGCAAATATTTGGATTTCAGTATGCTATTCAAGCTTTTTTATAAGCTCTTCTACAAAATGGAAGAACAGGATGAAAAAAGAGAATATATCCCCCTTCCCCCAGGCCCTCCCAGCCTTTTCCAGTCAGATCTTGTAGAATAACCTGGTGACTGGCCTGCTTTTACAAATGCCCCCTTAAGTGATTTGGCTGTAGGCACACAGTGGGTTACTGGTAGAGCCAGGAATAGCACCAGCAAATCCTGACTCAGTGTTTCTTACTGTAATCATACTAGATATATTTTCTCCCAGAGTCTAATACCGTCTGAACAAGAATTTCACTCCTGTTTTAGTAGTGGCACAATAAAGGAGAACTTTATTCTTTCTTCTGCATGCGGAATAGTACAGAAACAATTGCTTAGCTCTGGAGGGACTGAAGGGTGTGTTTGAGCTTTTACTTCAGCAGGGACCTGCCTCTAAAACTACCCCTGCCATCCAGGCAGTGAAGTTGAAACGCTTCTGTGTCCAGTGCTCTTTATTTGGTATAGGGCCTTTTGGAGAAAATGCGAGGGATGCTAGTGCGATATAGTGGTTCTACAGAGTTCAGGTAATGGAGGTTTGGTTTTTTGTTTGTTTGATTTACTGAAACAGTTCTAGAAATGCCTTATGTAGCAGTCCCACTAATCTGTCAAACAGACACTTTTCCAGAAAGTGAAGATAAATTCTGGCTTTATGCACAGAATTTTGCTGTCCCACTCTCTGCTCTGTTTTGCAGAGGACTCAAACTCTCTTTTTGGTTCCTGGGATGGTGTTGTGGTGATCAGTTAAATTATGAAGTGCAGTTAGCTTTACATGTTCTAGCCCCAGTAGTTTCTTCAGTCAGTTTTCATAAAAAGAAGGGTGTGTGTTTTACTTGATACTCAACTACACAGATATACRTTGCTGAGGGGTCTGTGCAGAATGGCTGATGTGCTGTGCAGAATATCTATGAATGCCAGAGGGAGCTAATTCTTTATCTTGCGTAAGGACAAGGAGGAGAACCTGGGCACATGAAACGAAACTGTGCTTAGCTGAAGTGAGAGGAGATTTCTTTGATAAAAAGATGGATACACAGTGAACTAGCTACCTCAGTAAGGCCAAGCATTCAAAGAGTTCACTTCCATGATTTTAATTTAAAAACAAAAAGAAAGGAAGGGAAACGCCCTTGTTAACGGAAGGAAAACATTAAGCTGTTTGTTTATTTACTTTGTCCTTTCTGTGTCTTTCTCTCAGTTGTTCCCTTTGGCAAGCTACCGTATAGCAGAACAGGAAGAAGGGGCATGTTGTTTCAGTGAACAGGCTGGGGTTTTGCTGTTGGCTTGGGAGACTGCAAAATCAGTTCCGAAGTAACAAGACTTAGAAATAATTCTGACCCTTTTATGGCCAATGTTGAAGGATTTGGAAGTTTATAAAGCACAAGTTAGAGCCTTGTTGTTAATGTGACTTTCTTGTAAAATTTGTATACATTATCTGTGCTTTGAAATCTATTCCTTTCCTTTTTGCATGAGGCGTGGTCGTAAGTGCTGAAACCTATATTCCTCCTTGTAGTCTTAAATGGAGACTGCAAAGAACCAGAAGTGAAACATGCATTTTATCACAGATAGGTAACTGCATTGCCATGGTAACTTGGGGATTTCAAATTCCAGATATACCATGTCTGTTGACACAAATTGGACACTGCTGCTGGAAACAGGGATACAAAGATATATCTTGTTTTCCTGCCACTTTGGTTCTTTTACATACAGTGAAAGGGAACATCTCTTCATATGCAATGCCCATTGTTAAATTCTCCATATTTATGTTCATCCTCTTGTAAACGCTCCCCCCCCCCCCCCCAAGAAAACACCACAAAAAATGAAATACTGTGTGAAAATACTACACAGCAGCATGGAATGAAGTTGTGATTTTGCCAAAATACATTAATATCTGTTACAAATTTTGCATGGACTTAGTTTTATGTATTTTAAAAATAAAACTATCTGGTATTAATTTTTCTACTCATGCAGTTCATTCTTGGTTGTGTGGTTTGGTTTTGTTTTTTGTTTTTGGTTTTTTTAATCCATAGTAAAATGTTGACTCTCATAGCTGTGGCACACATATGATGTTTCTAAGGCTACTTATTAAACGAGACATGATTTCTCAGGTGCTTTCTAATGTAGTGGGCAAGTCTGACAGGGACTATTGTTGGCACATAGCTCTTAAGCAGATTCTGGGTGTCGTAGCAATCTTCTTTCTTTCAAGAAATTGCTTCCACCTTTCATGTTTGTAAAGGGAAACTCGCAAGAGCGTCCCAAAAATCATGAATTCAGTGATGCACTGAAGGGTAGTAGTGATTTAATCTTATTTGGGTTATTCCTTCCAACGGTCCCTGGCAGAGCAAGGGGCTCTCCACAGTGGAGCGAATCCAGAAGGCTCACAGTGATATCGGTGCGCCCTACGCTTTTCCATTGCTTCTGATGTGCAGGTTTGAGGTTTTTGTAGAGCCCTGCAGGATTGGGCACAGGGTTTTCCAGTTGTGTTTCCAGTGAAGTCTCCTTCCTTTCCTCCTTTCTCCCTCTCACTTTGACTTTCTCACCAGTGTAAATAAAATAATAGCAATCTTTTTGGTAGATTTCTCTGACAGCATGTTCTTCCCATATGTTCACCAGAGTTGAACTGCAGTAGATTGACTATGGAAGTAATTTTATAAACATACATAATTAGCTAATGCAGAGGGTGCTGTAGGTGGGAACCAATACCAAGGAAATATTACAGTCCTGAATTTGAGATGAGGCTTTAATGTGAGATTGAGGAAAGAGAAGCCTTTGTAAAATCTCAGATCTCTTAAGTATTGGCTTTTTAGATGGGGATAAAGCTGTACTTAACTAAATGTCATTCCTCCTTTACTTCTTTCTTCCAGTGCTTCCAGAAAACTTTAAAGATTATCTTTAACTGTATTAGTCAACTTTCAAAAGGAAAAATTATAGGAAGTGTGTCATTGCATGGACTGCGTTTTAAGTTCAGTGTTGGCTAGCAAAGGTAAAGACTGAGATGCGTAAAGCTTTCTAATTAAAATTCAGTGCTCTTACTGTCAAGTTGTGGTAAGATTGCTGTAGTAGTTAAGGCTTATTCAAAACCATTTGTGTCATCTCTTTTTTTTTTCCATGGCATGTAGCAAAGCAAGTTAGACCTCTTGCTTTACTTATTTTTACTATTATATAACCTAGTGGTCCCCCCCCCCGAAATTACAATTGTGCAGTTTTRCAGTCGGCAGTAGGGGCTGTAAAACTAGATGGAGAAGGTTTTGGCTTCACTCTTAAGAACTTGTGAAGTGCACGATGTGGGAATGTGAGATGGGTAGGGAGCAAATCCTTTGTCTTGTTTGATGTGTGATGCACAGTGCTCTGCTCGCTGGTGCAGGCTGGACGGGGAGGCCCGGTGAAGGTTGTGAGAAGACATAAGGCAGAGAGGGAGAGGAGCTTGCCCCGTGCCAGCCAGCAGGTCTGCAACACACAGGGAGGTAGGACACAGTATTTGAGTCCCAGATATTGTGTCCCCGGCTCCTCTCCTGGACCGTTGTGTGTGGTGCTTTAAATCTCCAGGGTTTAATGCTTTMCCGTAATGAATGCTGTCAGCTTGAGAGATGGTCTTAATTGTTAGTAGAATAAAAACTGGGGAGAAAATGGTTGATGTGCAATACTTGGGAGGGTTTATAGCTCTTTGTTTTCCTGTCCCGCTGCTATGGATACAGCCTGCATCAGCAGCACAGGAGAGTGCTCTGACAAACTCCTGACCAGTTTCTTAACTGCAGCCAGGCGACTAGTCTCCTTAAATTTGCTGAAGGGTCCTGTTGTGCTTATGGTTAAGGGAAGGATACCTGATGGCAGTATCAGGGCTTAACTGACTAGGCAGCAGAGATATGGGAAAAGTAATAAACGTATTTCACAGGCAGTGTAAACAAGGGGGTGGCCTTTTTTTTCCTCCTGATCTCTATTATTATTACAATTCTAGTTGCTGCTTGTAACGACAGAATAATGGAGGAAGCTGAAAATGGGGTAGATGCTTGCAATTCAGTGCATTGCTGCACTTCCTGTGGGCACATGCAGAGTGGTTTCTGTGCCTTTCGGAAGGTGTGTGTAGTCCAGTGGCTACAACAGATGGCTTTAGAAATAACTTCACTTGTGTTTCCTTACATGTGAGTCTGATCTGTTGCCATGTGAAGGAACATGTTGTTGGGGAGGTTCCTCAGCYGGCTTGCTTGAGGATGGTGCGTCTGCAGTGATCTCCTGGAGTTCCAGGTCTGAGGGGAAAGATTTGATGATTTCATTCATTGTTTGAGTTACTTCTGCTGCTTGGCATGGCCTAAGCAGTCCCCTAGTGCTGGCAGGGTCATGAGACACATGGAGGTCCGGGAGGGAGAAATCATTCGGGAGGGTGGTGGGGGGGTGAGGAGTATGACACGAAAAGGAAGGTGAAGAGAGAAAGAAATTGTTAGGATTTAAAAAAAAAAAATAATTGGAATATGAGATAAATATTGTGAAGTCATTGACTAGCTGGCAACCCGATTGTTCCATGAAATGTCTGAAACAAGAGATTGACTCGCAACTCAGTTTGCATTGTAGGTGCTGTGGAGTTTCAGCTTGTAATTTCCCTGACAGTAAAATTTCATAGTCCTCTATCTTTTCAGCTGCCTGTCATATTTGCTCAGCAGAAAATAAAGTGTTGGAAGTGATACGTTTATGTTTAATCTGCAGCTGGCAGAGGAGGGATGATGCTGTGAGGACTCAGTGCAGGGATAGCACAGGTTTAAAAAATAGGACAGTAAAGGCTTCTGCAGCTAAATCATGATAGGTTTCCTGGCTAGAGCTGTATTTGCATTTGAACATCCTTTTTGTTCACTTAAGTTCCAGCCATATCTGTTCACCTCAGTCTTTACCTCTGCCCTGTACCAGTGCTTTTTTCTTTTTTGCCTCTGTAGTCCTTTACAGCCAGCGCAGTGATCCTCCTCTGCTGAAGGAGGGTTCTCTTTGGTCTCCCTCTAATCTCAGCTTGCAACAGGTCACCTTAGATTAGTCTTTGGGGGAGTGGTTTCCTCCTTGTAGGATGTCTTATGACCTGTAGTCCCTACAAAAGCCCTGGGTCTCCTTGCTGCCTGTGGATCTGGCCTGCAGTGCTGCAGTATGGAGAACAGACACTCCTGATCCTGTGCACAAGGACTCTTCTTGGTCTGGCCATCGGGAATGGTGCTGTCCCAGGGAGATTTTGCTTTGCTTCTGGTTTAGATGTTAGGGCTTAAAATAGGGACTCTTCCATTCTTCGTATAGAGACAGATGTTCCTCAGCCCTTGTCCTTGAGCTGCTGACAGAAGATTTTGGTCTCATCTGTTTCCTTGAAATGATCTCCTGCTAGCTCACTGAGAATACAGATGTTTATTGCTTGCCCCCTGGCCCCCCATTCTCTTGATCTTGTAGGAGTTGCAACTTCTACCTCTTTGCAGATGTTAAAAAAAATTTTAATGTGTTCCTTCCTGGGTTTGGGGAGGAGACCTGCTGGCTAGAGGAAGGTGAATTTGTTACAACACTCCAGCAGCTTCGCAGAGTGATAGTAGGAGCTTTGTGTTTTAAGTTACAGCAATACGTCCTGCGTTTCATGCTTGTGATCTTATTCCTATTGACGATAATGCTGTCCTTTGGAAAAAAGGTCAACAAATTGTAACAAATCAGTAACTGGTTCAGTCAACATTTGTACAGCTTTGTAAAGATTTTCCGGAAGACCTAAGTGGCTTAACAGAAAGTCGTGGGCAGAACAGGTTAGCCTGTGTCAAGATGTCCTATGAATACTCCCATGAGCATGAAATTTACCCTGGAACAGTAGTCTCAAACTTTCAAAGAACTTGTTTTTCACTTTGTAGCTTGTTTCTTGTGCTTTCAGGTGTRCAGCTTGTTTATTTGTACACGACTGCTGTGGTGTGGCTTGCCCCAAACTTATAACTTGTGCTTTGCCTAGACTCTTTCCTTTCTGCCTTACTAAATGTAATTGGTCTTGGGTTCTGTTGTACATGCTTGGTGGTTTTGTTCTGTTGACACAACATCTACAACAATTCCTATGCATGACTGGAACCCTCGGTTTAACAAGAATTGGCCAGATCTTTTTGCCCTCTAATTAACTAGTGGAGATACGGAACATCATGGTCTGGATGCAGATCACAGCAAGCATATTTTCAAAAGTTAGCAGCCCCACAGCTACGGACCTTTGCTGTCAAAGCAGAAAGGGCAGGAAATGACTTGGAGATCCTAACCTTCTATTTCACATTTGGAGATGTTCTAGCCTCTATTTGAAACACAACATGAAGCAAAGGAAATCTTAATTGCTTCTGTCTTTGGTAGGAGTGGTCTCCACATAATTGTGGAGGCTAGTTCTGGAAGCTATGAGGCTGGTTTCTGCCATCAACAGTTTGCTCAGTTAGTGTTAAAAATAGAGGATGGACCTGTGTTGAGTGCTGTTGAGATGGAAATACTTTAAGAATTGTGTGCAGTACTTCCTACAGGCCCATTGAGGATGTTCAGAAAAAGTTGTTTTCTTGCTACAGCAATTTTGAGTTTTAACCAGTTTCTCTCTTTTCCCTTTTTTTTTGTTGTTSTTTGKTTGGTTTGGTTTTTTTAAACTGCAGATCAACTTGAACGTGTGTTCTTGCGTCTTGGCCATGCAGAAACAGACGAGCAGTTACAGAACATTATTTCCAAATTCCTACCCCCTGTTCTCCTCAAGCTGTCCAGCACACAGGAAGGAGTTCGTAAAAAGGTAAGGGTGCAATTTACCATAATGGTATGTTTTCCTGATCAGGGAGAATGAAATGCCCCTGACATATCATGATTTATGACACTTGGATGTTCTCTGTTGGAGAAATTTACTCTTTGAGGAAAAGTTGTCATGAGCCTGATAGAGAATGGGTTTATTACAACTGTTAAGGCTTAAAGAAAACAGTCATTGCTTGTATCAGCAAGGTCTTCTGCAAATGTGTGGAGGCTGCATTTGTTTCCACTTGAGGTCAGCTAGCTATGAGTTAGCCTGAGACCAAGACTTACTGCCATAGAGGCCGTTGCCATGGCTTCCAGGTTAGGGCTGTTGTGCATCCACCTGACTTATGGCACATATGGAGCAAGCTTGCTCCTGCGTGCGAAAGACCATGAAGACATTCATTAATGTCGTTCACTTGTCTGATAACAGGAATACAAGCAAGGACCAAACAATTTTGAAGAYGGAATTTGTCCAATTCCACCTACAAAACTGTTTGGTCCTTGCCTGGTTACAGGCTGTTGTGGTTTAACCCTAGCCAGCAACTAAACACCACACAGCTGCTTGCTCACTCCCCCCACCTCTGGTGGGATGGGCGAGAGAATCAGGAGACTAAAAGTAAGAAAACTCGGGGGTTAAGATAAGAACAGTTTAATAATTGAAATAAAGTAAAACAGTAATAATAATAATAATAAAAAAAAAAGAATATACAAAGCAAGTGATGCACGATGCAGTTGGTCACCACCCGCCAACTGATGCCCAGCCAGTCCCTGAGCAGCGATTGCTGTCCCCCAGCCAACTCTCCCCAGGTTATATACTCAGCATGACATCATATGGTGTGGAATATCCCTTTGGCCAGTTTGGGTTAGCTGTCCTGGCTATGCTCCCTCCCAGCTTTTTGTGCACCTGGCAGAGCATGGGAAGCTGAAAAGCCCTTGACTAGCGTAAACACTACTTAGCAACAACTAAAACATCAGTGTGTTATCAAAATTATTCTCATACTAAATCCAAAACACAGCACTATACTAGCTACTAGGAAGAAAATTAACTCTATCCCAGCCAAAACCAGGACACAGGCATAGGAGCAAGGACCAAACAGTTTTGGAAATGGAATTTAATATGTACCTGGGGAATTCAGTTCCCTGTATTAGGTTATAGGATAAAAGCTCATCTGCACACCCGCAAAGGAGCACGGAGACACAATAGCAAGTGCAGAAGCCTGTGTAACGCCCTGCCCCGGCTACTCCCAGGCCCATCGTAGGAGCCATCAGCCCATGAAAGGCGCATCTCCACAAGCCCAGGGAAACACAGAGGCACCATGGCAGGCAGGCAGTTAAGGACTCAGAGGAAGGGGGCACCCTGTCCAGGTCCCTCCCAGGCCTATCTGAGGAGAGCCTTAGCCCCACTGGGCATGAAACTTGTCAAGATGAGTCAATGCCAGCACACCTTTTGGACCGAGAGGGTGCTACCTAGGGGTAGTGGACACAGTGGGATGCAGGGGAAGAGCATTTTGGGATTGCACAAGCCTTCTAATGGGATGTTTAGTGGAGGAACCAAAGGCAGGGAAAGGGATGGACCTAGGTGATTCGGGGAGGAGCAAGTGTGGGTCTCTAGGGTTGAAGCCCACTGGTGAATGTGTGCCTCTCCTGGTTGGACCTGGGGGTGTGGAGCTGCGGCTGTCTCCCCTCTGCTGGGCTACTGGGCCTGTCCCTAGTTCCCTGACAYCATGTACTGGTCGTTCCCCCTGTTCCTGTGGCCTGGAAAGAACCAAACAGTGTTGAAGATGGAATTTAATATGCATGAAGGAATTCAGTGATGTAGCTGCCTTCTGTAGCAGGGAGCTGAACTCTGTTTACTAGCAGGTTTTTTTTCCCAGGCCTGTGTTCTTGCTCAAGTCTTGTCCAACAGCAGTTGTGGGATTGCGTGAGGGGATTGCTAAACCTAGTGTTAATGGCAGAAGAGATCTGACCTGGTCTGGATTCAGGCAGRGGAACGCCTGCTTGTGTTTCCTGTTCTGCCAGGAGGATGTGACCAGAAGAGGCAAATGGGGCAGCAGCAGCTGAATATGAGAGATTTGAGCAGCTGGATCGGAAAGCAAAGGATGAATTCTTGTCCTTGCAGCTGTTCATCAGAAGGATCTGCCTGGTGATAAGAGGTGGACCAGAGCCTTTTTGAGCAGAGTGCAGACGGACTGTTGGGGAGTGGTGGTGGAAAAGAAGCTTTTTATAATTCCCTCTTTGTCTTTATGAGTAGATTTCAGAACCTGCAAGTAACTAGAACACAGATTTTTCTAGACGTTCTGCACAAAACTTGGTCCTGCCACTGATCACATGAAAGTGGATCCATAGATGTGAAGCTGTTCCACCGTGCTGAAGGACAGATACTTCAACTCACATGGAGGGTTCTTCTGAATACCTGCTTATCACGTGCACCTGAAGCTGTGAAGAAAAGCATCCAACCAGCTAGTGAAATTTCTTAGGGTATTTTTATATGACATTTTTTCCATAAACTGGAATTGCCTGGTTTTTTGGAGTGTTGCGAGATTCAGGAAAGGGGGGGGACTACTCCTTCGAAAATTAAATTTTAAGAGGCCTCTCAAAATCACACAGCATTCTTATGGTATATTGTAGTTTTTGTGTTAGGATGAATAATGAAACAAAACTCTTTTCTTCTTCTTTCTTCTATGTGTTTAAACTATAGATTTTTATCTGTACACGATGATAATATTCTAAGCAATTACAGCACTTCCTTGTTCTTCTTGGTATTTATCAAATTCATTGCAGTCAAGGAAATTACCCTGAATTCTGCTCGTGCCATATCAGTGAAGGGAAGTTGACTCTCTCAGTATTCTCAGTTTTCATAATAAATTCAAAATGTAACAAGAAGGCTCTGTATGTGTTGGGTTTTTTTTGTTTTGGTTTGGGTTTTTTGGTATTTTTTCCATAGCAAAATGATTTATCAGTGAGACAGAGGGGAGGGGAAGACTGTCAGTTTTTTATTCTAATGAACATCAGTGRGGATTTACTGTGGAGTGTATAACCTGCAGGTAAATCTGTTCAAAGTGCACATTGCCTTTTTCTGTTACTTGCATCAGAACTCAGCTTTCCAATCTTCTACTTGCTCTTACTTTGCCATTAATGTGGTAGAAAAATGTCTTAAGAAGTCTGATGCATTTTCAAATGCTAATGACTTTTAAGCACGAATACCTAGTTTTCCACTGCTAATTTTGCCTGGTGGACAACAAAGAATGTGCCTATTTTTCAACTCCTGCCTCAAAATCATGTTAAGGCAATGTAAGTAAAACAAAAGCATATGTTTTTTCACATGAGCACTCAGGCAATTGGAAAACTAATCTAATAAAGGCTAGTAAAGTAGATGAGATAGACTGGAAAGAGAAGGACAAACTCTTTATTCACCCAGTGACTGACCATAGGCAGTGACAAAACTCTGCCATCCCGTGTCATGTCTTTCCCCTGCAATTATTGTAGTGGTTAAAAAAAAAAAAAAAAAAAGTGTGCCAACATAGTTAATTGTGGTTTGAAAACTTACACCATTTTAGTTGGATTGACAATGTAGCTTTTGATAGTATAGGTATACGAGCAAAAAAGAAGATGTGTGTTGCCAGTATGCTGCTGAAGTGTAGATCAATACAATTGTTCAAGGACTTCCTTTCACCCAACTTTAGAAGCACAGTGTAGTTTGTTCAGTACACCAGATGGATTGACTACACTCTAATTTTACTCTGACTCCCTAGACTAACTTTTTCCTCAAGCTTGTACTGCTAGAATGGAAAGGAGAAATTAAAATTCCATTTTTCTTCCTGCTGCCTTATCATACTGCTTTGTTGGTCTTATCCCTACCCTGAATTTTGTGACTGTCAGGTCAATATTACTGCCTCATTCAGTAATTTGAACTCATTGTCCTCATACATTTTCAGATCTAGGATGTAGTCTAGGTATATGGATAAGCTTGCAATGCCTATACCTTCTTAATCCATTTACTCTGAAAAGGTAATCCCTCTTCAGGCCACGGTTTGACAGATGAGTTAAATTCAACTCTAGGATGTCTTCTACCAAATCAATTACCCTAGCAGTGTCACACAAAGAACTAATCCAGGGTAAATTCACTCTGCTGGTTCAGATGTGCTCCAAGAAGTATTGATGCACTGGCAGCATTTGTGCGAGACTGGATACTGTGTCACTTTATGCGGCCCATGTGAAGCCAGCAAAACCACAAGAAGCAGTCATACTTGGAAGTGCAGACATTTGCCTGATTCAGGTCAGATGAGTACTGCTGGATGAGATCCTTGGTGCACTGATTTGATATTAGTGATTAGAGAAGCAGGACATTAGCTAAACCCTCACACGTACCCAAATCCAGCCACATCTTTTTACATCAGCCACCATGGGTAATTTGAAGAGGGTAGTTAATTCCTCAAACTCTGTTGTAGTCATATGTGTACGTTGCTCTTCCTTCGCAAAAAAGTGCGTGGGGTTTTTTTCCTCCCTAAAGTAACAGGAATTTGTGACTGCTGTTACAATAATTTTGTAACAGCAAAATTTGATAGCTGTCAGCATTACTTAGTTTGTCAGCTTATCTCTGGTCTCAATCACATGCTTGTTGTCAGCTATGCGGTTTCTCTGGATTATATCTGGACATTACTTGTTTGATACCTAGTCATGGAGTGGGTGCAAAGATGATGTCTTAGCTCATATGCAGCTTAGCAAGTATATGGTTCTGCAGTTCCCATGACCAGCTTCAGTGACAGCAATTTAGTTGCTTTGTCACCATACTATGACGAAGGTAATGAGCCATCAAAAGCACAGTACAGTGTCCCCACCCTGGCTTTTTGACCTGAATAGCTTGAAGTCAACATGCATCTAGGACTAGCTCTGTCTGGTTTTACTGGAGCTGAGCTGACTCCATTTAATGTCACTTACATTTTTGCACCACCTTGCTTGAGAATCTGATAGGGTTTGTGAGCTAGATGCAGATGTTCAGTGTGATTTCTCAGAATCCATTGTTCTAGATTGGAGATTGTCTGTAGTTTTTCAAGTTCCTCCATTCAATTATGGTATCTCACTTAGTGGATTAACAAATGACACTTTGCTGATGCTATGCTAAGAAACTACTTCATGGGATTGTAGAAGCATGGGATAATTCAGTTTGGAGGGGACCTCAGAAGGTTTCCAGACCAACCTCTTGCTTAAAACAGGGTCCATTACAAGTTCAGACCAGGATGCTGAAGGTTTTTTYGAGATGGATCTTGAAAAACCTCCAAGGATAGAAACTGCACAGACTCTCTGAGCCCCTCCTCCACTACTTGAGAGTCCTCATCACGAGAAGGTACCACTCTGCACCTCTCCTGTTTCAGTGCACTCTGGCCTCTGCTCAGCTCGCTGTCCAGCAGAGCCCAGGGCCATCACTCGAGAGCTGCTGCCTGGCCCCATTGGCATCGCTGCCGGGGCTCTGCCTGCCCAGGGCAGGGCTGCACATTGCTCCTGCCTGATATTYGCAGGGCTCCTGTTGGCTTCTCATCTTGCCTGAAAGATTTCAGTCCTGTCCTGTTCCACTCCAAACATAGTTCTTATACGCTTATTTGATAACTTTATTATGGGTGGGGGTTTTTTCATTGTTTTTTTGTTCTGTGTTGTGAATTGGAGTTACTCTACAGCCACAAGATAGAGCAGCAATGCAGATTTCCAAGCCAGGCTCAGTTTTGAGGTATAGTAACCAGCTGTGTAGAAAGAATTGGTCATCCTCAGTAATCATTTCTTCCTGACATTTCTGTTGATGGAGGTTATCGGTTGTGATATGGTTTGGGACTTCTTATATGTTTGTCTTAACAGTGACTTGAGACATGTCAGTGATTTCAAGATAATACAATAACTGATGGGTGCCGTTTTCTTAGAGATTAAATAATCAGGAAGGTCAGGCCTGATCTGTTTATAATAGGCCTGCCTAATGGACTGAGGGTGATGTGTGGAGTCCAAAGTAGTAAAATTAATGGTGGTTCTTTCAAGTTTTTTGTTTTCTTCCTGTCAGGTCATGGAGCTGCTGGTTCATCTGAATAAGCGCATCAAAAGTCGTCCAAAAATTCAGCTTCCAGTAGAGACATTGCTAGTTCAATATCAAGATCCTTCTGCAGTGTCGTTTGTCACTGTAAGTGTCTGTTCTTCCAAGAATAGTTACTGATTTACTTGTAACAAGCAGAATATTCTTTAAAGCTCCTGTATTTAGCTCTGCCAGTTTTCCTAGCACCTGTGTTATTGTCATGAGGTTGATGTTTTAAGAGATTTTTTTAAACTAAACTTTATAGTCTGGTGTGGGTGAAACTTAGTTTCATAAAGCAGCTACACTATTGATTCTGTTCAAATTAGTGATAATTACTCTTGATATTTCGTGAATGCATGAATTGTCATTGTTTGTATTGTAGACGGTGTGTTCATTGTTAGAAGCTCCATTTTGCAAGCAGCTACCAATCCTTAACCTAATACGTGCAGAATCAGGGTCTTAAAAYGTCGTGCAGGATCAGAGTCTTACTTAAAACATCTGTATTTCTCTGAACACATAAGAACCCATTTTTTTGTGTGTTTTTAGGGTTGGGGCCTTAGCTGAGCAAGAAGAGTTGAAAAAAACCTTATTTTATAGATGGGGAAACTTTACTAGATTTTTTCCTTCAATGTAGTTTAAAAAGTGAAAATAGTTTTAAGAAGTTGTTGTGAAACTATGAAGACAATTTTCATTTCAACTGTGGTAGATCTTTTGCAAATCACCATCATGAAAAAAGTGATAAAATCAGAGGGAAACTTTCTGTCCTTCTCATTTGACTATTCAGTCATATGTAGCATAAATGGAAAACATAGCATCTTAGAAACTGATGGAGAAATATTTAGACTTTAAACAGCAGTAACATAGAAGTAATCTCATATTGTCTTTAAGCAAGTGGGATTATCTGGAGTTCACCTTTTAGAAATGGCCAAGAGCTTCTAGAGTGCATGTGTTCTGTAGAGCAGTAAAAGAACCATCTTGTTTGAAGACAAACTTGACATAAACTGTGCTTTTGGCTGGATGTGTCAAAAATCTGTTTTCATTCATGTATCTGAGTGATGAGATGTTTTCTGCCATGAGGCTTCATAAAATTTTAACAAGTGCCATCTACAAAGAAGTGTAACGCTTCCCACGTCAACACTTCTTTCAACCAGGTCATTGAACACTCTTAACTCTACAGTTCTTGGCAGGATTTGGGTCAACATGATAGCAGTTAGATAGTCCAGTATTCAGTATTGCTCTGCTGTGCTGTCCTATCACTGGACTCTGTTTGGATTGCATTTGCAGCTTTTAATTATGATGATATAGAAACACRTTTTCAAGAGAAACCTTGCCTATGCTGCTGACTTTGTATTTATTCAATATTGCTTTCTATTTTATTTCAGAAATAGGTAAGAGAGAACATTATATTTGCTTTCCTTGAAGCTGTTGCTCAGGTGAAGGTGCTTTTGGTGAAACTGGCAGCTAATAAGAGAAGCTCGAGAGGGTTTTTTGCATTGTTGTTTTCCGCCTCTTAAAGTGGAGGAAAACCCTCCCCTTTAATAGCTGTCAGTCCGATGAGCCTTAGAATTAAGAAATGGGTCTTCCAAAACATACGTTGTTTCCAACACCCAATTATGTAAAACAACATACAAGAAGAGTTTAAAGAACAGATGTTTCTTTCACACTGTTGCAATACTGTGTGCTTTTTCTACTTCTTTAGAATTTTACCATAATTTATGTTAAGATGGGGTACCCCCGTCTGCCTGTGGAAAAACAATGTGAATTGGCTCCAACTCTTCTCACTGCAATGGAAGGGAAACCTCAACCACAGCAAGACAGGTATAACTACTTATTCTTGGAGTGAATTCTGTTGGTATCCTTTTAGTAAAATAGTTTGTATCAGTTGTTAAAAGATTTTTTTTCCTTGGTGATATCTTCATTGCTTATGATGTTCTTGGCTTGTACAATTTGGATCATCAGTTCAGTAGTTTGGGTGGTACAAAGAATTCATATAGTCTAAAGTTGTAATAATATACAGGATCTGCAGCAGCAGACTCCCTGTATGGTAAGAGACCTGTGTTATGATGGATATGCCTGTCCATATCCCCCATCCATCTTCATCAAAATCTGGTTTCCAGCTTAAGGCCAGACCTTCAGTAAATATCCTCTGTCCAGCAACAGGAACAGCAGTAAATGTCTGAGATTGGCCACTGTAAATTGTGAGATAACCAAAATTCCTACTCAGTTGAACCACTAAGTGGTAATAAATAAAAAAAGACTGAAGTTGGGAACTGCTGTGTACTAAGAACTTCTAGAAAACTGTTAATTATGGACCTGCTTCTTATTTACATTGAGATGGGTTCCCACCATGCTGGCACTGGAAAATGGCATTAAAATCATATCTTCATTCACTCTACATCACTGTGACAGTGCAAAGGTATTTTAAAAATGATCTTATTGAAGGATCTTGCAGTAAAATCTTGCTTCCATTCATGAGATCAGTGAAAATGTGTGAGAATACTTGATTGTCTTCTCTGGGACCATGGTTTTGCCCAGTCCGAAAAGCAAGTACATGAGTGAAGAGAGCTTTGGGAAATCTGGCTATACTGGTATATAATCAATATACTTGCCTGTGTGCACTCTTTGGTGAAGCTGAACAGTGTTGATCAACTTCTGCTCCAGGCAGACTCAGATTTAAAACTTTAAATTTCTTATGGATGAGACAGGCCTAGACTGTATTTTGTGGCATAATTATGAAACATTAAAAGTCTGGACAAAGGCAGTGACTTTACCTCTCCAGATGTGTGTGTGTGCATGCACGCAGACATAGATGTTCTATTTTAAGCGCAAATCCTGATTTATCTTCTGTCTTCCATTTTTAAGTACATCAGGTGGCAAGTAGAGACCACTTGATTGTGAATCAGTTTAACTTTCGTTAAGATTTTTTTTGCTATTAAGGACCGGGTTTGTTGTTAAAGGTTTCTCTCTTGAATGTTAAGAATAAACAGGTGTGTTTTTTTTAAAAATGGTTGCAGTAAACATAATTGTTTTTCAGCCTAATGCATCTTCTAATACCAACCCTTTTTCACATGAAATACCCTGCTGAACCACTGAAAGCAGCAGCTTCTCCATTTAATCTTGCTGAAAAACCAAAGACTGTACAGCTGCTTTTGGACTTTATGTTGGATGTCCTTCTTATGCCTTATGGGTAAGTAAGAGTTAATACCAGGCTTCTCTAATACTGATGTGTTCTTTATGTGTGAAACATTACAAACTGCACCCTTGGAAACTCATTTAAAATATGCTGTTATTTCCTAGCTCAAATGAAGCCAGTTACACATTTCAGTAAGATACAAAGCAGGGTCCTAATTTTAAGAATGGGATCACCATCTTCCTTATTTATCAATATGTCTTTTTTCTACTTAATTAGGTGTTACACTACTTTGTCCTTGATCTCTTTTGGGATCAAAGTGAAGCTATGAGACATGTGAGCTATCTGTTAAATAACCAAACTGTGTGCTGAATGCAGAACAGATTATGGCTGTCTGGAGCAAAATAATTCTTGTTGGTCTCTGCACTACAATTTTGATGCCTTCATGTGTTGACCAGCTTCCGAGGACAGGGACAGGTGGAGTGGCTTTTGTGAGAGTATGGAGATGTGAACAGGGCAGCTAGACTAGCCAGTCTCCAAAAAGACTAAGATCTGTAAACTTAACTTTTATGGTTTTTGCTTTCCTTCCCTGCCCAGCACTAAATCTGCCATTTTCCAAGACATTATCTTATTTATTTATTTTTTTTATCAAAGATTGTTTCCTGCCGCTTCATCGTGTTGCATATGCTTCATTATTTCCCTTGTTAGGTTTGCGTTTTTCACAGAAATCATACAAATGTTGTTAAAGCTTTTAGTAGAAATTTCTCAAATGTAGTACTGTCTGAGTATTCACTTCTAATACAAAAGAGATCATTCTTTCTGGTTCGTAACCTGAGATAACTCTTTTCAGAAATGCCAGTGGACCCTTCCCTTTCCTAACTGAGGTTTGTTTTCAAACAGTTATAATGATCGTTATGGGTCTTGCAGAATATGCTGGGATAACTGGTGGCTGAGTCTCATCTGAGTAAAATTCTGTCTTATCTCAGAGTCATGGGATTAATTAAAGAAGAATATGTGAAGTTGGACAGGTTATGTTTATTCCTCCATTCCAGCGTCAAATTCAGCTGGCAATGTGGATTGGTAAAGCCTCTAATGAAACTCTTTTCCCACCTGCTTAGGTTCGTGTTGAATGAATCTCAGAGTCGACAAAACATGCCCTCGGCCCAGGGCTCTTCATCGAGTAGCGTGGGAGGTCCTGGAATCCCTCAGCCACCTCCAGGGATGAGCTTTTATGCAGCCAAAAGGGTAATTGGAGATAGCCCATGGACACCAGAACTGCTGGAACAGGTACTTGCAGCTGCAGGGCTGGTCCTGGGTTAACTGGGGGTGGTAACAGGGACGGCTACAGACAGAGGAACGGAAGGCTGCAGGGAAAATATGTAACTAATTCTGACCAAGTCTTTAGTTGCCCTGAGGGAATTTATTGAGGGGCTTCTCATGATGCCTTAAGGAACTTTGCAATGGTGAGATGGGGTGGGAGGTGCCAGCAGTTCTCAGAGCTGGTTAGGAAGCAAC
Source organism: Phoebastria nigripes (assembly GCA_035582835.1). Lineage (NCBI taxonomy): Eukaryota > Metazoa > Chordata > Aves > Procellariiformes > Diomedeidae > Phoebastria > Phoebastria nigripes. The sequence continues at coordinate 299,424 of JAYKAV010002814.1, read as the reverse complement.
CATGACTGCAGCCTACTGTTGCGTTTTGCTCCTAAAGATAGTAAGGTTGCAAAAGTCTCTTACGTTGATGAAGTGTCCCTTTTTAGCAGAGAAGTAGCAGAGTATCCCTAATTGTAATGCTGATGCTTTGCTGCAGGTGACTGCTTTGACAGGAAGCAAGAGGAGGGCGCTGTTATGAGGTGGAGAGCATGTGAAGTTCTCCTTAGCAAGCAGACAGCTGAACTGCTACGGTTATTGTAACATACACTTTCTTGTCAGTAACACTGCCTTTACTTTCCCCACTGTTGAACAGTGTAAGCTGGGGATAGTGAAGTTCATTGAAGCTGAGCAAGTGCCAGAACTTGAAGCTGTTATACACCTGGTTGTAGCCTCCAGTGATACAAGACACAGTGTTGCCACTGCAGCAGACCTTGAGCTAAAGAGCAAACAAAGGTACAAGTTTGGATGTTTGGAAAAGATGGTGCTAGTGTTCCTAACAAAGCTAGCTGCAATTAATGGAGTGCTCCAGAGAGACTGTGCTCTGACAGGAGGAAGGCTACAGTCCCCCACGTACCTGCAAAGCTGCCATGTATTCTCATGGGGCTGGGAATGGTGTGGCTCACAGTCTTGCAGCTGGGAACATCAGTTGGCTCCAGAGCTGACAGCTTTAGCTGTCTGTTTTCAATCATCTTTGGTATTGCTTTTGAGCCATTTTCTTACTCCCTGGTTTCCAAATTGTCCATTGTGGATTGTCAATGGTCCATAAGGCCTTAATAAGTGACTCACAGCTGGTCAAGTTATCTATGTTGTCTTTCCCAGAAAAGTATACTTTCATTTAATCTATTAAGGGAGTAAAGAGACTGTAATTGTGAAGTGGACCATAGTCTAGGAAGTTTGGCAGCCACTGTTTTCTGCATTATTAAAGCTTTTGCTCATCTCCAGTCCACCTTTCATCATCTAAAGACAATGCTTCTGTCTTTAACACATCAAGAGGCCAGAGTAATTGCTGTTGGTACTATTTGCTGAGTAATTGATCGTGTGAATTTTGCTGGCTCGTGTAGGAGATTTGGAGTGAGAGAGGCCTGCCTTTGAAATGTATAGGTGGCTTCTGTATTACTAGAAGTATAGGACTATTTAACTTGGAGTCAAATATGTAATGTGAAACCTTCTCCATTTGAGTCTAATCATGTGCCTCAACCGTGGCAGGGGAGATGATTCTAGTAAGTGACGACAGCCTGGTTAAAGAAGGCAGTCTCTCCTTTGTTGCTTGTCTCATCTTTCCCTTTGTGTTGGTATTCTTTGCCTGGAGAGCAAAATACATGTGTGGACAAAATGCATGTTAATATGCAATGTTAATACATGCTACTTCACAGCTCACTTGTTTGGAAATCGGTTGCTTTACTGAAAGAAAGAGACGGTTCTGTCTCCTCCACTTTTTTGAAGCATGCATGCTTAACTTTTTGTTTTCTGTGGGGTGTTTTTTGGGTATTTGTGTGTGTTCCAAACAGTCTCATCAATAGCTAGCATTAGATGGTTGTTGTGGCCAGGCAGGTTTGTCTGAGAGACCAAGATGAAACAGTCCTAGAATTAAAAATACCCTCTACTCTATTGAAATGTCAAAGCACCGAGGTTGAAGAATGTGGAGACATTTGTTAACAGGTGACCATTCTGTATTCAATCGGTAGACTACCATGGTTTATATGTCTTGTTTCAGTGGGAGAGAAGGGAGCATGTAGGTTTCTCACAAATTACTTGGAATTATATTGTCAGAATTTGTAGGTGAAATTTGTAATCACTTCAGTTCTTCATGATTATATATTATGTGGATGTGGGAGGAGTGATGAGAAGTCAAACTAGATCTACTAAAACTCTGGGAAGAATATGAATATGATGCAAAATGCTGTAAAACACATATATTTTAAAAAGTAATCAAAGGTTGGAATCATAACATGTTGGTGTTCAATGTGTTTTTTTCTTTAGTTTAATTGACTGGAACAATCCTGCTATCGTCAACAAAATGTATAAAGTGTATCTTGGGGATATACCACTGAAAACCAAGGAGGTAAGATTTGCCTTCAGAGTTGCATATCTGCTTAATTTCTGAAGCTGTAATTTTAATTGCTCTATTTTATTTGGAGAAGACATGTATATATTTCTTAAATCTATCACTTCCTTTGATCTCTGCTTTCACTGAACGTTTTTGCTATGGAATAATTTTTTTGTCTGTCCCAGTGCATTCTGATTTGCAGTAGAAGGTAATTTAGCTAACTTAAAAGTACTGCTGTCCAAAGATGCACTATATTATTTCAACTCTGTTTCTGACAGGGATCTGTTCTGAAACCAGAAATGAAACGAGAGTCAGTCAGCACCCGTGTTAAATTAAAGATAGTCCCTCATCTTCTGCGATCCAGGCAAGCTGCAGAAACATTCCCAGCTAACATTCAGGTAATGCTTGCGTTCCAAAGCTACTCTTCCCTCCTCCTCCTTAGGGGAGGGAAGCACTGTTACTGATGATAGTGTTTAAAGAAGAAGGGGAATTAGAAAACCTTTGAAAGTGAGGCCAGACACTCTCTGATCTGCTCTTTATTCCTTTTGGCCAGGTGGTTTATGATGGACTCTTTGGTGCAAACACAAATGCAAAACTGAGAAGTCTGTCCTTGCAGTTTGTGCATCATATTTGTATCATGTAAGTAATTTAGAGTGAGCACAATTTAGCTATTTGCCTAGAAGCTACTCTGTTTACTAAATACATAACTGAACTAAGGGCAAAGAAAGAGTACTAAAACTCATAGAAAGTAGTGTTTTTCCCTTAATCCTGAAATCTCTGTGTGTGTGTGTGCTTGCACACATTAAGCTGTAATTTCTCAGCTTGACAAAGTTGAGAAGAAGTGATACTGAGAGAAGATACTTTTAAGGAATGCAAAAGATAATATTTTGTTTGTTGGTGTCTCTAATTGCAGTTGTCCAGAAAGTAAAATAAAGCCGTTAGGCCCAATGCTTTTAAATGGACTTACAAAACTGATCAATGAATACAAAGAGGTAAGCTGAAAGGTTCTTTACTGTAGAGCTATAATTCTTCATATGAATACAAGCAAAAGACAAATACCTTTATGATGGAAACTGATAAATCTCTTTTTTGCAGTTGCCTGAGATGACTATCAAAGGATACTTTTTAAGAAATTTTGTTGGAAGAGAAGCAAATACTTTAAAAGGCTATATAGGAAAAGTGTTTTATTTGTTTAACAGCTATGGATAGGTGCTTGGACACTATTTGCAAAAGTCTCAGGAAATTATAGTATTGGTAATCCTATGAATGAGGCCAGAATAGCATCTAGCTGCTGTTACTCATTAGTCTGGAGCACAYGGGGGCCTCAGCTCCAGGTGTATACCCTGTTGTGATAAGCAGCTGTATAGGCCTACTTGTAATACCTTCCGTCCTGTCTGTCCAGGGGTGGTATTGCTATGGGAAGAGTGTTACAAACAGAACTGCAAATGCCAGTCTGGCCTGAAGAGGTCTTTCCAGTGCCATTTCAGAAGGCAAATTCCCCACGATACCCCTACATGTATCTTACAAAGGGTTGATGTTGCAGATCTCCTCTTCTGCAGCTTTGATCCTCTTGCTGGTTCATTTGAACTGTTGGATGTGACCTTTTGGCCTGAGTTGGTGTTGAACACGTGGGCCTTTCCTGCCATTGGGAAGGGCATGAAAAAGGAGTGTTCAGGAGGAAGTAAGCCCATATATAAATGTGCTGCAGTGGTCATCTGCAGGATCCATTGTTCAGTGTTTCTTTGCGTAAAGCTGCTGTTTAGGGCCAGTGGAAAGTTTCTGTCCCTTTGCTACTGTTTCATATACTTGCTGAACCTCCTTAGCTGTCTCTCTTGAAATAAAATGCGATTAGCTGAGACCAGAAGGGAGATTTACATTTTGTCACCATTTGTAATTTCCTGTTTCATGTGGATTAGCATGCTCCCTCTGTTCCTATGTAATGCTTTTATTCTTGGATATGATTATTTTATGTTCCAGGATTCTTTGTCCATGAAAGCCTGTTTGAGCACTTTGAAGACAGGACTTAAAGTAAATGTTTAATTATAAAAGATATGCCTTTATATATTTCTGGTTTTGCTGAATTATATTTATTGTTTTATCATTCAAGGATTCAAAACTGCTGTCAATGGCATATTCAGCGGTTGGAAAGCTCTCCAGGTAACTGAAGCGCCATTTAAGCAATGGGACATTGAGTAATTTTTCCAGAGTAATCTGTTAATTTATCAGCAGCAAGCTTTATGCCACCTGCCAATTTTGCAATTGAGTATACAGTGCAGAGAAAAGCATTCTTCCTGTGACATCTCCAGAGGTGTAAAAAGAAATATGTGTTTAGCTGATAGCTTCTGTAGCAGTGATTAATGGCAGCTCATGAATTATGCACAGAATTTAAGAAATGGTTCCACTTTCTGGATTGCCAGAAACATAAATTTAAGGAATGTACAGCAAAGACCAGAGGGCATGAAGCTAGATGACTGGTATGTCCAGTGGTATGCTGGTGATCTAAGTGATTGTCCATAGAATATCTTGCTTTCCAAACTGTGTTAAGGGGCGGGGGTGCTGCTCCGTGGTGGAAATGGATAAGATAGAGCAAACTTGCTGTGCTGGCTCTGTTTTGTTTGACAGTTAAGATGTGGGATGAGGGGAAGACTGGTGAAATGTGAAGCATTTCAATTTAAAAAACCAAAGACTTCATGAATTAAATATCTTGTTTCAGCCGAATGCCTCAGCTCTTTACCAAGGATATAGCACTGGTACAGCAGTTTTTTGAAGCTTTATGCAAGGTGGGTGCTGACGGGGCTTTGGGAAATCATTAATATTTCGTGCTGGTTTTGCTTAATTCTTGTCACTGCACACTGTAAAGTGACAACTCTCATTTTTGTACTGCAGGAAGATGCTGATACTAGGCTTGCCATTCAGGAGGCCTTGTCTATGATGGTTGGAGCATACAGTAACTTGGAAGGAGCCCAGCGTACCCTGATGGAAGCTCTTGTAGCTTCTTACTTAATAAAGGTATTTTCAGTGGAGTCAAAATTAAGTACCTTAAAAAAAGAGCTATTCATTGTTTTCCTGTTTCCTGACACTTCCTGTTGTATACTTTTGGAACACGTCTCCCTGTTCTTACTGAATGTATTGGCCTGTCTGGGAGAAGGAGGGGTGCGTATGCTCAGATGAAGTATTTTTAATATGGTACAGTGCCTGCAAGAAGGGTGACAATGCAGTTTTCTATTTCTATTTGTGTTCTGTTTTGCAAAGAAACGAAGCCGTTGTGATTGCGCTGTATGTTTCTCATAGTCTCCTCCTAAGAAAACTTTGAGAAGTAGATGCTTCAAGGGCAGTATCTTGTGAAATGCTTTGTGAAAGCAAGAGTTTGGTCAAAAGGATCATTCACTGCTAAGTGGGAATTTCAGTGTGCTGTGTGATTTCTAACATTATAAGGCACCTGGGAACCTCCCCAGGAACTCAGCCTTGAGACACTAATCCAGAGGAGACCACACTTCACTGACTCTTTACTTTACTGAGTATCTTGCTTGTGTTCAGAATTCCCCAGAGGTCTGCATTGTCAGAAAGAGTGGTTTTTGTATACTCTGTGTTTGCATGGGTACTCAGGGTGACTGGAGGTATATGTATTTCTAGTGGTTGCACTAGTAACTGTGTAAGAGGCTATTTTCATGCTGATGACTCTTTTGCCTGAGTGCTAGAGCAATCTAGGTCTCCAGGCAGTACCATTTTGAGACTATCTGAACCCAGCAGAGAGGATGACCACCCTAAGCTAACGTTTCTTTTCCGCCTCTGGCTGTGCTGCTCCTAGGCACAGCTCTGTTTTGTGTGGATAGATAATGTATGTCATTCTTCATTTCAAAACTGCCTGGGTGGGGCAGTTCAGATGTCCAAGAATTAGCGATAATCCTGATTTATGATTCTCAAAAATGTGCGTGTATTTAATTAAACATTTCATTCTCCACTTGTRTATATATGAGAAGCTAGCTTTTCTTTTCCCCGTCTCCTGCCATATGAAGAGTTAGCAAGAATAGTGTCTCAAAATGTCTAAACTCTTTGAGTCATGTTGGTACCAGAGGACAAAACAGATGACTGATGATTTACAAGTGGTGAGTTCATGTCATTAGCGTGTTCATTTAAAACTCAACCATATGTTTGTGTCTGTTCTCTTTAAGCCTGAAGTTCAAGTACGTCAAGTGGCTGTGAAATTTGCTAGCACAGTATTCCCTCCAGATCATATCCCTTCCAGATACTTACTTCTGTTAGCTGCAGGAGACCCGTAAGTTGTTTTCCTTTTTAAGTTATTTTCATGTATATTAGCATACAGTATATATTTGAATGAAATATGAATGCATATATATGTGTGTATGTATGTATGTACATAAAAACTCACTGAAAATCAAGTACGATTATTTGGAAATTAACTTTTACGTAGGGGCATTCTTGACAGTTCTGTGGAGAACTGTTACTATGCCTTATGGTAGTCTTTGGCTTGGATTCTTTTTCTTGTTTCAGATGAACTGCTGCCACTAAAGCACTTCATGTTAATGATGAATTGCAATTGCAAAGTAAAAATCCATTAACTGAAATCATCTTTACAGTGGCTAGAAATTATTTTTTCCTGGCAAATTCTATCAGTCTATTTTTAGCTTGTATTTGCAAAGAGTCAGGAGCATGCACTTGTGCGAGTTGCCAGTCTCTGCTGAGGAGTAGTTGACTCATTAAATTACAGTAATCATTTCATTTGCAGTTTTCTGTTACTGCAATTTAAGTGGTGGGCTTTTTTCCAACTTACTTTAATTGCTTGATTTTTGATGTGAGTAGCTGTTGTGTAACTAAGGAGAGCTAAACAGATCAATTGCAACAAACTGCTCTGTCATTGCAGTGTCAGCACTGTTTCAGGAGTTGATCTTCTGCTAAGTAGATAGCAATAAACCTGGTAGGTGTCAGCTGAAGCTTGAATATAGGAAGTGATGGGGAGGAGAAGCAGGTAGGAAAGCAAGGATGTGGAAACCAGGAGCTGGTGGTGAACACTAGCAGGGTGTAAGAGGAGTGGAAGTGCACTGATCCAGACTGTTTTGCAGAGGCCACTCATCACTATCCTTTTTCTTCCCCCCCTCTAAAATAAACAAATCGTTAAAAGTTCTAATGGAAGCTTATTTTCCCTTCCTTTCAAAAAAACACTTCTCATTTAAAAACTGTTCTCTCTCCCCCAGCTTCCCAAGATATCTTATGGCTCATTAAAGGCCATTTGTTCTGTGCAAATAACGTCTGTTTCTCATCTCTTCTTCTGAAAGGCGGGAGGAGGTACACGGAGAAGCCCAGCGGGTGCTGAGAACATTTCCTGGTAAAAATGAAAAGGAGAGTTCTGGGAAGCAGATGCCTTCCTTCCCTGAAATGGTCCATTACATTCAAGACAAGGTACAGTGCTTCTGTCCCAGTAAATGACAAATACATGCCTGATGCTCAGGCATATGATAAGCATGGTCTTCCCTTCCCTGTATCTGTCTCCCTCACCTTCCCCGAGGAATAAAGTTAGCTAAAATCACAGTGAAGACCACACATAGTATTGCATTGCCAAGATTAGCACTCATTGTTACCTTCTGCTGGCAATAATTGCAAGAGRTCCTAGTGGTAAGTAACAAGGAGGCAGATCCTTTAACAAAGGGATTACTTTGCTTTGATGCTGTTTGTGCAGCAGATGTGTGGAGCGAGGAATCCAGTGTTCAAGGGTGATAATCCAGCATGTTTTACAAAGACAGTTCGCTCACAAACACGTTCTTGAAGGGATAGGAAGATCACTCTCTGGTTGGGCTGGTGAAAAATAATATTGTGCATAAAACAGAAAAAAGATTCCAGGCTAGGAAAGGAGATACTGGAATAACTGAAGAAGTCTGGTTTGTTGACTTAAAGGCTTAATTATTCATCTTCATTGCAATCTGTGGAAATAATGGCCATGTAAATAACCTTTCACAAGTCTAGTGGAATGATATGCCAAAAACTGTACCACTGAGTTTACCCTCACTGTTTGCACTGAGAGATCATCTGGAGAGGTGTTAAAATCTAGTCTGTGTTACACACTTCTGTGTATAGTAGCTATATTAGGCTTACAAGCTATAAAGAAGATGTGGATGGTCACTGACAGTACTTTTTTTTCCTCTGATAGTCTACTTCTTTAAAAAATGTCGGAAGTATATAATGTTGGAGCAAGTCTGGTTTTGCAAGAGATCCGTGATAGCAGAACTCTTAGACCTGAGAGATTTCTTCTGAAATGTTGTACACACTGCTGGTGGTGTACTCTGCTGGTGTACTCTGCTAGTGTATGAAGTATTTGAAGCTTTATGAAAAAACTTGCTTTTGTCCAAAATACTGGTTATTCAAATAGATAGAAAAAAATAAGAAACCAAGATTGAGTTTTAGATAACACTACTAAATGCCTGTCCCCTTGTAGTTAATTTTTAAATTTTCCTTGACTTTAATGTCACTAAGTAACTATGGATCAGCCTAGTTTAATCGCTACTGAGAAAAACAGGATTCCCTCACTCCTGGGTGAATTTAAAAAAATGGTTTTTGAGCACTTTTCAGCTCTTCTTTACATGTCCTGAAGGTGTATTAAAAAATCCTGGAGGTACATTTCTTTGGTTAGTTATCTTGAAGTGTGAATTTTCATATGTCATGAATAATCTGCAAGTGTTGGGACATGTTGAGAAGTTTGTATGCGTTGCTTGGCACAGCAGGCTGAGATGCAAAATGGCTTTACTGCATGAGTTAGCATGATCCTTCTCTCCCTCTGCAAGAAAGTACATGGGAAAGAGTAGGACCTGATCTGCTGGGTATGGATGGGAACCCATTCTTCAAGGGAGTCATCTTCTGGTTCACTAATTCAGGTTTTCACTAATGGTTCTGGATGTCATTGAAGTTACAGTGCAGCAAAAGATCTGAGCGTGTTAAGAGGCATGAGGATCTTGAATTCCGTGCAACTGCCTTGTGTGTTTATTCAAATGCAAGGCTGCCTTGCTGAATCCACTGATGTGCATATTGCCTAGCGGATACAGACATGCTTTTCTGCAGCGTTTGCTGCAGTGGGTGTTACTGGAAACCTTCTGTTTGGATGTTTTTCTGCTGGAGTATTCCTGCTTATCAAAGATAACATTTCCATGGAAGGGAATTGCTCACTTGCTGCAGCAGCCTTCTACCTAGCAGGTAGCAGGGTCTGAGAGACTCCCTGGGCTTGACTGGTGCAGCACAGGGTGCCCACCTACTGGTCCTGGGGAAGCCTGGCTGCTCTACAGCCTCTACAGGCAGAGCTGCCAACCCCAAGCTTCCTGGCTGCCTGTCAGCTGGGGCATCTCAGAGTTTGGAAGTTTATGAGGTATTTTGTTTTTAAGTTCTAAAGCACTTCTTTTTTCCTGAGGGGAAGAAAGAATGTTGTCCTCCTCCAGCCTCCCCTGCCATTCCCTCTCATGAATTCAGTTTCCACTTTCTGAGTTGATAGGGGCGTAAAGTTGGTGGACCTAAACTGTACTATTACCAAGTGCACTGTGCCCTTCTTGTTATAGAACTGTTGTACATTTTCCGTTGCTAAGTGGAGGATAAACATACTTGCATCAGCAAAATTTCGTTGACCTTTCCAACATCTCTGCTGTTCATGGGTCTGACTGTTCCAGTCTTAATATACTCTGTTGTTTAGGCCTCTCACCGAATGAAAACTCCAGCTAAATATATGACTGGAACTGCAGCGTTGCCTTTCAATCCTGCCACGTTTGGAGAGGTAACTGTCTGGATTTACTTCGTCAGATATGTGTACCATTATTTATTTAGAGGACAGTGTAAGAAACTAACAGTTACCATAAGTCACCCTACATTCTAAAATTCCTCTTTTACACAGATGTTGGGATTAACTGTCCACCCTTTATCTGTCTGTCCTTAAACGGCAGTCTGAACAGGATTTTCTAGGGGGGTGGGAGGARTGTTCCCGAGAGGACTGCTCCACTGCTTTCTGCAGCATACCTAATATAATAGCTTCTCAGAGGGAGAAACTGGCAATGCTGTGCAGAAGTCCCATTGCGCTCCTTGAGGCTGTTCTTTTCATAGCAGATTCCCTGGCTTCAGTGATATGTAGACACAAACTCAGATGTGATGCAAGGTCTGTATTAGCAATGTGTTGGGTTGCATTTGGATGCATGCCAAATTGGTATAGGGTAGAGACTGAACTGCCTGCAAAGAATATGCAGCTTATGATAAACCAAAAGTCTGTGTATGATTTAATCTTTTGAGAGTGATGCAGGCACTGTAGAGTTGTCTGCTTACACAGGTGTATTGCAGAAACTGGTCCTAAGATTTGTTACACTTTATATTTGTTCCTGTCTCCATGCTGACTCTTCTGTCTAGATTTGATTAAAGAAGAAACTGTATTGTTTTGGTTACACTAAATACAGCATATTCCCTGCTCCTTTATTTTGTCTCCTCCATGGTTTTCCAAGTGCTCATGCACTCAGTATCCTGTGTTTTTCTCTTCTCTACTTAGATAGTTCTGTATCTGCGGATGTGTCTTGCTCACAGTGCAGGTGTGGTGCCAACCTCACAGAGCTTGGCAGATATGCAAGATCATGCTCCAGCCATTGGACGTTACATAAGAAACCTCATGTCCGGCAACCACATATCTTTCTCTTCCTCCTCCTCTTCAAAAAGTGCAGAAACCAACCCTGTACATATATATATTGGCCTTCTTCAGCAGCTGTTAGCTGGTGTTGGAGGTAAGAAGCTGTGTGCAGCATCATCTTGAAGAAAAAAAAGTCTTCTCTTACTAGAAATGAGTTGCCACACTCATTGCTTTGAACTTGGCTGCAGCAATCACAGAGTTGCAACACGGACTATATACTCTTTAGTTTAAACTTGTTCTCTCCTATGCTGCTGTGTAGGTGGGAGAAAGCAGAACAGTAAAATTGCAGCACTGGTTGACATAATGCTTTAAAATTGTGAGGCCATTGTCTCTGACAGCTTCCTCACCAGTGAATGCTATGTCTTCCTTACTCTGATAAAAGCGTATCTGCAGCAAGTGTAGTCTTAAAGCACTTGAATGCCTTTAGAACAATTGCTACCAGAATGTTTGCTTCTATTACTTTCCCTAAGATTTCTGAGAAATACTATACCCTATTGTTCTGTATTGTTTGTTATCCCTAGTGAATTGCAAATGAATGCTTTGAAATGCATGACACTTCTTAACCTTTTTTTATCACTGATTGTTAGATTGTTGTAATTCCTGCAATTGTTTAATAACCTGATTCTTTAATTACTGTTTAGGTTTGCCAGTCATGTATTGTCTTCTAGAAGTTGTTTCAGTGTATCCAGAAAAACTAGCCACCAGATTTGTAGACAAAATGGATTGGATAAAGGTGTGTTGAAAACCCTTTTTTTGGTTTTATTTTTTTGGGTGGAGGGAGTTTGGCATTAGCAAAATCTGGCATTTTCCCATGGTGGAATGGAGTATTATTTCCAAGTATGCACTTAATTTGAAATCTGGTATTTCTACTTACAGTCCACACCTCATGAGATGTTACCTGTAGCAGGGTAGGGAAAATTATTATCTGGTATTTCTACCTACAGTCAACACCTCATGAGATGTTGTATGTAGCAGGATGGGGAAAATTATCTTTTGGTTCTTTGGTATTACGATTTTGTTCATTGACCTACATGTTCTGGGTAATCTATGCCATTGATCCTGTTAGTATAGTCAGTCAGTTTTTCCCCTTGATCAGAAGATCCATTAAACAGCAAAAGAAAACTGAAAACAAAATTCTGCAAATTTTTAAAGGAATTTTTAACAATGGGAATGTTCCAGTGGGAATATGCGAGTGGCTTCTCAGAAAATGAGATTAATTAGATCCCTAATTGTTTTAGAGCCCTTTCTGTGGAGGATTTTTTATTTTTTTTATTAGCCTCAAACAAAAAAACAGATAAACTGGAGCCTGCTTGGGAATAAGGCAAAGATAATTCTGCTATCCCTAGATTCTTTTCTCAGGCAACTTTCTGCTTTTTCATGATTTGCTTCAAGCATCCAGGATTTGCTAAGCTCTTACAGGTTGCCTTTGCTTTCATTGGGGGAATCTGGCAGAAAAAATACTTGGTCAAGTTAAAGAAAAATTAGAATGTGTTCTAATAATTTCTCCTGCTGATATCTGTGCTGAATTGCACTATATATAGTTTAGCACATCTCATTTAAGTGCAGGTATGAACCTCAAAGGAGAGGGCTTAAAAACATTCTCCTTTTCAGTATTGCTCATCATTTGCAGAAAAACCTTCTTTTTCTTTGGCCTGGTGTCCATTTGCAAAATTAAGCTTCTAGGGGTGGTAACTGATACTACCTAGTTCCAGAAATACTGTTGTAAATCATCCTTTGTGTGATTTCGCTTTGCCAAGTGGAAGAAGCAGGTCCAGGGGTTTGTTAGAAGTCAGCTACGTGATCTGATGCGAGTTTTGAGTTGAAGTTAGAGTTATGTTTCATGAGCCTGACAGATCTCATTTCTTGTTTGCTTGCTTGGCTCATTTTTGCCTTCTTTGTGGTGGCCCAAGCCATTCAAAGCTTTGGGTATGAATTTTTCACGTGAGTGTGTTGCATTATACATCAGATTAATGGCAGAGGTAAGATTATATCTTAACAAATGACCTGAGGCTTCCCAAATTCAACTTCTTAACAATTTAGATAATACAAGATCTCTAATACAAAGTGGACAAATTTGCATTGAGAACTGTGATTTCCTGGACACTTGGTTTTTTTGTCACCATTGGATTTAACTGGTTTAACCTCTTGAGTWTTTTTTCCCCTTTGATCAATAAAAAGGAAATGGAAGCCTCCAGTAGCTCAGCAAAAATAGTGTGTTTAGGGTTTTTTTGGCTCAGTATGGATGCAAAATGTGGAAGCTCTTCTCTGAAGAAACAATTCAGCCAAGCATTCAATCAGCGTGTTTAATGCAGAACCGGTGGGTAGCCTGCTTGTGGCTAGTGGTAATCTCCCTCCTAAACGCCGAGCGTGTGATGAATGCTTTGCTGAATTGAGTGCTTTGTTTCTTACTAAATGATAATGCTATCGGTTGGAAGAGTGGTTTCTAGTTAAGTACTATTTATGTAGCTGCATGACATTTGTGCTTGTATATTGAAGCTCTGTATGAACAGACTGTAAGAAGCTGCTTCCATATTTTATGTTTCTTTTTAAAAACTCCCGCAGAGCCTGATGAACACGAACAAAGAAGAAATGCGCGAGCTCGCAGCCCTGTTTTATTCTGTAGTGCTGTCTACCATGTCTGGAGATGAGCTTAGGGCCTCCTTGGAGCAGCTGATCAAGATGACAAAAGACAACCATGTAACTACCTTCCTTTGTCTGCTTCTTGTTTTTTCTTGTGTCATGTAACTGATAGGAAATCTGAATCTCACAGTGTGTCCAGGATGTATTGGCCTTAATCTGAGTGTAAAATTAACTAGCTGTCTTCCAGATGGACGGTGAGAAGGGATTTTTGTTGTAGGTGAGTGCAACAGATCTTTAAATAAATTAATCCCTGAAGCTGTTGTTAAGGTCAGTAGGAGGGTTTCCTGGAGGCACTTCCCAAGCAAAGCCAGTACCGTCATGTATTTAACCAGTTTGAGCAAGCTCGTCCCATTGAGTGGTAATGGATCACACTACCTACCTCAAACAGTTTACCAATTTCTTATTTGTGAGCGACTACAGGTACCCACAGAACTAAGAAAATGTTTAACTTGTTAAATGTTTAACTTTCCCCCCCACTCCTGAGCCACAGCAGCCTCCTGGCTCCCCATCGCATCAGGGTCTTGTCCCGCCAGCAGCCTTTGCTGGGTGAGGGCTGGCTTCTTCCCTCCCACCCCACATGGACTGCTCAGCAGCCCTCCGCCAGCTCTATCGCTACATGGTGGGTTTGCCTGCCTTCCCTCCTCCTGCAGCTCCTTCCCACTCCTATTATCCTTATCTCTGCCTTTTGCCACTATGACCATGGAGAAGAAGTCCTGAAAACCAATTGGGCAGGTTTCTGTGATGGTGTGTCTTGAATCCTGAAAGGAAGGGAAAGTAGTAGCATTTTTAGGTTATATTTCCCCAAGACGTTTTTATATCAGTCTCTGAAGGACTTAATGGGCCACCATTTTACATTGCAGGTAACAGGCTCAAATGCTGACAAGAAGTGCTGATCGCTTTATGCCGTACTTAACAAACACAATTTATTCTGAATCTGTGAAAGCTGTGTCTGTGAGCCAAAGCCGTGTCATTGCTCGGTTTTACGTAGGGTGCAGCTTCTGCAGTCACAAAGCTGGCACAGATGGGTCCCAGCCCCCCACCGCTGCTTTCTGCCCCAGTCACCCATGAAGCCAAGGTTGACCTTTTGCAGAACCTGGCTGAAAATAAAGAGGGATGTGAACCATGAAACAAAAAAAAGCAGGGTGTTCCTATGCATTTTTGAGTTTGAGGCAGTTAGAGCTCTGATTTGCTGCAAATGTACAAAACCAGTTGAACAGCTAGGGGTGGTGGTGATCTCTAGTGGCTCAGTAAGGACTGCAGTGTAAATGGATAGCTGAATTGCAGGGGGGGGAAGGACGCATCTTCAGCTGGCTTTGCTGCTGTGAGACCACAACAAGGAGCAGTCCCTGGAGGCCAAGCAAGGTTGAGGATCCCATCCTGGCAGCACAGTTGCACTGATGCAACTTTTTGCAGGGTTGTGATAAAAAACAGATACGTAAACTAATGTGAGTTTAAGCCCCTGCCCCCTGCCTTTTTTTTTTTTTTTTTTTTTTTTTTTTAGGTAGCATTTAAGTCTCTCAGCTTTTTTTCTGCACAAAATTCTTTTGTTATATTTCACCTGTGGGAATGAGCACCGTCATTAGATAGTCTCAGTGCCAAATCAGCATTGGACAAATTAATGTTCTTGACATTTAATTGTAATAATGAGTTTTCACAGTCTGTGGCCTCCTGAACTGGGTAGAGGCACTGCCTTCTGTGTTCGTAGGCCAAGTGTGTTCTCATTCTTAGCAATGCAAATCTAGAGTAATTGCCCTTCACTGCTTTTTACCAAAGAGTATGTTTTATCTCCTTAAGCTGAGTATGCCCAGTTTTTAAGCAGAGACAGCATAGTATTATCTTAGTTCACCTTTGTAAGTCTGTACTTAAAAATCAGATGAGTTGGATTTTTTAAATTTTTTTTTGCCTAGCTACCAAGGGGTAGACTTTAGGAATGTGAGTGCTGGTGATAAGTTCTTAATCTGTCCTCCTAAGCCTCTTCTAAGTTTTGTTAATTTATCTTAAAGGACTCCGTCCATCAGAGAGCACTAGCAAYATCAAACTCTCTGTTGTGCATTATGTGTTAGAACTCTGCATTCTTCAGGGTGCCTTCTCATCTGGCTTGTCCATATGTGTTTTTAAATCAGTGCTTTGTGCAAAGCGTTACTTACTTTGAAAATGAGATTTTCTGCACTGTTGGTGTTGTCTGTAGAGCCCGGAGGTCCAACATGGATCGTTGTTGGCTTTGGGATTTACAGTAGGAAGGTACTTGGCCAAAGGGAAAATCAGAACAATGGAGCTACATGACATAGAGCAGCCAAACACTGCAGTCATGCCGGAACAAGAACAGCTCATAAAGTCGACGACAGAGACAATAGGTAACTTCCTGCCTAAGACTTTGCTGCATGTAACAGTTGTTTTTTCAACCACCCCAGGCTGAGGACTTTTCTAAGATGTTCAGCCCATAGATAACTGTAATCTTGAGTTCACTTTCTGTGATAGAATTTATAGCCTGTAAAAATGTCATCTGATTAGATGCATGGACGTAACCCTTTTCAAGAAGAATTAGGTGGACTCTTAGCTCATAGACCAACATAGCACAACTGGGAGCAGTGCCACTGCCTAGAGTCCTCTCAGTGTCTCCTTTCACTTTCATTTTGTTCTAGCATAATGCTTCCTACCAGCTGTAGAGGAGATAAACGCTTTGCTTCTTGCATGGGTAAAATGTAAGTGCCTGCCTGCCCACTGCTAAATAATAGTACAAAATCCAAGTATCCTGTTCTGCTTTTTTCTGTAGGTTCTTTTTTGGACAGCACCTCTCCCTTCCTTGTGGTGGCTGCTTGTACGGCTCTTGGGGAGATTGGCAGGAATGGCCCCCTGCCAATCCCCAGCGAAGGAACAGGATTTACAAAGCTGCAACTTGTTGAAAGCTTATTGGCCCGAATCCCTTCCAGCAAGGAAACAAATAAGGCAAGATTTTGTAGTGTTGTTGTGATTCTTGTTCATTTCTGGAATGCTCCGTCCCCAGGTTTATGTATTACCTGCCAAACTCAGCCTCGGTTTTTAAAGCGATTAAGCTTATCGTTGGCTTTAGTGAGTCAGAATTAGGCTAAGGGTTTTCAGAATTAGGCTACGGGTTTTTCCATTGTTGTCTAGGAGTTGATCGCTTGTGCTTTCTATAGTCATAAGTAGGAGCTTAAGGGATGAAAACTGTGAATGGTCATAATTTTAATTCAAGAAAAATGGGAGTATCTTCTTTTACCTGGAAATAATCCTCCAAGGTAACAGGACATTTGTTTTGATCTGTATTTTCGAAGAGAGCTGCACTGATTGATCTAATAAGTCACTTGCATGTCTAACTTCTCATACCTTAAGTGAAACTTCAGCAAGGGTGAGAAAGAGTGGGTTTAAAGTGTATCTTCTGGACTTACAGGAAGGTTATGTGATGGTGTTGGTTTTTTGTTTGTATTTAAGATGAAGGAACGAGCAATACAAACATTAGGTTACTTCCCAGTGGGAGATGAAGATTTTCCCCACCAGAAGCTACTGTTGCAGGGTTTAATGGATTCTGTGGAGGTGAGGCACTATCAATGTATTATTCTTTATACTGCAGTGAGTATTTCTATTTGAATGCTTTTTATCTCTCTAGAGCCAAGTTTACAAGGGGAGCTGTCTTTTTGTAATAGTGCCTCTGGGTTTTTTAAAACTGCCTTGAAATAGAGAGCAGAGGTAGGTTTGGGGGTTGTAAAATGTTTTATGCCACAGTTTAAAAACTTGCCAGTCGCGGTCTCTGCGCCAGTCTCTGAGATGAATATGTGTTCCCCTTCAGAAGGACTATCTGTGTGTGTAAAATCTTAAGAGCTTATAGTAATGAAGCCATAGGTCTGTACTTTGACCTTCAAAAGTACCCTAAAAGTAGATAATATAAACACACCTTCTTTTTCATCTGAACTACATCAGCTGATATAACTCACTTGAATTAGAAGCTTTGTTCGTAGGAATATATGTATCTGTTGTCAGCCTAAATGCATCAGTGTAGTGCACTGAATTCTTTTGCAGTACTTCAGAGCTGCTATACATATTGCAATATGCTAGACAGCAAAAGTAAACAGTCAAGGAGCTTTTTTAGTGTTCTTCATTTACAGCTTGTTTTACCTTTCTTCCTTGTTCATACTGACATAGGATTCAGCGTTATAGAAGCAGCTATTGAGTATCAGGCAGGCTGGCTTTGCCGAGTCCTCCAATCTGGTGTGATCAAACAAGCAAGAATAGTAAGAACACTGTGTACACAAACATAAAATGGTGTTTCTAAGTGCCGTGTTTATCTACTCTAACTGCTTAGGGTCATTACAGCTTCCTTTATAAAATATGTACTTGAAAAAAACCAATTTATCCTAGATTGCAGGAAGCTAAGGGCTTACTTCTCCAAATGCCTAAGCATTTTGTGCTTCCAGAGAGTAAGGAAAACAATCTAGAAGGTACTCAGCAGGTATGGAAATCAGTTCTTATGACTCAAGATTCATCATAAATAGTGAYAAAAAAGTGGCAGAGTTCTGCACATTCTGTTCCTGAGGGCTTAGAGAATAGTGGAAAGAGGGCAGAGAAGCAAAGCAAAGTATTGTCTGAATTCTTTCAATGTGAAAAAAAAATTTTTGCATCTCTTAGAGATGATCAGCTTCTGGATGGAATTACAGGAGAATCTTTTACTACTGCATACTATAACAAAGCCACAGTAATTTTCATTAATGACTGGCAGTCTTGTTCTGACTTTGTTTTATTTTCATCCTGTCTCTTYAGTTCTTTCTGTTCACTAAGTCAAACTTTTGCAGAGACTAGCAAATGCTTTGTAGGAGGTACGCTTTAAAAATAAGTGTGGAAATTTTAGCTCTTACCATTCGTTTTGGAGAGTTTAATATCGCCTCAGTTTCCATGAATTTCAGTGGGTCTGAGGTGCCCATACACTCAGAAGCTCACCAGAAGAGTGATCTTATTGCAAGTTGTTGCTGAGAATTGGGGTTGGGAGAGAGACTGTGGTTTTGCRGAGTGAGTGCCAAAAGTTTTGGTGTGTGTTTAATTAGTACTGTCAGTGAGGCTCTGTTGTGTTTTTCAGGCCAAACAAATAGAACTGCAGTTCACCGTTGGTGAAGCTATTACCAGTGCTGCTGTAGGAACAAGCTCGGTGGCTGCACGTGATGCGTGGACAGTCACAGAGGAGGAATATATCCCTCCTTCAGGTAGGCCTTCCTAATACAGGGGCTGGGTTGAGGAACGTAAAATTTCACAGTTCTGGATTAACACTGGGCTCCATAGCTTTATTTCTGTGGTGTTTGATTTATAACAGTAGAAGTAAGAGACATTTTGTGTTTGTTAATGCTCTGCTCAGTGTTCTGCAATGCTGGATTATATACAGGTCGTTTCACCTCTTCAAGTCCATCTGCTCAGAGGGTAGAAGACTTTATTTCATGTGCTGTTTAAATAGCTTCTTGATGAAATCTAATTTGTTGCCAATTGACGCTGCATTTGTTCTAGTTTTTTCATTTTGGTTTGCCATGTTGCATTAGTTTCAGGTTTAACATACACAAACCTTTTAAAATAGCATTTTGAAGCCTGCACTGGAAAATAGGGTTAGAAAATTAAATTGCAAGTCTTTTTCCAACAAATTGGACTGATACGATCAGGTGGCAGATGCAGTAAATGCAGAAGTTTTATTTAAGGACTAAGATTCTGTACCCACTGAAATACAAGCATGACAAAATGCTAGCTTCAAAACAGGCAGCTGTAAATATCAGCCTCAGACCTGCAAACAGGTGTTTTTATGTTGTGAGAGTGGTCGTCTTAGACCTCAAGTGTACACAAAGCTGAGCATGTGCAGAACGGGGTAGAAACCGAACCCTGCCATTGCTCCAGGAATTTTGAGTCCTAACAAAAAAATAGTAGTGCACTGAACCTTATGCAGTGTGAGTGGTACCTCTTCTTGGCCACAGGCTCTGAAACACTTTCATGAAGGGTTAGGAGGACTCTGTTCAGTGTTTCTGTTAGGAGAAATACTTTCCCAGTGATTCCGGTGAAGGCTTTTCCTGAATAAGCAGAGATTAAGGTGTCACCTGAGTACTCATGGGCTGATAAGGTTTTTCGTTGCTGCTGCACGTTATATTGAAATTAAAAATGGGTGTGGCCAACTCTCAAAGCTCCCCCCCCTCCCCTCCACCTTTCTTTCTTTCATATAGATTTGAAAGTGAATGACGTGGTTCCTTGGGTCCTAGACCTTATTTTGAACAAGCATATTATCAGCCCCAACCCACACGTTAGGCAGGCAGCTTGCATCTGGCTTCTATCAATGGTGAAGAAGCTGAACACACACAAAGCAATCAAGGTAAGAAATATGCCCTTTCCTAACACTGGCTCCTTGTCCCTATTTTTGCTTCTCACATCCTTTCTGTCCCTTCCTTCCCCTTCATTTCCATTGCCTCTTTTCTCCCAGTGCTGCTGCAGTCCTTACTGAGGTCTTTTTGAGACATGGCTTATCTTTTGTTACTAGGGGAACGTACTAACTGGCAGGTGAACAAGACTGTTTGGCACCTTTGTAAACATCTGACTTGCACTCAAGTCAGAGTGAGCTTAGTGTAAATAGCTGTTGAAAGATGAAGTAGCAGTACGTCTTCACTTGGGAAGAAGAGGTTGGTGGCTGTATAGTTTTTAGGATTCATTTTTGGAAAATATTAAAAAGAGGCCTAGGAGGGGAAGAAGGGGGAGAACTAGATGGAATTTGTGGACCTATTTGTTTCACAGAGTTTATCACAACTAGGAGCAGTTATGATGTGCTTCATGTACTGTGTATTTTTGGTGCGCTTTGATGAAAACTTTATATTTAGGGTGCTTATCTGTAATGTGAATGTGAAAGGTCCTGTACAAGGACTTAATAAAGCATTCCCGACCAAAATGTCCTCTCTCTGCATAGAGGTACTACAGACTGTGATGGGACCATGTAACCATTTTGTGCTCTCCAGGTAACGATAAAGAGCTTTGGGACAATAGGTGCTTTGCAAATATAAGCTGTTACATGTAAAACCTTGCTGCATACTACACTCGTCTAAACAATGGATCTTGTGGGAGGTGGCAGAATCCACTCGTTTGGGGATGAAGAAAAGATGTCCTCGCACAGAGGATAGCCCCATCTGGCTGCAAGCCAGATTAATGGGGCATTACTGCCATGTATTAGACAAGGAACATAAAATACGTGATTTACTAATGGCATGGTAGCTGTAAAAAGGTGCTGGATAAATAACTCTTATCTTCTGTGAACGTCAGTCAGGCTGCTGCTTACCTGTCTGGAAAGGAGGGCAGTTCTTGTCATAGGTRTAGCTCAAATAGGCAACTCCATTGATACAGTAGCCTCTGTTTATCTGTTAGGAACTTGCCTTGAGACCAGACAAAGGATCCAAAACCTGAGATAAAAATACTGTCCTTTTTTCTCATCTTACAGTCTCATCTCAAGGATATTCAAAGTGCATTTGTTTCAATTCTGTCAGACAGTGATGGTAAGTACTATCACATCTTAAGACTTTTGTCTTTTGGTGGGCTTTTAACAGAACGGAGGGAATCTTTGAACAGGCAGAAAGTCACCTACACTCTCTCTGTCAGTCAGCATTAAAAGGTGACTGCAGAAACATCCCATTTCTGACGTAATAGGAATGATTTCTTTTCTAGGCGTCACATGTAGAGATAAGCACAGCTTTTTTCTGTGCTTTGCTAGCCAAGCACAAATCTTTTTCTGCATTTACGCCTTCAGACTGTAATAACAGAAACTGCTCAGTGGTGCTGACTCTGCTCTGCTTTGGGCAGCAGGATGCATATCACAGAGTTCTGGATGGACAGGAACTCTAAGCCCTCTTTAAGCTAGCAGATTTTGGCTTATAGGTCTACCCATGGCAGCTAGTGGAAAGGGTGGCATCCGGCAGCCTATTCAAAGCTCACTGAAGTTGAAGAGAGTATTACCGTTAACTTTGCTGGACTTCAGGGGCCAGCAGTGTGTCAGAATACTTACAGCTCTTGGAACTCTCTCTGCTATTTCAAAACCTGCAGTGACAGTATTAACATGAAGATGTCACCTAATTTGATGGGGGGTATGCCTTCAGAACAAATTGCTGCTTCAGAATGCAAAGCTTGTGTCTTGCCAGACTAGATCTGCTCTAAAATGGAGAGCTGTGAACAGCGGCACAGAGCTCCCATTGCTAGATCATGATTTTGGTTGAATCTTGTTTTTGAAATTTGTATATTACTTAATTACATGCTTATCTTTAATTTTACTTTGTAAAACCTCTTGCAGAGCTTAGTCAAGATGTTGCTTCAAAAGGTCTTGGGCTGATATATGAACTAGGAAGTGCACAGGATCAGCAAGAGCTAGTCACCACACTTGTTGATACCCTTATGACTGGGAAAAGGTACGGTAAGCTGAGAACACAGTGGGAGAGTACTCTGAGCTATGTGTCTGATGGGAACAAAAATGTGCCTCTCGTGTGTGTGGAAAGAGATGTTTTGTGGCCAAGGGCAAGCCAATATGCATATATTGCCAGTAGGTCAAACTGGGACATTTCTTAATTCAGCTTAGAGTTTGTTGTGACTGAAGTTGTTCTGGTTTTGTTCCATTCAACAAAGCTTCAAAATAATTATTCAGTCTTGATTTAAGTAGTTCAAATCAATTGGGGTTTGGTTAGATTTCCTACTTGCTGCATTGTGTAATTGCAAAGGACAATGACCTCTTGCAGCAACTCTGAACAATGTGAATGTTGCAGAAGTGGGGACTTGCTTGTGCCTGAAATGTACCTTTTGCTGAGAAAGTGTTGTTAAAGGTCACTTGTCAGCTTTAGTGCAGGACTCCTGRCTAATAATCATGTCGGTCAGTGCTGGAAATGCTCTTCAACAGCCTACTCCTGTCTAACCTGGTGTGGGTGTGGCCACTGTGAATAACAAAAACCTAGGCTGGGAGTGTGGGGATCCAGTGGTGGTAAACAGGAAGAGATTAGATGAATGGAAATTGGATTTTTTCATTTTGAAGTAGAGATTTGCTGTCCATTATGCGGCATGTGTCTGGGCAGAAATAAAAAGCCATCATTCAGTGTTTTGACTTTTTACATTCTGACTGCACAGCAAAACCCTCGCTTTCTGCAGCATCTCCTTGACATTACACATGATACAGGTTAATGAGGTTCCTCGCAGTGAGTGTGGCTTTGCACACCTGTATGTTTTTTGTGGGATTGGAGCTGAAAGAATGGGAAGTTACTGAGTTAATAAAGCAAAACAAATTAACTTGTTCTGTAGCATGCAGTCCATTCAAGGGTAGAGTTTGGTAAAGCTAATACRGGAACTCTTTTCTGCCAGAGCCAAACATGAGATGACTGGAGAAACTGTGGTGTTCCAGGGTGGCCTGAGCAAAACCCCAGATGGGTAAGTTTACTGGCAGTCTCAATGACAGACGCACAATCAGCACTGAAACAGTATTCCCTTTCTTATAAATCTGCTTCCTGAGCTTTTTGTTCCTTCTTGTTCTCTAAGTTACCGTAACTATTTTCTTGTAGTACAGATAGGGTATTCACTTCTCTCTGTCTGCTTTCAGCTGTGATTTGGCTGTAGCTTTAGCTATTATGGCATTTGTGTAGCTAAAAATAGTGACACTGATTTCGCTTCTGCTTTCCAAAGTCAAGGTCTTTCTACCTACAAGGAGCTTTGTTCACTGGCTAGTGATCTCAATCAACCAGACCTGGTGTACAAATTCATGAATCTGGCCAACCATCATGCCATGTGGAATTCTCGGAAGGTAATTTGCTGCTTTCATACCACTTCCATTCCCACTGTGAACTCTGGAAACAATAACTGCATTTCTGTAGCTCTAGTTGTATTATCTGTGGATAACTGGATGTGGAGGCCATTTGTTGATGCTTTGGTGTCAGGTCCAATGCAAATTTACCAGCCTGAGAAACAAATTTAGGATTACTTGAAATTCTTACACAAAACATTGGTATCACAGGGTTCATATCATCCTGCATTCCCCTCTGAATCAACTGTGATCCTTTCCTTTTACTTTTGAGTGTGCTTATAGGCCAGGTCTTGATGTGTTCAAACAGTGAGATAATATTTTCAAAACTGGATGAATTTTCAGATGCCAGAGAAAATGACCTTTGTTACGTAAAAAGGCAGAGCAAAAAGTATTCAGCCACAAGTTGCTAAAAAGCCAGTTGACAATACAGCAGTTTAATCACTGTTGTCAAAAGTATCCTTTCTTAACTCAAGTCTTGWTATTTTAAAGCTACTGGAACCTTTAGCAAAGCCAAAATACTATTGGATCCACTTCCTGCAAAAAAAAGTAGCATCATAAATTTTAAGATTTAAGTATACATTTCCGAGCCTTAACTTGGGGACTTTTTCACTGGCTTTACATAAGCATGGAAGAACTTGTTTTGTCCCTGGGTGTGGGCAGAGCACCTTTCGTGCGCTTTCATGCAGAAGACCCAAGTAGCTGCATCTTCTGTATTGCAGCTTTTGTGCTCTTTCATGCTCACAGAGGTTTTGAGTCTCTGGCAACACCACTTAGTGCAAAAAACAAGCCCCAGCATTAACTTTCATCCAGAGTTTGACAAGTCAGCACATCTCTCAAGACTTCCCTCTCTTTGCACTGGGACTTCAGAAGCACAGGAGCATACTTAGGTTCCTGACCCTTGTGGAATTTCACCTGCCAGGATGAGTCAAGAAAATCCACTCAGCAACTGTAGGTTGAGCTTTGGCATTTGAGGAAAGTGCAGAATCATTTAAGTTGAAGGGGACATCTGGAAGTCTATTGCTCCAAACCTCCACACAAGAGCTAGGCAGAGCAAGCTGTTCAGGGCCTTGCAGATGATGCCTCCCTTTACCTTATACTTTCTGCAGCCTCTTGCTCCTCACAGCAGTGGTCCTAACTGAGAGTTTGTCTTTATTACTCTTCCTTTTCTAGACTAAYCCACATAGCACATCCTGTCCCGTGAAATCCCTAGCGTGGGGTTTTGAGAGACAGCTTTTGACACTGCAAGTCAGGAAACATGAAGTCATTAGAGGCAGTCACTGCACTGCCTGTATTGAGCAATTTCTTTTTGTGCTATCCTGCCAAATCCCGTGGGACTTCGTGGGCAAGCAGCAGTTCTGCTATGTTAGAATTGAGAGTGGAATTGACAGTGTTGGAGAAAGAAAAGAGTATGGAAGAATACTTGAGTTTAAAGTAAATAGAGACAGATGCAAAATGATAATCCCCAGAAATTTCAGGTTGTAGAGCTAACGTAGAGTTGTTTTATTTTTACTTTTTCATTTCCTTAGTTATTCTAGTTTTTCTAAATGCAGCAGAGTTGTAGGGAAGCAGTGGCCCACCCTCTCCAGTTTTTCCAAGAAAGAATCTGTTTCAGAAGAAGATACTCAAATCATGGTTTTAATTCTCCACCACCACTTTTGCAAATGGGGTCAATTGGTATCTTGAAATGAAGGTTGGAGAGAAGGAAGTTTTGAAGTAGTATGTTGTCTGCTGAGTGTGACTGTATGCTTGAGATCACTGTGGTACTGTAGCACTGATGGGGGGCTAATTCTGGTACCATTCTAGTCCTTTTGATTTGGTCTAAATCTAAACTGTGTCAGTCACCTTTCCCACTGACTGTGGTGTGCCCAGGAGCAATAACTGAGTGAGTGAGCAGATTGTTTCAACAAATACTCTTTTGTCATCATTTCAGGGAGCAGCTTTTGGTTTCAATGTGATAGCTGCCAAGGCTGGAGAGCAGCTCGCTCCATTTTTGCCCCAGCTTCTTCCCCGGCTCTACCGTTACCAGTTTGACCCCAACCTGGGCATTCGACAGGCAATGACCAGCATTTGGAATGCCTTGGTCACCGACAAGTCGATGGTGAGTGAGTAGCAAAGTGCAGAGTGGTGGGTTTGCTGCTAGCCAGCAGCATCTCAGCGATCCTCATGGGACAGTTGCATCTTGTGAAAGGACGGGCTGTGCGGAAAGGGGTGAGGTAGTGTCCTACAGAGAATCATAGAATCATAGAATCATTAAGGTTGGAAAAGACCTCTAAGATCATCAAGCAGATGCTTGAATCCATGGATGAGCTGGAGGATGTGCAGAGGTTTTGCACTGCCTCTTACATATGAAAGGCTATCGCAGACCTTGTTTGTGCGGTCAGTGTTAAAGYTTATGATTTACTTTACTTAAAGGGGTCTTTCCACACTTCGATATTGCTTTGATATTGCTTATGAGAAGCTCTTCAGGAATCCTTATGGCCTAAGATGCCCTTCCTAGAGTGAGAGCATCTAAATMTGGTTCCTCATTCTTTAAGTGGGAGGAAGCCTGTTGGAAGTTTGAGGATAACTCCTCCCAGACAAGTTTCAGGAAAAAGTGATTTTCGTGAGATGCCCTTGCTCTGGCTCTGAAAGGCCTGGAATTGGGTTTGCAAATCTTTTCTCCTAGCAAAGCCGATCTTAGTGTGAAGTCACTCGCTCTGATCCCTCATCAAAGTGCAACTGCTTCTCCTGTAAATGCATGTTTGGTGCTGCATCTAAACAGTCCAGTTGATAAAGGACCGAGGGACTTTCCTCTTTTCTTGTTTTCTCTGTCACAGCATTAAGCCCTGAAGCAGTGCAGAGAAAGGCATGTCTAAAGCAAAGTCAGAGTAGGTTTGCGTGGGGTCGGCTCTGGCAAGCATTAGTTCATCTGCTGTGGCTGCAAGGAGGTTGCATTGTCCAAAAGGACCTTTGTTTTTTTTTCAGAGTACAGGACAAGGATGCATGGTCCATGCTTGTTTCATGATTTTTCCTTTTTTTAATGATAGGTTGATAAGTACATGAAGGAAATTCTCGAGGACTTGATCAGTAACCTAACCAGCAGTCTGTGGAGGATCAGGGAATCCAGGTATTGCTAGGAAAAGTAACAGATTTTTCTTTGAACTCTCTTCTTTTCTCTTCTTTGCCATAAACTTGTTAACCTGAAGAAGTTGAGGGGGGAAAGAGGGCACATCCTTTCATCAGGATAGAGCCCAGTCTTGCATCCTGCACTTGAAGTGTGATACAATCTTGAAGCTATTCACTTCATTGAGCCTGAAATTTTTTATTGCATGTAGCTTGACCATGATACTGAACAATGTTCTCTGAAGGAGGAGTTTTCTGTCACAAAGTTCTTGTCTGTCCTTGGACCTGAAATATTGCTTAATGTTAGAAAATCTTGGCAGTCTGGTTAGATACTAGCAGGTTGCCAGTCAGTATAGCATTTTTAATAAACTGCTTTTTGTTTATAATGGTTTGTAGTTATGCTGTATTGAAAACTTCCATTTTAATTTCCATTCCAGACTTTAGACCATTTTGTTTTGTTCTTATCCTATACTTACAGAAAAGAAATCTGAAACAATTTTGTAACTGGAATGTTTGCAATAGCAATTTTCACCACAGCAGCCTTTCTCACTTGCTGTCACCTGTATCAGATTTCACCTGACTGGCTGAACGTTTTTTTCTCTGCTAAAGGAGATGTTCGTATGACAGAGTAGATTTAGGGTCTGGGGAAAATAAGGARTGTGAAACAGTTACATATGAAAATGKTTTTTTTAACCATTTACTTATATTTAGAAACGTATCTGTATATACACTGGTGTCAAATAAGTAAACCATGTGAAGGAAATAAAATTTCTTGTTTGCAGCTGTCTGGCACTGAATGACTTACTAAGAGGAAGACCTTTGGATGACATTATAGACAAGCTTCCAGAGATCTGGGAAATCCTATTCAGAGTGCAAGATGACATTAAGGTAATAGCACTGATAATTGAACAGGAATCTTCAACAGAAGGTACAGTGATCAAGCTCTGAGATGTTTAAAGAGACATTCTCTGAGAAGTCAAATTGAAGCCAATGGGAGTTTTGGGTATTACGCAGTCTAGAAATTCAGGCCCCTTGCAGCTAAAATTTTTATGCCGCCTTGGAAATTCTTTGTGTATGTTTCTCATGTTTTTAAGTGTTGGTTTTCATTCCTACTGTGCTTTTTCTTGACAGTTCAGCATTTTTCCTGGGTATAAAAGAATTCCTAAGTATTTGCTTAACTCTTGAGTATAGAAACATTTATTTTGGGCTGCTTGTGTGCTTAAATGACTTGTATATATGAAGTCAGAGTCCTCGGGTCCTTCTGGGTTTGAGTTGTGTTCTCTCTGGATCCAGACTTCTCTGCTCAAGCTTAAGCAAGGCTGAGCTGTTTTCCAAAGTGTACTGTGTACCAGGAAGTTGCTTCCACACTAGTACATTTAGTGCATTCAGAAATGTTCCTGGGCACTGAAACCAACTGAGCAGTTTTGCCTCAGTGCTAATGAGCTATATTAGCCTCCAAAATAGAGCAACTGCCTGCAAACTGCCTTTTGGAAAGGGTCTAATTCCTGAATTTTACCTGGATATGGTTTGGGAAGGTCTACTTGTGGCAGGCCAGATTTTTTCCAAGAACGTCCTAAGACATTTCTAGTCCAGGTGATTGTGTTTCAGTACCCAGGAATATTGCTAGATACTGCTTAATTCATCAGTACAAGTAAAGTTAAAGAGTCTAGTTGGTGGTGGTGTCATGTGCCACCAGAGCTGCACTCTGATTTTACTGTTTGCTTTTAGTCCATCTTTCTCTAGTCCTAGACACTGAGTAAAGCATCACTAAGCAATAGGCATTATATTGAGGAGGGGGTAAAGCATACCCAAAGCACTATATACTTCTTTTTGCAGTAGAAGGTTCTGTTGTTTTTGGGGGGTTTGGTTTTGGGTTTTATTGTTTGTTTGGCATTTTTTTGTTTTGTGGGTTTTTTGTTTTGAAAAGGACAACCAATAAAATAATATCACAGAGACAAATGTGAACAGAAGCACAGAGAACCTGCCGGTGTCAGGCAGGATTGTTAATGTATTTGTCATTGAGTAGATCAAATACTCAGATGGACCAAAGCCAAAATTTCTTTGAAAGGTATTATGTATTAGCCATAAATACAGCCTTGTCARTACTAGTGTTATACTTATCAATTAATATGAATTGTTCTATAGAAGATTTTAAAATAGTAACAATGGATTGTTGACTTCTTTTTTAGGAGACTGTGCGAAAGGCAGCAGAACTAGCCCTAAAAACTTTAAGCAAGGTAAAACTCTAATTTCATCATTTGCACACGGAGACGTGTATGGTTTTGATGTCAGGTAATCATTCACGATCATATCTGCAGGAGTGACCTGTTTACTGTAGGCTGTTGTCTTGAAAAGATCTCTGGTATAAGGTGCAGTTGTGATAAACAGAACAGCCCCCTAGAAAGGAATCATAATAAGCTTGACTATGTAGTCTCCTGTACTTTTGTTGATGCTGGTGAAGTTCTGCTGCTTGAGGATAATGCAATGTTAAGTTCTATACAACCAAAGGAGGAATATAATGAGCTGGTTTTTTTCTCTGATGTCCTTTTTTTCCCCACTTGGGGGTGGGATTTAAGGAAACTTCCTGTAACTTCAACAGTTGACCAAGCCCAGCTGATCCAGCTGACCAAGCCCAGTGGAACCTCACTGGTGTGAAATGAAGTAATCCAGTCTGAACTTCACTCTCTGGTGCTGTTACTGACACAAAATTTTTTGGGTGTAGTACACATATGACTTAATATTTTGTTTGGTATTCCTCTAAAAAAGTCACATTGATGGAAGTGGAAACGGATCTTAAGATCTGTGTTTGAAATCACAACCTTCACAATGCATGCAGCATGACATTTCAATGGCAGAAGTGGTGATCTGGTCCCAAAACGTTGTTGCAATTGCAGAATCTGTTGTGATCTGGGACTTGCTCCTCTGCCTCATGGAATGGTTGAATCCTTGTGGCTGAGATAGGCTGTCCCTCAACTGAGAGGTCATTTGGTCCATCCAGATGCAGATGCAGATCAAGGCCTGCTAGGCTCTGAATTTGCCTTTTCTGGAAGCTGACTGTAGCTGAAACTCCTTTTAGGGATGTAGCTTAGGGCTTAAGTACCTCCTGAAGAGGAGAA
This sequence comes from Phoebastria nigripes, assembly GCA_035582835.1. Taxonomy (NCBI): domain Eukaryota; kingdom Metazoa; phylum Chordata; class Aves; order Procellariiformes; family Diomedeidae; genus Phoebastria; species Phoebastria nigripes. The sequence goes on along the minus strand of JAYKAV010002814.1, from coordinate 270,091 downwards.
TGAAGGTGTAACAGAGCCTGGGTTTGGCTGTGAGCAGTTGCTCTCATTGCTGTTGGCTTCTTCTGTCTGACGGAGAAGGTGCTTTAATGTAATCTGAGCAGGAGGTTTGTACATGCTTGCAACACTGATTCTCACCTGTCCCCAGGTCTGTGTGAAAATGTGTGATCCCTCTAAAGGAGCAGCTGGTCAGAAGACGATAGCTGTGTTGCTCCCTTGCCTCCTAGACAAAGGAATAGTGAGCACAGTTACTGAAGTCCGATCTCTCAGGTTAGTTTTGCATCATATAAGTTCCCCGGGGGGGTCGGGTCATGATTTGTTCCAAAGAGACCCAGCTTATTCACCTGAGTTGCAGAATGTTCTTTGTGTTTGAAGTGRCAAGTTACTCCCCAGAACAGCCTTCCTGCTGAGTCGTTTTCTCACCGAGTTCAAACAGCAGCCCCGGGAACTCTACCTGTCTTTTGGGAGTATCTGGCCTCTCTGCAAATGCCCAGATTCAGTTCCCAGCAGGAAGTTCTTCTCTCCCTGTAACTGGCAAACTGATCTGCAAGCAGTTTGCTGCACTTGAGGCTGTCCTTCAGGACTGGCATATCTCTTCTGCTTGTAAACAAAAAATCCCACGGTAGTTCTTGAAACAGCCAGGTCTTATTACACGACTGGTTGTGAGTAATGACAGTTCACATCCCAGAGGCGACTGCATTTGGTCACACTGTTCAAATACATTTTATGTCATGTAACAGTTTGATGTCCCTTGATGTGTGGGGACTTCATATGCTTGTCACTTTGTAATCTTGTTTATTCCTTCATTTGCTTGAAGGACAGAAAAGCTGGAAAATTCAGACCTGGAGTGTAGCTAGTCTTTGCAAAAATAATTTTCTTTTCTTGAACATGATTATCCAGGAAGGTTAGAAAGCTCCTAACAAATTATAGTGAATATTTCTTGAATTTTTTCATCCCTTTTGAACATATGAAAACCCTTCGTCAAAATGCAGCCTGAGAGATGTGGTCAGTCTGAAACTGACAAGTGGCATTTGAACAGATCATTGTAATTTGTTTTTTCTTGGGCAGAGACAATGGATGTCTCTGCGGTGACTTTGCCCAGAGCTTCTTCAAAACATGAAGATGTGTTATTTCTTCCTACATCTGTCTGTAGTACTGCCTCTTTGCCCATTCCCTTTGTGATACGCTGGCCAAAGTAAGCAGTCTCTGTGCAAAGCATAGCATCAGTTGAAAGCTCAGGGCTAGGGTATGATTTTGCTTAAGCAGAAAAATACACAGATTTTTGTTTGCAGGTAGATTTATATTGGTGTATCTGAGATTTGGACTGGCCTTTTTGTTGGTACTGAATTAGAGTAGACCAGAGAGGTTTTTCAGCTAAGTCTGTGTGTTTCTCTGTTGACCTTCCCTTTGATCTTTTTCCAGCATTAACACTCTTGTGAAGATCAGTAAAAGTGCTGGGTCTATGCTGAAACCTCATGCACCAAAACTTATCCCAGCCCTGCTGGAATCCTTGAGTGTGCTGGAGCCTCAAGTCCTCAATTATTTGAGTCTTTGTGCAACAGATCAGGAGAAAGTAAGTGCAATTGTAATGGGAAAGTATCAACAGAACAGAGATAACAAAGATTTAAGCTTCAGTCAGTGAACAGAAAAATAGCAGATTTGGTTGAGAGGTGTTCAAAGATGCAAAGAGAAATAGCTARTAAGTTACTCAAAAAAGTTTGCTCACTGGAATATGGCTGGACTAATTTGGGGGTTTTTTTGAAGGGTTGGGATTTTTTTTATTCACTAGACCACCACATATTTCAGAAAGTGAAGAACAATCTTAGTAAGAACTGTTGTTAAATGTTACTTCAGCTCCATGTACAACTGTGAAGCAGGTGAAGAGAGAGTCTGTAATAATTATCTGGAATGCACCTGTACTGTCAAACTTTGCTGCTGTTTTTCCCAGGGGATTAAGTGCAGGACTTCTTATAACATAAATTAGAAGGTGTGCCATAGCACTGCGGCTGGAGGTGGATGTTGTCAGCAGTGTGTCCTTTGATCTCTCTCAAAGAACCATATTAATCAGTAGCAGTCTTCTGGGAAAGTGACTGAAACCCACTGCCCAGAAGCAAATTTAGCTAATTTCATTGTGGGGAGGGAAAGGAGTCAAACTCTGCCCTTTGCAAATGAGAAAGGAGTGAACAATAGGTCAGAGTGGGATTTTTTCTCTTTTTTTCCCCTTTTTTCTTTCTTTCTTTTTTCCCTTCTTTTATTTTTTTCTTTTTTTTTTTGTTTCCATGATATCAGGAGTGCATGGTTTAGCTCTTGTACGCCAGCTAGAACATCCATCTGCCTCTGAAAGGGAGACATTCATAGTCTGTAGACATAATTACTTTCTGTCTGTATGCATCTGAAATTGATTTTGGTTTGAGTTTATGAGGTGGTGCGTTATAACTGATGTTGCCTTTTCCAGTGTTTTCATACTGAGTTTACAGTTGGGTTTGGTTTTTTCCTTTTTTTTCAGACTGCAATGGATAGTGCCAGACTTAGTGCTGTCAAGTCATCTCCCATGATGGAAACCATTAACATGGTAAGAACTTGATTCAGAAGGGTTCCAGTGTAAGGTGTGCTGTAGGAGAAGAATAGGAATCGAAGTGGGAGCTTTACAGAATACCTCTTCAGGATATTAATAATGTGATAAAATATTATCACATCTCCATGTGGATGTCTGTCCACCTTCTTTTTCATCTACTGACTTCTCTCATTCTGCCGCCACAGCTTGCTCCTCAGATCAGTTGTAAATAACCTTGGCTCCATTTGGAGTCGGATGGATTGTTTCTCCACCTGAAGACCCACCTGCTTTGATGAAGAGTGCTTTTCTTTGGATGGGCACTCAGCTGGTGCTGGATTATGCTAGCTGCCATTTCTCTTCATCTCTGGCCCACAATTCCACAATCAGCTTTTCACCTGGGCCTCCAACTGATGATAGTCATTGTTCTTAAGGCACAAATCCTGCCCGACCCTTGCCTCGTGGTGCCTTAGGTATCCCTACCTGGGCTTTGCCAGTGCTTTGATGGTGGAGATGTTCAGAGAAAATGCTGATATCACTGAAAGCACTGTCAGCAGCTGGTGTTTGGCACCGTAGTTTTCTGCTGCTGGAGGAAGAGTTGCTGATGCCCAGACACTGTGCTGTAGGGTCTGTCTTGGCAGAGCTCCCTGCCCTCTGTAACAGCCTGTCCCTTCCCAAAGAAAAGACCCCTCTTTTCTGCTCAGGCACTGCACACAGCCAGGGGCATGTGAGCAGGCAGGGTGTGTGAGCTGAGTGAGTTTTAGGAGAAGCATAGCCACCAGAGCTATTCTTTGTTTCCTGCGCTTATGGAAAAGTAACAACAGCAAGCCCTCCTGTACATAACAGCATGTGGAGCTGCGTTTTGGTGGAGCACTGTCTATAAATAGTGTGTAAAGCAGCTAGGGATGAAAGGCTCCATGTAAAAGTGTACTTGCTGCCACCCTGCAGGCTGCAGCAGCTGCTGCTGTCCCTCCTCCAGGCCATGCCTTTTCCCTTCCAGCCCCGGGGGGACAGTTGTGCTGCCCTGATTAATGCTTGGGATTTCCTAGGGGAGGGGAGAGGTAGTATGGCTTCCCTGGAGTAGCGTGAAGATGTCCTGGCTTATGAGCAACCTTCTCTCTATTCCTCTATATTCTGGGGCTGGCTGGGAGGTTATATCCTTGGATGGGTTATAATGGATTATTCCCTTCACCATACCAGTGCAGGAGGGGGAAGTGACAGCAGATCTGACTTAGGAAGCTCAGAGAGGGTTACCTTCAGTTAGTATGTGATCCTTGAATTTGCTAGAGGATGGATCTTCCCTGTGCGGACAGTGTGCTACACAGAGTGCTGGAAAYATGAGGCTTTCTGTTTTGCCCAGTGGCATTTTAGGCATAAGAGATTAGAAATGATACCAATAACATCCCTCTTGTACCTTTATGTCATTTATTCCACTTGTTTGTCTTGACCTGATTAGAAACTGTCTTGACTAGTTTAATTTCATTGTCTAGTTTGGATATGTTAATTGCTTCAGGGTTTCAGACAGTTGGGGGAATGTTAGGTTTTGTCCTAAGATGTGCACACCTTTGCATCTCTTTCCCTTCCCAAAAGGAGTTCTTGCTAGTGTGTTACTTTCAGCTTTCTTAACAGTTGAAGTGCAGGAGTACATCAGTTCCAGCAAATGATAATTTTAGCAGGGTCAGCTCAGCATAGAAGAGAATCTGTATGTGGTGGAAGCCACTTTGTGGTGCCTTTTTCCCACCATGCAGCAAACTCACGATTCAGCTGAAGACCAGCCTGCAGAACTGAGGCAGGCCTCAGCTGGAAGTAGACCAGCTTAAGTCTGCCACCATCACCTTTCTTTTTTCTCCCCGCACCCCCTGCCCCCTGTCCTTTGCCTTTCTCTAGAGCTTGCAGTATTTGGATGTGTCCGTCCTGGGTGAGCTGGTTCCTCGGCTGTGTGAACTGATCAAAAGTGGAGTCGGCCTTGGCACAAAGGTATGTCTGTGATTTTAATAGTTCATTTGTTAATGGAGAAGGGAACAACCGGGCAGTGTCAATGTAAATACTGTTCTTTTGACTGTCTTTTTTAAAATGACAGCTTGGGCTCTTTCATACTGGAGTCATTTTACATCTGAGTCTCAATCCACCTACATTACTTGCGATTTTCTGAATGTGTGCTGCCTTAACCTCCCCTGGGCTACATGGCTGTTGTGCTCTGTGACATTTGAGTGCAGAAGGTTGTCCTTGATAGCTGTAAATCTTCCAGGGCCATCTATCCTGAGCGTGGGTCCTGGTAACTTTTTCACTTCCTAATTCAATTCTTGTTATTCATTTGTTACAAACTGTTTTTCTGCTTCTACCCTTGGCTCCCGGCTTATCAGGGCAGAGGCTCGGTGGGCCTAGATCATGTCATACAAGCGCATATAGCACCGCAGCAAGTATTAACAGTAATAACCAGGGGCTAATATTGTTTTATCTTACTTTTGTTTTCCCTTGCAATCTTCCAGGGAGGCTGTGCCAGTGTAATTGTGTCGTTAACCACACAGTGTCCTCAGGACTTAACACCTTATTCAGGTACGGGTTGTTTCTAGTGTCAGGTTTTAAAGGTGCTTTTTGCTGCTGTTCTGTAGGTAGTATTTCCCCCCTATTGGCCCTTGATCTTATCACAAGAATGATCTTTACATGTGTATTTTCCTCAGAAAGCTGTTTGAAGTTGCCTTGTGCATATGAGACTGGCATGCTGGGGGTTGGTCCTGGGGATGTTAAATACCTCACCAAGTTGGAAGAGGCAGAGGAAGGAGTTGAAGGAATTCGCTAGCAGGAACAGGCGGAAATATCTCTAAACTTTCTTGGAGCAGACTAACAATGCCTGTGTTAGTGCAGCGCTGTCAATAAGCACTTGTTCCTTCGACTTGAGCTGTGGGAGGACCATAAACAAGGACTTTGCTTCCTTGGGTCTTACACTTCTCTTTACAATTTATTGTGATTTGATAGTAGAAAGAAGGTCATCTTTCTGTTTCAAAATAGAAATAAAGCTGAAAGCATGATCAGCTGGGTGCTCATGTACAGGAACATTATCAGTCAAGGTGTGCAGGCTGAGGCTGGCAAAACACTAGCTTCTGCTGAGCCTTGCTGTGTTATGCTGTGCACTTGTTTAATATAAGGACCAGACAGACCTATAACCCTGCAAACAAACGACGAGGAAAAATGTATAAATTCAGACAATCTAATGGAATGCAGGCTATTGTAATTCTTGCCACAGCAATAAAAACATGATACTTCTGATAAAGCGAAGTCTCTTCCAACAGGCAAACTTATGAGTGCTTTACTTAGTGGCCTGACTGATCGCAACAGCGTGGTACAGAAGTCTTTTGCCTTTGCTATGGGGCATCTAGTCCGGGTGAGTTGGGATTTGAGATGGTTTTAGGTTTTATTTTGCTTTTTTGTTGTTGGGTTTTTCTGAAGTGTTTGAGTGATTTGAGTCTCTTCCCTGTTACAGACTTCCCGGGACAGTAGCACTGAGAAGCTGCTGCACAAGCTCAGCAGTTGGTACATGGAGAAGGAAGGTATGTTGCTTTTGGGGTGTTCAGTTACAGAATACAGTGCAGAAAAAGTTCCTGGTGGTAGCAAAAGCTGGTAAAGAAACATTTCTATGTTGTGATGCTTGGTTTCACTGGCTGAGTAATTCCCATGCATCATTATACAATGCTGTGCGTTCCTCTGCTTCCCAAGAGGCAGACCAAGCTGTTAAAGGAAAATCCTGCTTCCCAGTCATAACGTGATTGTTTTGCTCCTTCAGAGCCAGTTTACAGAACAGGCTGTGCTTTAACTGTGCATGCTATGGGACGCTACAGTCCAGACGTAGTGAAGAACCATGCCAAACATGTGCTGCCRTTGGCTTTTCTTGGCATGCACGAGGTTCCTGATGAAGAGAAAGGAGAGAAAGAGAATTCTACTCTGTGGACTGAAGTTTGGCAGGAAAATGTACCTGGTAAGTTGCATTAAGAGTGGTAAAAGCTTTCTGGGAAGCATGGGGCAAGAAATACCATGCTTTCTGGAAATCCATTTTGGAAATGCAGGGTTTTCTCATGGTAAGAGATTTGGGAAGCTTGTTGCCATTTTCCTCCTTGCTAAGGATGTCCTGTATGAGTTTCGGCATGTTAGCTTCTCCGTGGCTATTTAAAATATACAGAGGTTTTGATCCCTGAGGATACACAGTCACAGTCAGAAGTATTTTAAGATTTTGAGGCACTGAATGCCACTGTAATATGGCCCTGATTGTGGTGCAGATAGCTGGACATCTTTGGAAATTTTGATGCCAGCCTTTCAGGGCTGCTGCACACTCTGAAGTTACAGGGGACTTTGGCCTGTGTCTCGGGCTGGAGATCTCTCTGGTGATGCCTGTGGTTTTAACTTCAATGAATTCATCTCCGCTATAGAAGGGCTGTTTTGCCATGCTTTCTGTCTGTAGAGGAAGATCTGGATGCATGGTGAAATGGTTTTGCTGGCTCCTTCTCTAACCTGATTTCGGATCTGGTCCCTCAGTCACCAGATTACTTTTCTGGAGTTTGGGAAAGGAGCTGCAAAAAGGTTTTCCTGTTCTTGAAAAAAAAAAAAGTTACATTCCTTAGAAACAGGCTAACACAATATCTAGTGTCTGCCATATGGAAGGACTGAGACGAGCTCTTTGTCTAGATATATGCTAAAGATTTTCTTTGTTTTTTGTGGCAAAATCGGTTTTCCTCTGTTTGACGTGCAGGTACTCAGGGTGGCATCAGAGTCTATATGCAGGAGTTGATAACCATTACCCAGAAGGCTCTGCAGTCCCAGTCCTGGAAGATGAAAGCCCAGGGAGCAGCTGCCATGGCATCAATTGCCAAACAGACAGGCTCCCTTGTACCGCCGCATCTGGGAATAGTGCTCTCCGCACTGCTGCAAGGCCTGCCAGGGAGAACCTGGACTGGGAAGGTAAAAAAGGAGCTGGCACCTCATGGATCGCTGTGAGCACCAGCATGCAGCCCTCAAGCCAGGAAGCGCAATGTTCTGTGCTGCAGAGCAGCATGTGTAGGAACTCTGGTTTAGGGAGTCTGCCTTTTGCCCTGCATTTAGCAGATACAAAAATGGCAGGGAAGATAAGTAGGTGGAGTTCAGATTGCTTTAGGAGTTGGGTTCCCACTTAGACTACTTCCACTGCACCATATTCTAGCCTTGAGGGGTACTAGTTTGTGCTCAGAGGTGCTGCAAGGCCCCTTTCCACTGCCAGTTCAGTGCAGATGGAAAGCCAAGTCCTCTGCAGCCTCTACAGCAGGAGTGGCAGGAGCCAGACATTGCTTCTCTAGGCTGGTGTCATAGGTGTATTTCCCCAGTTCCTCTCGCAGCCGAGTACAAAGGTTGCTCCAGTGGGGCAGAACTGTGCCATTTGGCTGTGTAGCATTTCTCAGTGGTATCTGTTTTACTCATTGCAGGAGGAGCTGTTAAAGGCCATTGCCAGTGTCGTCTCTGCATGCAAGTAAGTGTCTTGAAAGAGGTGGTACCCTCAGGATCTGAGATCTCAAAAAGGAGGTTGTTGCACAGTGTTGTTGCCTGTCTGCTGCTAAGGGGACTCCAGAAAGTTGTGAACACCATCCTGATCTCCCATCAGCATGTGAGGAGTCTGTCTCCACTCCGCTTGTCAATGTGTGGGTCACTGGTGAGAGCTGGGAGGGATAAGTGATGCTTCAGAGGGACCTGCAGAGATAAATGGTTGATTTAGGGCAAGAAAGAGGATGTTGAGAGGCCAGAACTGCTAAGAAGAAAGAAGAGACTAAGGGAAAGGATGGACACCTTAAAGGGGAAAAGGGAGGAAGAAGGTGGTAGAAGAAGAGTGAGGGGGGAAAGTGCATTGGAAGCATATGAGGAAAGACAGAAAAGAAAAACAGGGAGGACAGGGTAAGAGCGAAGAAGAGCACCAGAACGTAACTTCAGTTACAACTGTTGGTAGGCAACCCTGTGCCTGGACACAGGAATTGCTTCCTATCTGTGGGAAAGGTGGTGTTTGGGAAGGGATTAATGTGGGTCTGAGTTTCTGTGTGCCTTGTGTTTCAGTGCAGAGCTGCAGAAGTCAGTGCCTGGCCAGCCCAGCATCAATGATACTGTCCAGGCTGTCCTGAAAGAATGTCGGAAAGAGAACCTAAAGTATAAGATGGTGGCACTGCGCTGTGCAGCTGGGGTGCTGCAGGCAACAAAGGAAGACCGGTTCCAGGAGCTGGCAGATATCATCTTTCCCATGATAAAGAAGGTGACAGTTCAGCTTCTTGAGTTTTCCCTCTTTCAAAACAAAACACCCAAGTGGTGACAGTCCGGCTGATGCTGTTACGTACACACCAGGCTTCTGCCCAGAAGGCTGCTGATGTGAGGGATACCCCACACTCAGCCAGATCCTTGGTGGGCCTGAATACCAGACTGTGGGTGAGCCCTGGGGGGGTTATACCTGTGCTGCCCAAATTCTGAATTAGCCCAGCTGTTCTCTAGGCATAGTCCTTCCTGTGGTGTCCAGCACTGCCCCAATACAGCATTAAAAGTTAATTCCTGGCTGTTCTACAGGCAGCAAGAGACTCCTAGAAAGCTGTGTAGAGTGCTTCTGTTTAGTATCTGCAGTGCTTCGCAGCTCTGCAAGTGGGACTCGTGTAGCACAGGGAGATGTTTGGATGCAAGGCCACGGAGCCTGCTGTGCACTGCTGCAGGCTGCCGATAGCGCCAGAGCTACTGGTGGCCCAGGGGGCCTGTGCTCCATCTGTATGGAGGCACTGACTGGGTACAAGGACTGGTGTGCACAGACTGCAAGGGAAGACTGAATTGCACTGAAGTGTGTGGCTAGCCTGCCCTCATCCCTCTGTCGATCATACCTTCCCCCCATGGCCTCCGCAGAACTCTCTTGAGAGCATGGGCACGGGTTTACCAAAGCATGACGAAGAGGACGAGGACATGAGGGAGAAAGAGGTGCAGATGGAGTCCCTGATCTGTGCCTTCGAGACCCTGGGTAAAGCCTGGCCGAGGAGCCCGGAGACACAGCGTAAGTCAGCTAACAGTGTGCAGAGACTGTTAGCACTTTCTGTTAACTTTCCCAGCACAAACTCTTTACTCTTAAAATGAAAAAGGGGAGGAGGGAGGGACCTGGAGATCATGTGGGGAGTGGGGAGGCTTTTGAGGAGGTGCAGGATCTCACTGCCTGCAGCTTGCAAGATCTTCAGCGAGAAAGCTGCCCCAACAGCTTTCCCACAGAGTAGCCTGTCCTTGGGGAAATTCCTTTACTGTTGTCTTAAATTCACTTCACCAAACTGTTCTGAGTTTCTGGAGACATGCAGGATGCCTGAGGTGGCTTGCCTAATCAAAAGCAGCCTAGTTCTGCTGCTCACATTTACATTTGCATCAAAGCTGGTACAAGGTGGAGGAACTGGGTATATCTGRAAAAAACCAGGTTGCTTTTATTAGCATGCCACAATGTGTAATGCAGCTGTTTATCTTCCAGTGTTTGTTAATGAGAATGTTGATGTGGTGAAGATTTTCAGGGTCACTTGTTACAGGATGTTGACTTGGTCATATGCAGTGACTAGCTTGATGTCACTTGGAGAGGAGCACAAGGAACACCTGGGAGACAGCAGGAAGTGTTTCCTTCTGCCTTTCCCCGTAGTAACACAGTGACATCCTTATTTTTCCGTAGGTTGCTATCGCCAAGAGTTTTGCAAGTTAATGTGTGACCGTCTGAAACTCAGCACATGGAAAGTGCAGCTTGGAGTACTACAAGCCATGAATGCCTACTTTCAAGGGTAATTCTCCTTTCTGCAATCCACTTCAATGATATTTCTTTTCTTTGTTGCTTCAAACTGTTTAATGAAATTGAGGGTGACACTGGATTCTCGGAGGAAGTCGAGCAGTCTTTTGTCCCACTGATGCAGGGTGTCTGACAGTGTTTTTGCATTTGACAGGCTAATGCTGTTTGATGAGGAGCACTCAGACCCTGTGGCTTTGACAGAAATACTGTTGGAAACCTGCTCATCTATCACCCATTCTTTAGGTAAACAGACTTTTCCCGGTTTGTGGTTGATGATGAATTGCTTGTTAATACATTCCTTCTCTGGGGGTTGGCTGGTAGAGGAAGTGCACAATAAGCATAAGCTGTCAGAGATAACATTTTGCCCTTCCTTGCACTGTGCTGTGATAATTCTGATGTTGCAGTAGCTGTTCAAGAGAGTACTATGCAGGGTGCTGTGCACAGAGAAGTAATTTCCTCTGGTGTGAGAGAGCTTTGAAAGGGGAAGGAGAGGCAGACAGCAGACTCTCTGCAACCTCTCAGGAGTGCAAATTGGAAATGTAGTCATTTTCTCCATACAGAAGATGGACCCCACCTAATCAAGCTATTACTGATTTAATGAAACACAAGTTTTTCTCCTCCACAGTTCAGACTTCTTGGATACATATGCATTGGAGAGACCCAAAATTTTCTCGGACAGCCAGTGCATGAAGCTCCAAGGCTTTGAGGCAGTTTGTGCCCTCCCTGAGCAGAGCACCCATGGGGATATGAGTGCTACCTATGTAATGTTGACAGTAGTGGGGTTGTTTATTACTTTGGTAGTGTTCCCACTTGTCCTGTGACTGTAACAGTGCCCCAGGTCTCCTCATACCTGCATGTGGCTTTTGTTTCTGGTATGCCTAAAGGTAGCACCTACTTTAGAGCTAGCTACCAATCCAGAGACCCCTTTGGGGAAAGTTTCTTTTAACTATCAATCCTCCTGGAATGAGACTTTAACAAGATTTTAGCTCAGGACACCAAACAACTTCTTGTGACAAGCTTGTGCTTGATGGCATAGGGTTCATGTACCCTCACTTAATGCTACTTGTTAAAATTTGGATGGTTTATAGCCATTACAACTCACCAAAAGAACAGTCTGTTATGCACAGAAGTTGTCTGTGATCACATTGCAGCTATGCCAGCATTGTTCCCTTTCACCATGTGTGAGGAACAGCAGCGCTGTGGTAATAGCAGAGGCGATGCACAAGGTTTAGTCGACTTGTCAACCTCTGGTTGGTCAGTTTCTGTCATTCACATGTGTCTAATTGGGGAGCACTGCAGACCACCAGCACAAATGAGCTCAGTGAGCTGTGCTAACAAAAGTGGTCTGGACTGCTATTTGTACCATTAGTGACTGCTCTTTGTACCATTAGCGTGCCTTTGGTTCTCAATGTCGTCGTGGGGTTTTTTGTTTGTTTTTTAAATCCCTTAGAAAACAAAAGCTACACGTCCATAAGAACAGAAGCTTTGTCTGTGATACAACTGCTGCTCACCAAACTGCAAGGTGAGACTTTTTGCTTGCCACCTGGCTGTGGTGAGAGCCACTGTTCGGTAAAGAAGGCACCTGGCTGTGTGGCCTGGAACCCTGGGGAGGTGGCATCACCTTCTGCTTGCAGCACGGGGTGATTTTGGGGTGGTTGGGACTTGGAGTTCTGTGCCTGGTGACTCGGGAAAGTTGGGAGAGGGTTTGAAGTAACTGTGGATAAAGTCAAGGTCTAAAGTACTGTTGGATACTCCTTGGGTGAGGAAAATGTCCAGCAAGGAGTGTCCCAGGGAGGGCACACAGGACTGAGTGTGTAGTCAGATTCTGCGTTCTGTGCGAGCTCCATAGAAGGGAGAGCTCCTGTTTGTGCAGAAGAGTAACTTTTACCCTTTCAGTGCCAAGTTTAGTTCCTCATTGCTAATTTAGGATTTAAGCCTTGCAGAATTTACTTCAGAGAATGAGTCTACTTAGGTCTCAAGGTCATACATGTCTGCAATTGTTCTGTAGCAAGTGTTTCCTTTGGATTTCTGTTACGCACTTCATGTTTCCTTTATTCTAGCATAAATCTTCTGACGTTACGTGAAGCAATTGTAAAGTGGGAAACATTTGGTTCTTCAGGCCCTTGTTTTCACATGTTACAGGCTTAGACAATCAAGCCTAGTCTAAATGGGCATGGCTCCCCGTGCAGGAGGCAGCACGTGCGCCTGAGTGTCCAGTTGAATTTGCCTCCTCTGGAAGAGCAGTACAGACTGCGAGTGAAATGTGGAAGCAGTCCTGTCTGGGGTTGGAGATGGCCTGTTGGTTTTTTTGGCATTCTGGTATTCATGTCCAGTGTCTGTCTGTCTTTATCCACACAGAAGCTCAACAGTGGGAAAGCCTGACACCAGAAAGCAGAGAGCACCTCATTCGTTCGTTGTCTACGATGGCATCAGATAGCAGACCTGAGCTACAGGAGAAGGCATTTATATTGAAGAAAACACTTGAAAATCTTGACTAAGTTGTAAAACACAAACTACGAAGTGCCATGTAAAACAAAAACAAAAAAGTGCAGTGGTCTGAAAACTAAGTGGGAAAATGAAGATTACTCTGTAGCATGCATCATTCCTGGCCAAAATAAAAAATGCCTTAAATTCTTTTCCCCATTAATGTTATTTTTACTCTTTTAAGCTGATGGTTAGTTGTTTTATCAGTAAATACCTCTAACGATCTGCCCTAGAATGTTTATAAGTGTGCAACATAAAAAATGTTGAGGGCAAGATGCTTTTTTTTCTTTAAATCGGCAAAAGAATGTTACTCAGATCCCCTTTGTCCTTCAAAGGAATTGTTGAAAAACCACCAGCAGAGGAAGTGAAAAGCATATTTGATTTTCACTTACGTCGTGTGTGGAGATCTGTTACCTGGTGTCTAAACAGTAGATCTTTGGGACTCTGCAGCAGAGTTAGTGTTTGTTACCTATAAAGCGTGAAACACTTCCCCTGATGAAGCCCATGTTAAACTCCTGTGGCTTCCCAGGGGCAGGGTTTCATCTGACACCCAGCTCTGCTTCTCCTGCTTGCTCCTTCCTTGCAGCCTGTTGTCTGTGAGTTACGAAAGGCAGAGTACTGTTAACTTTGCTCCTTTCTCCTTCTCTGACCTCAACATGGATTGACCGAGACTATGCCTTCCCCAGCTAGCAACCTTGGCCTCCCAAACTTTAAATGAGAACTTTTTTCCTCAAAGGATGCACAAGAGAGCACTTTACTGAGCTGTGTGGGACAAAGTTGGGCCTAGTTGGTGCCCAGGTGGAACACTGCTCTTCTCAAAATTGTTTTGCATGGACACTCCTCAGCTGCAGGAAAAAAAAAATAGGAAAACAATCTTTTCTAGATATGTTTTTGAAGAGTGTTCGAAGTTTGCAATGACACGTTTTTTTAATAGTGGTAATGTTTTATTCCCTTCCTGTTCGTAACCCTGTTCTTTGCTTTGGAACCCTGTAATGATTTAGACTTGTCAATATTTGTAAGAAACTGAATCATCTGTCATTTCTCAGCAACCCAAGTCATGCTGGTTTCTAGCAAATACTTTTTAATTTGCACTTAAGAAGAAAGATTATATCTGCATTAATGTGGAGTAAAATTGCTATATGATGATGTGGCCATGCTGCCTGTCTCCTTTTTTTGCCCTCCTCAGATAAAAGACAAACCTGACCACTATAGCAACAGACTTTTAATAGCGCAAAGTTAGCACTGCACCGCAATCTGACCAGTATGTGTACAGCTTTTTGGGGATAAATGCTTTGCTGATGGTGAAATAAAATCATTAGTGTGGGCAATACCATGTCCATGGCTTTCAGCATAGGAAGGCCTGTTTCTTTTCTTTCTTACAGTCTGCAGCTCCTTTCAGATCTGATCTGTTGGGGAGAGGATTGCTCAGATAATGACACGTTTCCTCCATGCCCGTTTATTCAGAATCAGGTATGCAGTACCTACTTTTCCCTCAGGTGCCATTCCCCATTCAGTGTTTTCCGGTACTGTAACAACAACCTCGTTGTCTGATGTGCTCTCCATGGGAAGGGAGGAATGTCATTTGTGCATGCCTGGTAAGAAAGTGTGAGCAAGAAATGGGCAGAGCTGTCCCACTGTGGCTCTCGTGTAGCAGAAACCTCAGCAAGCACTATTGCACTGTACACTAGAACTGGTCAGTGGGCAACTCCTTGGTGCTGGGAGCTGGTGCTATAACGTTTTGATTTACACCTTGTTGCAGGGAGCTGCTCTTTGTTTACGTGTAGTTTGAACTATTGAGCACAGTGTACATTTTAAAATTTTACTGGGCAAATCACTTTGCAGTATCTTTAAAAACTTGCTTACCATGACATGCAGTGTCATGAGTGCTCTTTTTGGTTTTTTTTTTGTATTAGATGAATATTACCAGTGATGCTTTGCTGTAGCAGTTCATTGTCTGACTTGGGTTTTTTCGTGTTGGTGAGTGACAGTAACAGAAAAGCAAGGGCCTCCACGTCTCTGGTAATTTGAGTTTTCACTGTGGACTGGAGTATTCAGAGGCAATGCCTAATATGGTCAAATGACCGCAAGTAGAATAACTGTAATCGTTGTCAATAGCAACCTGAATTTCTCTATTGGGGATTTACACTAGAGGGAAGAGCGTATTCTAGGAACTCTACAAACAGCTGCATTAACAACTCTGGCCGAGAGCGTTAGGAAGGTTAGAGATGGTATAACACTTTCTGAATCACAAAGCAATATGTCTTTCTCGTGATTACAGAACCGATTCAGAGCTCCTCTCTAAAGCACGTGCCTATACACAAAACCTACCTGTACAAAAGTTAATTCAGTCAGAGGTTTGATTTCTATCCCCCTCGCATTTGTAAACTTGACAGGATTAAAGAAATAAATAAATAGATGTGGCCTTCCTAGAGTTTTTCCTCTAAAAGTGATTGCACTATGTAAAACACACTGTACTTTGCCCAGCGCGGGCATTCCTTGTGCTGCTGCAATGCTTTGTATACCTGGAGTGCAGGGCGCAGACTTGACTCTAGCACTCGCATTCTGACCTACAAGCTGTTGCTTAAATGGATGTATATTGAGAAAAGTTTTCTAATGTTGCAAGATCTCCATCAAATTCACTGCAATCTGTACTGTCCGGTATGTGAATGGTCTGACTGAAAGAAAACCCTCCTGCTTACCAAAAAGGCAAAATTAAATAAAAGCTGCATGACCTGTTCTCCGAAGTGACTGGTAGTGGTTTTTTTCTCCTGCTCTGAGTGTTTTACAGTATTCTTGTGTTCCAAAGTCAAAGTGCTCTCTGTGTTCTGCTCTGCGCTGACCTACCTGCCCTCGGGCCGCTCGCCCAGCCCTGCAGCACTGGCTCTGCCACCTCAGCAGTTGGGACTGGAGGTGGCTGTGTGACAAACAACAGCGTCCAGCCAGGAGGAACTGTGCAAACTGTTTTTAAGCCAAGGGCTTGGTCTCTTGCAACCAGGCAGGGTTATGGGATGTGTGTGTATATATAGTATATATATAAAAAAATATATATACATATATAATTATATTCCATGTATGTATTATATATACATATATATGGAAGCTGAGGCCATGAGACTGAAAATTTATTTAAGAGAGATTTATTTAAGAGAACTTAACATTTCCAAACTATTCCAGACATGGATGCATCCCCTGCCACCAACCCAACCTCAATTAAATTTACATTTCTAAATGGTATTCTGAAAGAAAAAAAAGGGGAAAAAACCAAACCAAACCAAAMACAGCTAAGCAGAGGAGAGCGAGCAAATCCAAACTTTACAGATGTTAGCTACCAACTGGCTGAAGCATCATCTGGCAAGACAAACATTGTCAGACCATCCACCCCCAAAACATGGAGCCTCAATGCTGCTAGTGGTGGGTCCACGTCCCTCTCCTGTGCTCCAGCTTGCTGCGGCGAGCAGAGACCTCCTCTGTGGCGCTGTGACCAGAGCTGGGTTTCTGCCGTCCAAGCACTAGCTGCACACACATTACTCCTGGCCAATGAAGGCAGCAGGATAAGGTTATTTGAGTGCATTGGCAAGGGAAGACAAGGGGCATGGAGGCAGGGGGCAGGGAGGAGAAAAAAAAAAAAAAGACACATCAGGATGTCTGAATTTGGTTATGACCATCCACACCTAAAAATATTTAATTTTCTCACCTCTAATGTTTAGAGTACAGAATTAAATAATCAAACTTTGAGAAATACAGCAAGAAGTTGAAACTTGAGAAAGTGTTTAATGCTGAGCAGGCACTGTTCATGAAAAACAGYGAGGACGGAAAGCACATACACAATCAGGTTGTGTAGTTTAAGATATTTATTGGTAAAAACATCAGCGCAGCAAATTGCAAAAAATTGTAAAAATAACTTGGGAGTTAAAATTGTTGATGATTGCCTTGCTCCTTAGAAAGCAATTGCAGTAGCTTAAAAATTGGTATGCCACTTTTCTCTAGTATTTGACAACAGGAGACGAAGACCGTGTTTACACTTTGCCAACAGGTTTTCTGAATGCCGTAACCACTGCAAGTCACATCAGATTTTCCTCATTCAAAGGCTTCAGTTCCCCCTGTTGAGCTTACAGAGCTACTGTTTATGTACATTTATGTGTAAATGCTTACAGAGGGACAACGGGAATTACTTATGGGATACCAAGAACAATAAATGCAGCCAGGCATCTGTACAGGCAAGAGTCTCCTGCGAATTTCAATTGTTAATGAGGTGCAGATGTGAACTAAAAGCTAAGACATAAAGGAGTATTTCAAGATTGAAAATACTTTTTTTTAAAAAAAGTTAAAATTAGAGAGTTTCTTCCTGGCCTAGCTATAGACTGGGGACAGAGCACACTTAAGAAGCTGCTGCTGCACGTGAAGGGCCAGTGAAGAAGTTTCCTGGTTCTGCAGGTCCTCTTTTGTCACTCTTACGTACTTTCTCGGCTTTCTCCAGGGCAGGTGGATTATTTCTGCTTTGAAACTGATCGTATCTTGCAATGGTGGATACACCGTCCACAAACTTGGTCTTGTAGAGGACATTTGCGTTGTTAAACATCCCATCCTTCAAGGACACCACAATAAACTAAAACAAACCAGAAAGCTTAAAGTAAATGCTGCCATCCAAATAAAGACTTTGAACAACATTGGAAAAGGCTTCTAAAAAGAGGATTCCTTTTACTTTATTTGGCTAATATCTTGGTGGTAATTCTTCAAAAAATATTCTAAACGTAACTGAAGCCCAACAGACTGTGCTAAGCTGGTTAACGTACACCCACTGGCCAGGCACTTTCTGCAGCTAACGATGTACGGCTCTGTCCATATCCCAGCACTTGGCCTGGGATACAGGCCACAACACAGAATACCTGTTCATGGTGCATCAATCACTGGAAAACATGTTGCCACAAATTTTGTAAGAATGCAGGATCTTTCACAGTCTGAAGATACTGCTCAAATTATTTTACAACGCTGGTAACAAATGTTCCCCTCCTCCCTCCGTAATTTGGAAAGGTCATGTCCTACCACCTAATAGAGAGAGGTACTGCCTTTCACTCAGAGTAGTAAGTTTCTTCAGTTCTGCAGATTTTTTTCATGCATGCCAGGCTAGTTTCAACACTAGTGCCTGGCTTGTTTCAACAGGGTCAAAAATAAAATATTTTTACAGCTCAGGTTAAAGAACTCCAGAAAAAAAAACAAAAAACAAAAAACAAAAAAAACACCAACCAAAAAACCAAAAAACAAAACCCTTCAGGATGTGGGTCATGCCTGAAATTGATCATATCACAGATATTCTTCCCTATTACTACCTGGTTTTTAGCCACTGCAGCAACGGCTTACATTAAAACGTAATGCTTAGAAGTTTCACAGTTGCCATATCATCAGTATAACTTCCAGTTGAAACAACTTAGAAATATAACACACATCTCTGGAATAAAATACTTGGAACAGCTGAGACTCCTCAGTGGCAGACTGCCTCTGAAAATAATGAAGCGCGTAAATAGATGATCCCAATAGTTTCAAGATCATACCTGGGAGTGTCTGAAATGAGTATGAAGCATCTGCCCAATATTCTGGGTATGAGAGAGATCAAGGGCTGCATCCACTTCATCCAAGATGTAAATTGGGGCAGGTTTGAAGAGAAGCATGGCTAAGATCAAGGATAAGGCCACCAATGATCTAATATAGAGAACAAGAAAGTTACGGGTTTTACCCTCCTGTTTGAGAGGCTGTGGCTTATGGAAACAATTGTTTGGTAGTAACAAAATGCTCTCTCAAAAGCAGATTCATGCTATGAGCTCTGAAGAGACAGAATGACAGCTTCTGCCACAACTTCTGATTTCAAAATGTGAAGCCTTCTGCCAGAAATGGCAAATGTTACTTACTCTTTTACCAGAAGATCAGGTTATGATATTTAAAATATCATAGGTGAAATCATATCATAAATCAGGGTGATGATATTTAAAATCATGCTGTTGCTTTACTTATTTTCAATTCTGAGTTTTGCAGTACTGTTTTTCAATGTACAGTTCTTGAAGCATTCTGTCCTTCAGAAGGTTCTATATCTCTGCCTCACCTCTTCCTAAATTCTGTTTCTACTTTTCAATTTGTTAGATTTTTCCCTAGAAGTTGCAAAGAAGCACATACCCTACACAGGAGCTGTCATCACTGGAGACAAAAACTGTCACCATGACACTACTTTGACACCAGGGCAGAACTTGTAATCTCAAAAATCTATATAGACAACTCAAAGGCTAGAGCATTTAATTCAGCTGTACCTCAGCACTACCTAGAGTTAACTGCAGTTTTCTCACCACTCAATTCATTTTTTTGTCACTTCTCCATGGAGTAAAATCTTATTTGTTATCATATGCCAAGTAATGCACTGTTCTAAGTTGGATTCCTCTTTGAGCTGAACTGAATTAATAATGCTTTCAATGTTAAGTCAGGTTGGAAGGAGACAGAGTCCCTGACTTGACTAGGGAAAAGATTCATTTTTTGTTTTTCTGAATTATAATTAGCTAGACGTATCAATTATATACACAACTGCAACAGAAAACGAACAAAAAACCCACAAAGTTCACCAACCTTTGTCCTCCACTAAGTTCTGTTAAGTTTTCCTTCCAGGTGTTTCCTAAGGCAACTCTGAACTCCAGACCATCCAAGACATTCTGGGTTTTAGAGGCTGCTAGCATAGCTTTGGCTCCTGGGAGAAGCGTTGAGAAAATTGAACCAAAGTCTTCATTCACCTAGAAGTCAGACCATAAAAGATGTATGTACGTGCTTTGAATCAAGAGCACAAACAGCTAAAAACTTAGCGGTAAGCTGTACTATGCTCTAGACGTCTTGCCCAATTTAACCCAATGACTTCTTGCGTCTTGAAGATTAGCACATACAGGATAGTGAGAAAAGATTAGCATATGGAATCTTTTATTTTCTCTGTACTGTAAATAGAAGCAACACTGAGGGATATATATAGATAGCTAGATATAGCTAGATATAGGACACCTTTTACTAAGCATTTCAGAAGGATCAAATGAAAGAAATATTGGAAGGCTTCTTTATGCTATCAGCCAGGGAAATGGTTATGCCCTACCTCAGATTTATTAGCCAGTAAATTGTGATTTCTCCCAATTAAAGGATTATTAAAAGTATAAGCACCTTGTAAGAAGCACACACTGGCATCCTCCCCACTCCTTTTCTTCCCAGGATTACTTAAGCAATGTCCAGGTGTTGGATGGGACACAACTTTGTAAACGTAGATTAAAATTTCCTAGGTCAAGGAATGTATCTGAGAACGCACTTATTTCACCACCCATGATGCTTTTAAATACAATTCACTAATTTTTGCCAAACAAGATTTTGCAATGAAAAGGTACCATTTTGTCAGTGATATCTTGAGTACAGGCAGTAATAATTAAAACTGATACTTCATTTGTGAGCAATTTAATCTTAGATATAATTGATCTTCTCAAAGGCCAAAAAGTACAAGTTCTCCTGGTACAGCAGAAAAGAATGTGTCAAGAGCTTTCCATGTTGCAAGGGAAAGGGAAAATTTTATACTTTTGTTCTAGTTCATGATATGCGAGAACTAGTAAGAAGGGAGAGTGCTTAGATAACAGAAACATAAATCAGCTGTTGCTCTATTCCAGTATTACCTATCCTATCAGTGAC
Organism: Phoebastria nigripes; assembly: GCA_035582835.1. NCBI lineage: Eukaryota > Metazoa > Chordata > Aves > Procellariiformes > Diomedeidae > Phoebastria > Phoebastria nigripes. Next base: position 249,575 of record JAYKAV010002814.1, on the reverse strand, counting down.
AGGAACAGTAGCCCAGGTCCACAGCCCCACATTGTATGGGCTACACAGAACCAGAAGATTTTAACTCTGGTCAAATATTGGTTTAAGCAACCAAAAAGAAAAACAGACTATATCACTGTTTTGTCCAACTTCCATGTGAGAGAGAATGGTTTCAGCATGCCAGTAGCTTAACCTTCCTTAAATTTTTGTGGGCACTAAAAAGGAATGGTAAAGTAGTTTTGCAGGTTTAACTGTATCTTTACAATTCTCAAAGAATTCATGTCTTATTCTCAAAAGTGAGATGAAACAGGAGAAATGAAGTGGTTGTTTTGTAATTTAAATACTAGGCAAGGGAGATTAGTTCTGGAAAGAGACATCTTTTTTTTTTTTTCCCATGGAAATATGCAAAACGGTAATCTAAGATAAATCTGATCCTCTGCTAAAAAGTGAAGATTAGATTTCAAGTGTCATTACCTTTTTCCAAGCAATATTTAAAGCTTCAGTTTTTTTCTGGTCAAGCTCTTCAATAGTTGCTAGAATTTTTGACTTGTCATTCTCTACGATTCTTTTTTTCTTCATTAAGTCATTGTACTGGTGCAATGAGAAGAAAAGATTGATTTCAATGAACTTTGTGCTAATCTTACAGTTTCACTGTTTATCGTTTTTGTAACTATGAAATAGCCATTAACCACAAGATTGAAATCCAAAGTATTCATTTAGCTGTATGCAGGATTTAAGTTTTAGGACATTAGTTGCAAATCAAAGCATTAGAATTTTTAACAATTGGCAAAGGGGAAGACCAAGATTACTCTGAAAGTTGCACTTCCTTTTCAAGTTAATCATGTTTCATTTGCCTTTCCATAGGAGAAAGGACATTTCTGGAGGCTGATATGAAGAACAGGCCAATTCTAATCATGAAACAGTACTAGAAAAGTTGAAGTATCAATCAGTGGACAGTTTTGAGACAATCCTGGAATAGCCTCAAGACAGATGAATTCAAGACAAGCTATCATGCTTGAAGACGAACAGTTTTTTGATCTGCAACCTTTGATAAAGTACATAATTCTCAGATACTGTAATGGATACCACAAAGCTTGCCTAATGCTGCTGCTGCCAACTTAGTAGGGACTGCAGTAGGGAGGAATGAAATTATTATTTTTACYATCCAAAGTCAAGATTATGCATAACCTAGAAAACCAGTGCACTAGTGAATAGTTCAAAAATGTAAGATTAGTATAAAAGATCTAGCAAAAGGCTTCCTGCTATCTCATGAGGATTTAGTTTTATTTTTGGTGTATTCAGAAATAGAGCATATGAAAATATAAAGCTACATTATACATAATACTATATACCCAACCTGCCCAATCTTTAAAGGTTAAAGCACAGAATGTTTACCCTCTCCTCTGTCTCAGAAAGCATATTCATAGCTCTCATGTTCACGTTCCTTCCCAACTTCTCTTTTTTCTCCTGCAATTTCTGCAGCTTCTGACCTGCTTCTTTAGGATTGTTAGTTTTGAAGTCATAGGCTGTGTTTGGCTGACCAAAAAGTGGTTTCTCTGAAGCTATCCACTCATACTCTTTCAGCATTTTGATCACCTGTAAACAAGAAGATATGTTGAGGCTTTTTTTTTCCCCTTCTCAAATGTTAATGAAAAATAATAAAAAAAAAAAAAAAATTCAACATCCTGAAATTACTCTACCAACATTAATTCTTCTATCCCAACGCAGCACAGGTGCATACCTTTACAATGCTTCATGTGATTTCTAAGACTGTAGCTGAACCACGACTTTAAGGGAGCTTTCACATATACTCATCACGTTTACTTGAACAGGTTTTTCTATATCTGGACTAACCCATTGTCACTAAATCTCTGGATTAGCTTCTTTAATTAGCTACCTAATTTGTCCATACAATCAGAATGTTCTTCTCACTGATCACCTTCTCACTGTGATCTACTCTGTACTAGTCCATACTCATAAGCTCTGTTACAATTTACAATTTCTACTCCCTCCTCCTGGGATAAAACTTTTCACATCAAGAGCTGCAAATATGACAGTGCTTATTAAGAAAAAAGGCTACTTCCTTTGCATGTGGCAAGGGAAATAACCACTCTTGGTCACAAGATGAAAGGAAAAGCCCAGTTCTGAAATACCTTGGCAGCAGCATCAGCAGCCTCTTGTTGATGTTTGCTGATATTGTGTTCTAATGCTTTAACCTTAAGCTGTAAATCGTTATTTTGTTCTCTGTATTTTACTATCTCTGCAGATTTGGCTTTAATTGCTTTATCCTGTAACACAATTACTTCCTTTTGCTTGGCCAGCTCCTTCTGTGATTTCTCTACAGATTCCTGAAAAGCAAATCAAACAGCCATTTATTAACTTCTTTTAAAGGCTGGTGTTGGACAGTTCTTAGAAGAGAAGGACACAGCAAGGAAGGAGGGAAAATTCACATGTGGTAACAAAGCCAAAAAATAACTACCTAGGCTAAACATAATTGAGTGCTGGCAAGAAAATCCGAACAACAAAATACACAGTATAATTTGAGCTTTAGGGGATCATATCTTCAGTAACATCAACACAGGTAATTAAACAGAGTATTCACTTTTACCTTTGTCTTAGACACCTCAGCTGCCATAGCATTAACTTGCTCCTGGTAGGATTTGATTGCTTTATCTGCAGCCGCTAGCTGTTGTTTATAGGAGGCCTGTTCTCGTTTTAGCTCTTCAAGTTCCAGAATTAAAGCTTCAACTTCCTAGAGAGATGTTTTCAAATTTATTACAGTTGTACTTAAATGGAAAGAAATAAAATTCAGTTTGACGTAGTAAATGCTGTAGAAGACTAACAGTACCTGTTCTTCAGTAAGGGAGTTCCAAAACTGGCAGTATTAAAGCTTCAGGAGAATCAAACTTTCTGATTACTGCAACCACTTTTGACATTGAGAAAATTGCCAACAAAGGTTAAGTTTTACCTGCTGCTTTTCTTTCATTTTTTTGCTTGAAGCGTCTGCCTTTTTCTTGGCACCATCTAGTTTCTGCTGGGCATTTTTTAGTTCTTTTTCACATTCTGCTTCTGCGTTTTTCATTTTATTCTCTAATACCTTGTATTTATCTTCTGCTTTCTTTTGGCTCTCTTCAGTTTTCTTTAATGTCTCTTCACAGTCCGCTGAATCAAGAAGTACAGTACTGAGAGTGGGCATTGTTCTTATCTTTAAATTTACATCCTGAACTCCAACTAAAATAAACCTGTCTTTGCCTCTAACAGAAAAAAGTGGTTGTACGTTTGCTAGTTACTCAAGGCAGCTATTTCAATGATTACTCTAAGACAGTGTGCTGCTGTTACCAGTGATTGGTAGGGCACCAAATAGACAACCAGTCAAAATTAATGAAAATAAGCCTTTTTTCTTTTTTTGACAGGGGCAAGTCTATGCCAAATCACATGATCAAGAAGTATTTAATCAGATGGCTACCTAATAAGATATCACCTCATCCCTAGAATACTACATCTACGTATGTATCACTTCTGTCCATCTTTTTTCTTTAAATGTTTTAATTATTGCTGCATTTGCTTCCTTTTACATTTTTCCTTAGCTATACGAACAGTAGTTCTTTCCAATGCTTTCTTGTTACACAAACTATTTATATTGCTAACCTTAAATATCTACAGAAACAGATGGCTTGGAAAAAACAAAGATTACTCAAATATGGGATTAAATAAATTTTAAAACTTCCCTGCAAAGCCATTTTTCCTTTTATTATAAATAAATTATCATTTATTATTAAATTATTATAATAATAAACTATTCTTATTATTAATAAGAATATAACCCTTACTACAAGAGAATGACCAACCTTATGTGAATCACCTCTATGCAAGTCTATTGTGATTCTGTATTTGTTACATATTCCAAAATATAAAGCTAGTATTTTCAAAGCAAAAAATATTTTTTTCTTAAGCAAAGATTCTACTACTCAAAAACCAAATATCCATCTCATTCTCAGCAATTAGTTTCCAGCTAAAAGATTAAGAACATATTTGTCACCAATGGTTTTCTTCAGGGCAAGCAGCTCTTCCTCTTGTTTGTGATAAGCACTTTGATGAAGCTTCGTTTGCAACAGCTCTGCTTCTTCAGACTTCATCTCCCACTGCTGCTTCAGTTGCCGGTACCTTTAAAGACAGTAATGATATACACTGCTATAATGAAGGGTACCCAGCACTTCAGTTTCAAAGTTGAAATAAGTAGATATAAGTAAGTAKATAAAGAAATACTTATATTCCCATTCTAATGTGAGATGCAATGATGACTATAGGACAAAGAAGCTTAAATGCATGAAAGTCTGATACAATTTCTTTAATAGCAATTGTGAAGTTTGTAGATATTTAACTTATTATATATGTAACTCCTGGTTATGTAGCCCCGACAAGGTATGTTAAAAACAAACAAATGCAACACATGGAATTTGGCAACAATTCAGAGCTCATGTTTTTCCAACCGGCAGCATGACAGATGCTAGGTTGAAGCATTAAAGAAAAAAAAAAAAAATCTAAAAGCAAAACTCGTTTCTTCCTTTTGGTCATATTTCTGGAAGTCTATTACAACTCAAAACAATTCGAAAAAATAAATCCAGCTGGTAGATAGCATATTACACAACACTACCTCCTTATGGGATTTTTACAGAACTGACTAAACATATTTTTATATTCCATCTTTTAAAAGGATCTTCAGTTATTGACGAAAACTGAAAAATCAAATATACTTAAAATTATCTAATTCAAATCCTTACAGCAGTATCACTCAGATATTCCCCTTTAACATCTTTGTATTTTCTTGGGAGAAAAATAAGAGCTATCACAAACTGAAATTCTGTATGGGTGTTAAAAAATATGACTTGAACAGATCCATTCTTCAGTGGACTTCATGAAACTTCGGAAAATTTTAAGTACACATCATTGTATGCCTTTTTTTTCCTGTATTACCCAAAATAAAGTTTTTTTGCATGTGTTATCTAAAAACTAAATTTGCTTGCTGATTGCTGTACTTACAAATTAAATTGGGGGGGGAGAGGGAGGAGGAAGGAAGGGAATGATTTTCTGCATGTTACATTATCAACAGGCCTATGCCCTCCAAAAATACTTCTTTATATTACATTTACTCAGTCACATTAAGAGAAACAATAGACATTATAGGGCAAACCTTACTTTTCAGCAACATTCTTCAAGCTTGCCAGCTCATTCTCTACAGTCTCAAGTTCAGATTCCTTTGTCTTGAGTTCTGTTTCAACGTTTTTCATTTCTTGAAGTTTAGACAATATTGGTACAGTCTGTGAGCATGCACCTGTTCAGTGAAAAAAAAAAGCAAAGTCAAGCTAATTGGAATTAGGCTAGTGGATTCACCACTGGCAAGTAGCAAATTCTGAATGTTAATAATGATACAGGTTGATGATTTGTTTCAGTTACAAAACAGAAGAGCAGCTAGACTAAAGTTACAGTAGTTCCCAGTGGAAAAAGACTACCTCCTCTGTTACAGAATTTAATTCTACAGACTTCGAATACTACACGTGCATTTCTTGTGAAATCAACTAACTTTTCATAATTTATTGAAATTACCTCAAATTAATTATGAATTACTTCAAAAAGTGCTTGAATTCACAGCATTTCTCCTTCCAAGAGGATTATATAGCAAAATAAGGTTTAAGTATTTAAAATCTAAACCACTTTAGGCAAATAGTTTGCCATTAATTTTTTCTTAGTCTAATCAATCTTATTTCAGCTCAAGACTGACAAATCTTTGCTCAAACAGATCATATTGTCCCCAGTATGGGTCTAAACAAAAAGGTTACTGTTCATTTTTATAAAAAACATGCAGAGCACTAAACAAATCAACAGCACACAGTATTATTATATGAATAAAACCAGCAATTGCCTCCGTGCAGAGTTCCCTGGGGGTCAAACATATCTCCATCAAGCGTAACACTTCTCGTCATTATCCTTTTGTCAAAGGTCACTTTCTTAGCATTATCCATGTTATTACAGATCAGTGTTGTTCCAAAGACATATTCCATTGCTTTCTGCAGTTCAGATTCATATGCAACTAGAGAAAGGGCTAAATGCAAGTTATCACGACCAGCCTAGAAATCAAATGAAATGCAATTAGTATGCCTTAAGTTATAAGAATTTTCAAATTTAATTTCTGTCTTCTCTTGAGAAAAACACTTTTTAAAAAAATCATTACATTTTAAAACAATTTCAGTTAGAAGTGGAATAATTAATATCCATTTAAACATCACATAGGTGAAAGGATACAAAGGAAAAAAATAAAATCAAGATACCCTCAAACCCTATAGAAATTCTTATTAGTATAGCCATTAAGAAGCCCATGTTTCTAGCAACGAAACAAAATAAAAAAGGTACACATGCAAAATAGTGTAAATAGTGTATTTATTTACATACCAAGGTTTGGGCCAACTTGACCGTGTCTTGTCCAACACACCTGGCTGAAATTTTGTTTAGTGGAATGATGGTGTATCGACGCTTTAGCTCACCCTTTTCCAAAAGCTTTTTGCCAGTAACCTCAAATGAGAAGAGTTACAAAGCATACCTGAATACATAACTGATTTTGTAAAGTAAGACAACAGGGCATTGCAAGAGGAATATATTGTTGCCAGTAACTATGCATGACTCTCTTGACCTAATGTTAAACATGTACATGCGTCCAAACTACCTCTTAAGCATTCAGTAACAATGCACATGCTCCCTAAGCCTGAGTCACATGACCTCATCTCAACATTGAGAGTTCTGTATTAAAGTAATAAACATACCTCTGTGTCCACAATAATGTTATAGAGTTTCCCTCCAGCCACCACTTCTAGGGCTTTTGCTTTGGATAGATCTTTCACAGTGATAAGAGACACAACAGGGCCTTTCACATGGTTTGGATTCCAATTTTTTTCTGGATCTCTGAAAATAAATTTAAATTATGATAATCACATGTTTGTTTCTCTCCCACACATCTTAAAAAAATTATATTTAAAAACTCATACTGCTTATTATATTGGTATAAGAAGTTCTAAATTCTATCAGGAAAAAAACCACAGAAAATGGTTAAATTAAATACTTCAGGGCAAGAGACTTCCCAATACTCAGTTACAAAGTCATTAGAAGAATGTCCTTTCTGATTTTGGTATGATTTGTTCACTCAATTTTCAATTGATTTTTACTATGGCTCCTATTATTAGCACAGCTATAGAATATGTTCCGACTGATTATTACATAAGCAAATAAATCTGGGGATACATATATTTGATTGGTGGAGACAGATACAATGTTGACCTCCACAGAGCAAGTCTACTCACAGTCCACAGGCAGGACTACGAAAAGTAATTATTACGTATTTTTGCTGTTTAGACCTTTGGATTCTATGGTCATAGCTACCGAAGTTGAGTTACGGCTTGCAAACACCATCATACAAAACTTTTAAATTCCAGTGATTTTGATAAGGCTGTCATTTAAGAATGACCGTATCACTTTCCCTGCTGCCCATTAATTCAGTTAACATTTCTTGCCTTTCCCCCCCCTTCCCTTGCATAGCAGGTAAGATAGTCATTGTTCACTGGCACTAAAAGGAAAGCAACAGCTAAGCAATTGATGGAATTATACTCTCATAAGTCCCATAAGCCACGCATAAAATGCCCTAAAAAGCACTTTCAAACGTCTTTTAGGATCACACTGAGATCTTACTTGTATTCAAACTGTAGATGGGGGAACTTTGCCATTAAACCTTCATGCAATTCTCTCAGTTGGCTGATATCACGAGTCAATGCCTTCTTTTTTGCTAAAAGGGCTTCTTCTTTCTCTTCTTAAGAGTTGAACACAAGCAGTAGACAAACATCCAGAGCATAGAAATCTATTAGCTTAAAAATTGGTATGCTATGCTGTTTATCTACTTATGTAGAGAATACTTAATTGAAAGACTTTCTAAAATTCTTTGTAAATTTCCAGTTTAGACACCATCACAATACCAAACATGCAAAGAAAGAGTTTAAAGCCTAATGTGCTTCTCAATGTCATTCTGGAATATCAATTTACAGTTTTGAGTAGCTTCTGCAACAAATGTTACCTGGAATGAAACGAACTTTAAGAAGTGTTTTAGATAGGGAAAACCAGGAAGGAATAGGAAGGTTGGTCACTTTTTCCATCTAAATTTTAGATGGAATTTAAATTTTCCATCAAACTTTAAAAGATTTGGCCTATAAAATCAAACTATTTAAAACTATTTTCTGTGGAAGACAAGAGCTTGCAGAGCTTTGACCAGAGAAATTTCTTTGTGCACTAAAGCAGCATACTTGGTTTTTCAGTTCCTTCTTGTATTGGGTCTGTCTGGGATGGAGTTAATTTCTCCCATAGCAGCCCTCATGGTGCTGTGCTTTATATTTCTAGTAGAATGGTGTTGGTAACACACCAGTGTTTTGGCTACTGCTGAGCAGTGCTGGCACAGCATCAAGGCTGTCCCTCCAAAGGCCAGTAGGCTGGGGGTGGGCAAGAGGTTGGGAGGGGTCAAAGCCAGGACACAAACAATATTCYGTACTATATGAAGCTGTAGTCAGCAATAAAAGCTAAGAGAAAGGAGGAGTGGAGGGGGCATTCCTTACTAAGCCATTTATTTGTCTTCCAGACCAGCTACTATGCATACTGAGGCCCTGCTTCCCAGGAAGTGGATGCACATTGTCTGCAGATGGGAAGTGGAGAGTAAATCTTTCTGTTTTCCTTTGCTTCTGTATCCGACAGAGCCAGTTCCAGCTGGCTCCAAGACAGACCAGCAGCTGGCCAAGGCTGAGCCCATCAGTGATGTTGGTAGCGCCTCTGTGATAACATATTATCAGAGGGGTAAAAACTGCTGCACAACAGCAGCTGGAGAGAGGAGTGAGAATATGTAAGAGAAACAGCCCTGCAGACACCAAGGTCAGTGAAGAAGGAGGGGGAGGAAGTGCTCCAGGCACCGGAGCAGAGATTCCCATGCAGCCCTTGGTGAAAGACAATAGTGAAGCAGGTTGTCCCCCTGCAGCTCACAGAGGTCCATGGTGGAGCAGATATCCACCTGGTCCATGGGAGGACCCCACGCCAGAGCAGGTGGATGTGCCCAAAGGAGGCTGTGACTCCATGGAGAGCCCGCACTGGAGCAGGCTCCTGGCAGGACTTGTGACCCCTTGGGGGACCCACACTGGAGCAGTTCATGAAGAACTGCAGCCCGTGGAAAGGACTCACGTTGGAGAAGTTCGTAAAGGCCTGTCTCCCATGGGTGGGCCCCACGCTGGAGCAGGGAAGAGTGAGGAGGGAGCGGCAGAGGCAATGCATAATGAAGTGACTGCAACCCCCATCCCCCTGCGCTGCTCAGGAGGAGGAGGTAGAGAAAATCAGGAATGAAGCTGAGCCCAGGAAGAAAGAAGGGGTGGGGGGAAGGGTTTTAAGGTTTGTTCCTATTTCTCAATATCCTACTCTGATTTGATTGGTAATAAATTAAATTAATTTCCCCAAGTTGAGGCTGGTTTGCCCGTGACAGTAATTGCTGAGTGGTCTCCCTGTCCTTATCTTGACCCACAAGCCTTTCATCATATTTTCTCTCCCCTGTCCAGTTGAGGAGGGGAGTGATAGAGCAGCATCCAGCCAGGGTCAACCCACCACACTTCTATGTTCCTTTTCAGATTCCCCAAAATTATGCACCAGAAGTCTGTACAGACCTTCATAGTTCAGCTTCTTCATTTGGTTCTCTAGTTTTTCTTTTGTTTTTCTGACAGCTTCAAGTGCTTCTCGGTCTTTCTTGTAGCCTCCATCCATCTTTTTAACTTCAGCTTGTTTTGTCTTTAATTCTTGTTGTGCATAATTCAACTTCATTTGAGCCTGTGAGGAGTAAGAAAATATGGAACCAGAAGATCTTCAAAGAGCATCTTGCAGGTGCAGATTTAGAACACTTACAGTAACAAGGTGCTCAAATAATTTGTAAAAGTTTCCACTGGTTGCAGAAATGCCAAAAAGTAGCCTTGGCTTTTGAAAGTAAAGGCACAGGTGATTTGGAAATAAAAACATAAATCATGTATTTGGATAAAATAACTCATATTAGCACATGAATAGAGTCCGAGAAGAAACAAGGTAAAATAATGTGGGACGCAGCTGTCCTTGTTATTTTCCCCAAAAGAGTTTTTCGTTAAGTGAGACAAGCAAGGTGCACTTTCAACTTTGAAAGTTTAAATTCCACCATGAGAATTACCCCAGCAGAGGTTTTGGGTTTTTTGGGGGTTTTTTGGTTGGTTTTTTTGTTTGTTTTGGGTTTTTTTTGTTTTTTGTTAAGACAAAAGAAGTGGCATGTTTCAGTTCTGTGACTAGCACACAATTTAACTGAGGAGAAGACAGTTTCTTCTGAACTCTCCATTCACAGTCTCAGGCATCTTTATTTTGATTCCATTAAGTTTTACTGTAGAAATCTCTATAGTATCAATGCGTATCATGGATAGCAGTCTTAATTTCTTCCTGTCCAATACTGTCAGTCATTTGAGTACTGAGAGTCCTACTTTATGTCTCAAATGCCAGTTTCTGTACTTCCTCACGGCAGTGTTATAGCTTTTCCCTATTTGTCTATATTTATGCAAGGATATTTTTATTTTTTTAATGACCTGCTTTATCAAAAATCACCTTAATGTATATGCCAACTTGTAAAATATCTTGCATAGATATTATGCAAATCTTTTCACTGACCTTTCAAGAGTGTGTCATTTGTTTTTCAGACAATTTTCCAAAGAAGCAGAAAAGTTGGTCTGAGACAGGCAGAGCTTTTATTCTTACCTGTTTAGACTCTGTTACTGCTTTGCTGATTTCATTTTTGCAGGTCATCATCTGCCCAGCAAGAGTAGCTTCTTCCCCATCGTCATTGCTGGACAAGCCAGCAGACACAGCATTAAAATGCTGTTGTGCTGCAGCTAAAGCACATGCATCTTTTTGACTTCCTTCCTGTAAAGCATTTAGTTCTTTCTCTATCTTCTTTACTTCTTTCTCCTTTGACACTAATGCTTTAGAATCCTTCAGCAAAACAAAGAACAAAAAAGGAAGAGAGAACCTGAGTCTCATGAACTTTAAATTCATGTTGTTAATGTTAGATGAGGAGCTATGAGTAGTTTCAACAACTACATTTCTATGACCCTTTGTCAGATTTTGTGATCTTACAATTTGTCTTTGCATGTTTTCAAGTGTGTACTTGCCCCATGAGAGCACTGAAGATCCACAGACAGATTAGATACAGGAAGAGATGACAACTGCCCAAGAACTACGAGAAATAGCTCTTTCTTCCCAATATCTAAAAAGTAAAGTATTCTTCAGTGCTCCTTTTGCATAAAAAAAACCATCAACTGTCAGAAATACACAATGTAGAAATTTCTCCTTTAATTTTAAGAATGCCACATGTCCAGAGAGCATAATACTTTTGAAGCTATAGGGATCTCTCCTGAGCTTAATAGAAGGTTGGCAACCATAAAGAGTTGCACTTTCTTTGCATATGCATCACATTTGTTTCTAATGGGAACCTACTACCTATGCCGCACAAATCAAACAATGCCCTTACCATTTGTTTCTGCTTTCCTGATGTAATTCTTGCCAATAATAGGATTAATTTAGCATTTAAAGAAAATTATATACAGAGGTCTTACCTCCTGCATACTTTTTACCAGTTCTTCATACTTATTCTCTTCACTTTTTAAGTTTTGCTTCTTCAGATCAAGGGCACTTTGTGCTTTAGTATGAACTCTTTGAATTTCTGAAAGAGCATCTTCCAGTGAACGGAGCGTACCACCAACTTCCTACAATCAAAAATAAAGGAAATTTAATTTAGCTTAAGAAACTGATACAGTATTTGTAATATTTCATCTTCTGTTCACAGCTATATGTAGAAGAAGAGATAAATATCTGATCAAGCAAGCAATTAGACTGCAATGCAAACAGGTCAGAACATCTCTTCCCTCTGAAAATCAAACTAACTTGAAGCCACTACTGAAGCCCCACATCATCCCATATCATGGGACACCGACCCTGAGCAAAAGCTGCATTTAGGCATCCAAACATCCTATGGGCCATCCTGTATCTAACCAAATTTACTGCCCCCAAAACTGAGGTCAGTACTGATTTTTGTTGAACAAGAGTTTCCTACTTGAAGTGTGTTTCTTTTGAGACATCAACAAAAAGGGAGAAAAAAAATCTCTGGCAAAACTTACCATTGAATGCACAGACTGGAAACATGAGGGCAAACAGATTCTATTCTCATTTATTACTCATTTACAGCAATTGGAAGTAAAGCATTTCAGGCAAATGAAAATTTTAAATGGATGTCTTTTAGACAATGGCTAAGAATGACAATGAGCAGTGTATAATCTAAACAACCCACCAGAAGAAGATAAAAATTCAAGGATATATTATCTGTAAAAATAATTCCCTTCTCATATAACTCTCTGTATTCAGATATTCAGACGAGCACAACTCTGTTCTCACTTACCTTATCCCTTTCCTTTTCCATCTCCGCTATTTCTTCATCGACTTGTCTCACCTTCTTTTCACTTTCAGCCATTGATTCCTGAAGCTTCTCTACATTAGCCTGCATTTCCTTTAATACTTCAGCGGAAGATACCTTTGTCTCTTCAGCCAGAACAAACTGATAAGCTATACAGAGGCGGCTTAAATGTTCTATTGCTCGTACTACTTTTTGGTATTCTAGATAGGATGTTCGTTCCTGAAAAGACACCAATAAAAAAACCCTCTAAAATTTGATGGAAAAATAATATTAAATAGGACTGTTATAGAAATCTTCTAAGCAATTCTATTAAAATTATTATTAGTAGATAACAGGAAGGATTCTCCATGTTAAGTAATATATTTGGTATTGTACATTGCAGGCCTGCTTAGGAAAATCTTAGGTAAAACAATACTTGTACAATTGATTGTACAGCAGAAATATCACTTGACACAAGTTTTTTTTAAGAACTATGATATGTTTTTATCTTCTATTTTTATCTATTTCTCTTGTTTTCTTCCTTCTCCCTACATTCCCCTTTAAGATTTCCTAGAAGTCCCGAATGTCACATTTTCTGTATTTGAACAGAAGATAAAATTTGTCTCTCTTAAAAGGTTCTACAAAGCTTGAAAACATGCTATTGTTTTAGCTATCACATACTGGTTCAGGGTAGCTGAAACTATTTTTTCAGTACTTTAAGGGCCCTACCGCTCTTCTGATTTTTCCATACCTCTTTCAGTTTCTGTAAAGTTGGAGTAATCTCCTCATTTAAGACCTGAAACACAAAACAGAACATTTATATTCAGATTTTTAGAACTCTCATATGTCTAAGCATGAATACTTAGTTCCAGGTGCAGAAATGAAATATTTTACAAGTTAAAAACCACACTACACCAGTTATTCAGTTATCTTTAACACATATAAAAAAAAAGTATACTTTCCAACATGTAGTACCGTTTGAATGTCTTTCAATTTGGCTTCCTTCTTCTCTATGGTCTTCTGGACAGCTATTTTCTTGCATTCATACATCCTAGTACCAGCTGCTTCTTCAATCATAGCTAAAATCTAAAATAAAGCAATGTGACAGAAATTTGATGTTTCTTCTTAGAAAGGTTAGGTTAGATAGGTTCAGCGCAGAACTGAGTTGAACATCTCATCTCCCTCCAATACCTTTTTTTTTTGTCCCTCCCCCCAAAAGATTGATTCTTGTCATTCAAAACAAATCAGTAAAACTTCAGACAAAACACTCCCACAACTTTCTTACCTCCGATGGCTTCATATTTAGAACTTTTGTAATTCGTCCCTGGTGACAGAAAGATAAAACAAAAATGGTGGTTGTGTACCATGCAATAGTAAAAAAACAAAACAAAACAAAACCCCAAACCCAAAAAACCCCACTCATTTTTATACATTATAAGCTCAAAAATGATTTTTTTTTTTTTTGCTACAAGGATAATCTAGCTTACTCAATTGTTTTATTCTTGAAAGTTCAAACAAGTCACTTCTTCAGGCAGCAAGCTTGAAATGGCCCTTGTATCTTATCTTAGGCTTGTCCTCCACATTCCTGATTACATCTTAAAGGATTAATGTGCGTATTTTGTTTAGAGTCTTACTGAGTTGCTGATGTTGAAAAAGCTCTTAATCATAAACTGGCTTTTTGGAGATTTAGCTCATATGTAACTAGGGAAAAGCAGAATAGGTGCAAAACTGCCCTTCTCCCCCTCTCCCCCCCCAAGTTGGGACAGTTCTATTTGAAACAGTAAATCCTGCTCTGTTTTATTATTCTTTGCAAATATTTCAGGGATTTGTCTAGTCCCTGTGTTGATGTTTATAAGGGTCTTTTCAATTGGTCAGCTCTTCGTTAATTGTGATTTAAGGTGGCAGGTATATCAACTTCATTCAAAATATTATCTAACACGGAACACACATAATAAGAAAGAAAATCTCTGTCTTTTTAGCATAATAATAAAAGCAACACCTATCTGTTAAAGAGACAAAAAGAAAAATAAAATTGGAATACGTTTTAAAAAAAGCTTGCTACATGAGGGCTACATAAGGTCTTGTGCTACAAGACACGTGTTTTAGGGTCGAACTAGGTTGTACTGGAAATCTTAACTACTTAACAGACATTTGATTTTTACTTGATAAGAAGTTGCTTTTTTCTGATTAGGAAATTAAGTGTTTTTCCACTATCTATCCTGCCTCAAATTTAGTGAAACTTCTATTCTTTTTGGATTTTATAAAGATGCCCACAACACCTGCATAATGAGGAAATGAGGGTTATTGACATTGAGTCCAACGGAACAGAAGAGATCCTGCACGCGAGTGTTGGTAGCATTCACGCCATTGATAAGATACTTATTTCTACCTCCAATGACAACCTGGAGAAGGAAAAGAAATGCAAGAAACTTTAAGTGATTTAAAAATGACTTGACATTATGAGAATATAAACTGTAATAAAGAGTAAGAAGTCTGAGCAAATCCCATATATTATATCTTTGCATACGCATATATATGCATACTATACATCAAAACAGATCTTGTTGGACTGAAGAAGCATTTAAAATATCTAACAAAAACTTAAGAAAGATCAGTCATCGAGGGCAATATTGACACAAAAATTTCCAAACTCCACAAGTTTTCACTTTTTTTTTTTTTTTTTTTAAAAACTTGGGAGACATCTTCATCAGAAAGATAAAGGTTCCTTTGTTGTTGGAGACCAAATTTAACACACAGTTCAGATATTAAGAGGAAAATATGAAAGCAGAAGAAAAAGCCACAAAATAGAAAGTTATAACTTGCTTTAGGAACATTATTTCATTATTATTACGTTTCTGTGCAAGTCCATAGAAAACATTATTGATATAATACATTTAACAATATTAAACTAGTTTCCCAAGAAATTCCAATTTTTTTATCTAGCACACTGGATCTACTTCTACAGTTTGTGTTACTAACTGCACTGTAGAAGCATTGCCTCAATTGCAAAAACTCAAGGACTTTAAGAATGACCTTTTTTTTTTCCCTTGAAAAGTCACTCTGTTGAGCATGGTAAAAATTATATAGGTTACTAAGCAATACAGATATTAAAGACTCACCTGCCTAGTGATGGTAATCTCATCATTAGCTTCAAATCCCAGTGGACTTAGTTTCTTGTCAGAATTATCAAAGGTAATAGACACAGTTGCTTTAGTAATTCCAGCTTGCCCATTTTTATAAACTAGATCTTGCAAGTTGGAAGCTCGCACCTAAATCCATGGAACAGATAAATACAATTTTGAAAGAAATTCATTACACAGCTTCAGTGTGCTACTGTAGGTTTTGGAGAAATGAATGAAAAAAATGCAGATCTAGCTGTAGATTTAAGAGTTCATGTGAGAGACTGACATATGGGAGCTGCAAGGTGCTAGCATTGTAAAACCACGGGCAGAGTGTGCCAGTCTAGTTTTAGTGAGCCACCTAATTGTTTCTGCGTAAGACTCCTGACAAAAACTGAATAGATGTTTAAAAAAGAAAAAAGCCAGATGACTAGTTCAGTCACCAGTACGTTTACTTCAAGAGCATTTATTATTCATAATGCAGTTCACAGGGAAATGAATCAGAAAGTGTTCCTTGGGGGTCTACTNGGGCGGGGCATATTAAAAAAAAATCACCGGAAGGCAGAGATTCAAATTTATCTCAGAGCACACAAATTTTTTTTATAAGAGTAAAGCACATATATCATCTTTTAAATAGCAGGCATTGCATGAAAAACAGCTTTTTATTTTCTTCTGATGAACCAGTTGGCCAAATTTTAAGACCCAATCCAGAAGTGAAAAAGTTTATTACAAATAAACAAGTTAGCGCCTCTAGCTGCAAAAGATCTTCGGCTTGAGGCTGCTACCTTTTAAGTGGGTATTTTTAGTCTAATGTTCTAAGCGGCATACTTTGAGCTAGTGTAGTATATTGATGAAACTGTAATTCAATCTTAATGTAAGAATGAGCAAGAATAACAGAGACCCAGTTTTATGTAATGAAAAATCCAAATAAATAAAACTTTTTTTTTTTTTGATAGAAGCACCACTTCAGGTCTTCCATCGGAAATTACTCAAGAGAGTAATATGAAACCTTGCTGACAGAAAAAAGACCTTTCTTAAATGCACCCTCTCTCTTTACCTGTGACAGATTGGTGATTCCCAACAAGAAACAGATTGAATCCAAGATATTGGACTTGCCACTACCATTCAAGCCAGTAATGGCATTGAATAATGGGTCAAAGCCAGGAACTTCTGTCCTCTGAGCATAGGATTTAAATCCTTCAAGAACAATTGACTTGATGTACATCTTCTCTATGTTCCTAAGGGACCAGGCAAAATATTCCTCCCAAGAGTATGAAGAAAGGTATCTGGATTATAATCCTACAGATTTCAAAGAAAAAAAGAGAAAAAGAGAAGCAAGCGAATCACACTGCATGCCAAACAAAATGCTAAATGTGTGAGAAAATGGAAAGAACACATGCCTTTTACAACAAAAAGATTACACGTTTATAAACGGAAAATTCCAAGTAGACCGCAGATCCAGGAAGCATCCCAACAATAAGCTGTACTTCAACATTTTTAAGCGACGTTTACACAACGTTCATCACGACATTTGTATGAAGATTGTGGCATAACCCTGATTTCTCACAAAGCTGGCCGTTAGTCCATCAGCCAACGAAGGAAAGGGAAAGGCACGGATCTTTCAGAACCCAGCAAAAGGGGAGCCTCCCTTTCCAGCCTGCAGGACCGCTACCGGCTCAGCCCCACCGCACGGGAGGGCTGAAGCCCAGGAAAACGACAACCTCGGCTCTGAGGCGCCGTGAACACAGCCCCATCCCTGCCCCTGCCGCCGCCATGGCGCCTGCCCCCGTGTTCTCGCCGCGGCTCCCCACAGCCCCACGGATGCCCCTGCCAAGCGAGCCCTCGCTGGCGGCTCTGACGCCGGAATCAGCCGCGCACCGGCCGCGGGCGGGCCCCCTCCCCAAGCCCCGGTGCCTCACCGCCGGCGCCGCTCCCAGCCGCCTCCAACGATTGAATTTTGGCGCCGAGAGTCGGCGGCCGTTAGAGGAGGCGCCTGCGTAGGGCTGCCCCCGCGCTGCCTGCCTCAGACGGCCCCGCTCCTCCCTTCCTGGCGAGAGAGGGGAGGGCCGAGGTCCGCTCCTCATTCCCTTTCAGAGGAGGAGTGAGCACATCCATAACGCAGCCTCTCGGCCTGAGGGGACGGCGGGCACCCTCAGGTCAGGCGAGCGCGGCGGGCGGGCGCTGACCAGAAAGGCCCCCTCCAGCCCTGGCAGGCGGAGAGGGGCGGTGGGCGGGGCGGGATCTTGCTCCCGTGAGGGAAGAGAGCTGCGGCTACGTGACCATGGTACCTGAGAGACGAGAGATCGGGGTGGGTGAGAAGGCACTTGGGCGTTAGTGTGGGGTTATGTGGCGGGGCTGAGGAGCTTGAGTGTTAACTCCAGGCTACGGCGGGAAGTGTCTTTGTACCGCCCTTAAATTACATTAAAATTAAGAAAGTGCAGTTCTATACTTCAACTCCCACCACCTCTACCCCCCAAAAAAACCCAAATCTATGGGTTCTATCTATGCCTGTTCAACTATCTTGCTGTGGTTTACAGAAGTGTTTCCACTCAAGCAGAATAAAGAGAACCTACTCAAAATTTGCGAGCGTGTGTCATTGGAAGAACAGTAGTTGTCCAGTGCTGCATTGGTCAAAGTGGAAAAGCAAAGTCACCTGAATGCGTTTACTCTTTTCCTGAAACAGCTGTAGTTGTGCTGTAAAGAGACCAGTATTTTGCAAGAGGACTTCTGCGTTGTACTGTCAGCTGGACATTAGTGTTACCACTGAGATCTGGGGATCTGCTGTAAAACTGATTGTACTGAACTGCCTAGTTTATAGTCTGAGGTTATTTTAATCATTTGAAGTAATTCAGACTGCAGGTCTACATTATAGGGAAAAATTTTTTGTGTATCTGCTCGCTTCAGGAATTACATTGGATGCAGCTTGATCTGTTAAGGCATTACTGTGAGAGCACTGCTGCTGGAGGTACTGTAGCCGGGAAGCGCTTGATGATGTCCTGTCAGCTGTTCATTTGCTAACATCTGGACACCATAAGGAGAAAAACTATTTTGAAGTACGGGGAAGAATCAGACTGACACCATGTAACTACACAGCCATCATTAAATGCCACTTTTTATTTGGTGAATTGAAAATCTTTCAAAATGATTTTTGAATAATTTTTGATTGGCAAAAAATCTGTGATCTGTGGCAAACATGCTTGCATGTTTCTTGCCTGAAGGCAAGTTCCTGATTAGTTTCTGTGAGAGGTGGCTGCTTGGACCATGCTGCAGGTGGCAGCTGGTTGATCTTGAAAGGGCCAAAATGATTGTCAATGTGTGGCTGATGGAGCTGGCAGCTGAGTAGCCAGTGCTGTACCTGCTCCAGCTACTCCTTTTCCATCCAGGCTAACTACAGCCTGAAATAAGAAAATGGAAATAAAGAAGAACCACTTCTGATGTGAGAGGCTTCCCACTATAAAGATAACCGTGTATGTTCTCTATTTGCATATGACATGAGGGAGAGGGATAATTTCACCCTTTCTTAAGTGGTTATGTAATAGCTTTGACCTCAAAGGCCCTAAAAATTGGGTGCTTCATTTGGTGTAATGGTAAAATGTGCTATTTTAATGATAGTGTTCAATTTTAAGGAATAAAAAAAAAATGTTGCTGCTACTTAATATGCAGTTAGCATGTTGGAATGAATATAGCATGTGGTTTGAGGAGGGAAAAGATATTTTTAGCAGCTCCTTATCTAGGAGAATTTTTAGTATTATTATACCATAATGTGCATTATACCAAATGTATAGCAGATACCTTTCCTAGCTCTGAAGTCACAAGTAGATATTCTACAAAGGTAAACATATAGTATAGCTTCACTGGTTTGTGAAATAAGTATTTTAAGAATTGGGAAAGGGTTTGATTTTAGTAAGTACATGATAATACAGCACAAAATTAATGATATAATCAGTTCAGAAAGAGGTGGGTTTTTTGGAGCTCATTAGTGTGCTCACTGGAATCTAAGGACAGAAAACGTGGTCACAGCAGATACATAAAAGACGGTGTTCTGTTTTGGTAAAGTGACACCTGTTTCTTTTTATTTCATGGGATGAATTTAACGCTAAGCCTTTTGGGTAGACAAATATTGCAAGGGTTGTTTTTTGGATTTTCGTGGGTTTTTTGCAAATCACCCTGTAGTGGTGTTGATTCTTGTTTCAGAGGAGATAATTGGTTTTTATCTCTTCTCAGGACTCAGTTCTGGTGAAAGAAATTAGGGTATGTACATCCTGAATAAATCTCCCATGAGAGTTTTCTGGTTCTTCAGGTATTTTGAAGAGTATCCTGTAGAAACCTGCACTAAATAATAAGTAAAAACAACAATAATAAATAAATACGGAATTACAACTTTGCTTGCTCCTAATATTGATTTAATTCTTAAGGTGTTCATGCTCACAGTTGTTCATATGAAATAAGCACTAGTTGTTGTACCAAGAGCTAATTATGAATTAAGAGTGCTAGTTGCCATTATGTAGTCACAGAATAATTTAGGTTGGTAGGGATTTTGGGAGGTCATGTCGTCTGTAGACATGGGCAAAGCCAGACCAGACTGATCAGATTGCTGACAGGCATGTGAAGTTGTATAAATTTTGAAAGATGGAGGTACCACAGTCTTTTCAGGCAACCTGTTCCAATATCTGACCCCGTCATGGTTTGGGGGGGGAAAATCCCGCAACTTTCCATGTATCATTGGAAAATACTGTCTTGCAAATGTACATTCATCATCTCTTATCCCATTGCTGTGCACTCCCTTCAGATGAGCTGGTTTCCATTTTCTCTGTACTGTCTTAGTAAGCAGCTGTAGAAAGCAATAAATCTTCCCATAGCTTTTGTTTCTGGAGACTAAACAAAGCCATTTCTCTCAAGTTCTTCCTCATCTGTTACATTTTCCAGTCCCTTCATCATCTTGGTGACCCTGCACTGGACTCGCTCAAGTATGTCAGTGACTTTCTTGTACTGGGGAGCTGAGAACTCAACACGGCGCTCTGGATGCAGCTGGGTCCCAGTTCAGGGTGGTGGGGAAGGACTCTGTCCCTCCAGGTCATGACTGTCCAGGTCTTTTATAAGGACATCAAACATTATAGCTCCCAATATGATCCCCGAGGGATGCCACTAGTAATGGGCTGCCAACTGGACTTTGTCCCACTGAGGACAATCCTCCAATCCTCTACCTTCTTATCCATTTATGCACCAATTTATCTCACCAGTTTGGCTGTAAGGATGGTACAGGAGATTGCATCAGTGACCTGTTTATATCTGATTCTTTGCTGTGTTTATGCAGCTTTATTTGCTTAAATGTTCTTCATGTGAAACCCCATGCTTCTCTCAGTCTAAAGCAGGTACAGATTTCCTTGCATCAATCAATAGCATCTGAGATCCACTAATGTAGGTTATGGCTCAGTTTCCTGGGGAATTTGGGACCACAGGTGAACTGGCAAATCCAGTCAGTTATTCAAAGTTTGATTAGTACATTGAAATTCACTAATCTTACAATTTGGGAAGGGAAGCAAGAACAAAGGTCAAACACCAGACCAAATATTAAGCAGGCAATTTAGAAATTCTGATCTTCCTTTTGTCAGATAACTGAGACTGAAGTACATTTATAATCTAGACAAGTTGAATACTCGCTAGATGTTTCTTCTGTGGTGATACTGCAGTCTCCTTGTGGGGTAGAAGGTTTATATCTGCTCGAGCCTATACCTCTCATGAGCTGATAATTCTGTTTAAGGTTTACAACCCTTGAAAAGAAGGGTCCTGGAGGAGAAAGCGAGACCCTAAAAGGCCAGCAATCCCCCTCAGCACAGAAGGGTGACAGATCTGAGTGTGCTCGGGGTTCTCAGATGGGAAAATCTTTAGCCAGAGACCAGAAGTCTGGAGAAGAACTGTCTTCTGAATCTGCACTTGTGTAAAAAACATGTGAAGCTTCCCTCAGGTGTTCACCATGACAACTCTCAGTCTTGCATGTTTGGAGAGGTGCTGATCTTCACAAAGCACCAGCGGAAAGGCAGGCAGGCTAAGAACAGGGGGGTGTCGAAGGGAGTTCAAGGATTTTTCTTTCAAGCCTGCAGATGTAGTGTTTTAAACTCCAGTGGTGGATGTAATCCTTGCTCGAACTCTCGCAAGTTTTCTTGTGCTGGGCTGCATATAAATTTGAGAGAGAGACTGCTTTTTAGTCTGCTTTCATACGAAAGGAAGGTCTGTGCTGTGCAAGCTGTGTGTGTATGCATTTCATTTGAAGTGAATATTGTCTGTGGGGGTGTAACTCTCAAACCATGTTTGGCACGCAGGAAAAGGATTGAAAGAGAAACCCTGCAGGTGCCTTGATAGTGAAAGATATGTGCTTCATTAGACACAGGAGAATGTTTTCTGAGGGAGCAAGCAAGCCATCAGAGGAAAGGAGGAAAGCAGGAAGGAAGGATCATAGAATCATAGAATAGTTTGGGTTGGAAGGGACCTCTAAAGGTCATCTAGTCCAACCCCCCTGCCATGGGCAGGGACATCTTCAACTAGATCAGGTTGCTCAGAGCCCCATCCAACCTGACCTTCAATGTTTCCAGGGATGGGGCATCTACCACCTCTCTGGGCAACCTGTGCCAGTGTTTCACCACCCTCAGCGTAACACATTTCTTCCTTATATCTAGTCTAAATCTAGCCTCTTTTAGTTTGAAACCATTCCCCCTTRTCCTATCGCAACAGGCCCTGCTAAAAAGTTTGTCCCTGTCTTTCTTACAAGCCCCCTTTAAGTACTGAAAGGCCGCAATAAGGTCTCCCTGGAGCCTTCTCTTCTCCAGGCTGAACAACCCCAACTCTCTCAGCCTTTCTTCATAGGAGAGGCGTTCCATCCCCCTGATCATTTTTGTGGCCCTCCTCTGGACCCGCTCCAACAGGTCCATGTCTTTCCTGTGCTGAGGGTTCCAGAGCTGGACGCAGTACTGCAGGTGGGGTCTTACCAGAGCAGAGTAGAGGGGCAGAATCACCTCCCTTGGCCTGCTGGCCACGCTTCTTTTGATGCAGCCCAGGATGCGGTTGGCTTTCTGGGCTGCAAGCGCATGTTGCTGGCTCATGTCCAGCTTTTCATCCACCAGTACCTCCAAGTCCTTCTCGGCAGGGCTGCTCTTAACCCTTCATTGCCCAGCCTGTATTGATACCGGGGGTTGCCCCGACCCAGGTGCAGGACCTTGTCCTTGGCCTTCTTGAACCCCATGAGGTTCACATGGGCCCACTTCTCGAGCTTGTCCAGGTCCCTCTGGATGGCATCCCGTCCCTCAGGCATGTCAACCGCACCACTCAGCTTGGTGTCGTCTGCAAACTTGCTGAGCGTGCACTCGATCCCACTGTCTATGTCACTGATGAAGATATTAAACAGTACCCGTCCCAATACGGACCCCTGCGGGATACCACTTGTCACTGATCTCCATCTGGACATTGAGCCATTGAGCACTACCCTCTGGATGCAACCATCCTACCAATTCTCATCCACCGGACAGTCCACCCATCAAATCCATATCTCTCCAATTTAGAGAGAAGGATGTTGTGGGAGACTGTGTCAAAGGCCTTACAGAAGTCCAGATAGACAACATCCGTAGCTCTTCCCTTGTACACTGAGGTAGTCACTCCATCATGGAAGGCCACTAGGCAGGACTTGCCCTTGGTGAAGCCATGCTGGCTGTCTCGAATCASCTCCCTGTCCTCCATGTGCCTTAGCATAGCTTCCAGGAGGATCTGTTCCATGATCTTGCCAGGCACAGAGGTGAGGCTGACAGGTCGGTAGTTCCCAGGGTCCTCCTTTGTACCCTTTTGAAAAATAGTTGCAATGTTTCTCTTTTTCCAGAGAAAAAGAGAAGGGGACTTCACCTGACTGCCATTGACTTTTCAAGTATCATGGAGAGTGACTTAGCAACAACGTCAGCCAATTCCCTCAGGACTCTGGGATGCATCTTGTCAGGTCCCGTAGACTAATGTATGTTTAGGTTCCTCAGGTGGTCACGAACCTGATCTTCTCTTACAGCAGGAGGGACTTTGCTCCTCCAGTCCCCATCTTGCTGTCCATCCACTCAGGTGTGGGAAGAGAGGTTGCCAGTGAAGACTAAGGCAAAAAAGTTGTTGAGTACCCCAGCCTTCTTCTTGTCTGTTGTTACCAGTTTGCCAGTCGTGTTCATTGGGGAGGTATGCTTTCTTTGGCCTTTCTTTTCTGGCTGACATACCTGTCGAAGCCCTTCTTATTACTCTTTGCATCCCTTGCCAAGTTCAGCTCCAGCTGCACTTTGGCCTTCTTGACCCCATCCCTACACATCCAGGCAGCGTCCCCATACTCTTCCCATGATACCTGTCCGTGCTTCCACTGCCTGTGCATTTCCTTCTTGCCCTTTAGTTTGACCAGCAGGTCTCGACTCAGCCATGCCGGTCTCTTGCCATCCTTTCCTGATTTCTTACACCTGGGGATCGAGAGCTCTTGCGCTCTATGGAAAGCGTCCTTAAAGATCTGCCAGCTCTGTTCTGCTCCCTTGGCCTGAGGGCAGTTTCCCAGGGGGTCTATTGACTAACTCCTTCAACAGCTGGAGGTTTGCTTTCCTAAAATTCAGGGTCCTGACTTTACTCTTCGCCTGACCTATATCCCTCAGGACTGCAATCTCCACCAGTATGTGATCACTGCAGCCCAGGCTGCCTCCAATCTTGACGTCACCAATTAGCTCACTTGCATTGGTGACCAACAGGTCCAGTATCGCATTCCCTCTGGTAGGGCTAGATGGACTCTCCCGTTTACAGACCATAGGAAATGTCTCAGAGCTTACACGAGTGACCAGAGTTGATCGGCAGTGGGAGGCAAATCTGTCGGGGGCCGCACATCATTGTGGGATGGCTTCTCTGTTGTGGCATTGGGAGCCCTAGGATGGCATTTTGCACAGATGCACCCATTTTCACTCGCTGTGGAATATAATGGTAAAGTACTATGCTGAGCTGATGTGCATTGCGGGAGCGGAGAGGTCCTCAGGCCCCTTTTGCCAGGTGCTGTCTGCTGTCTAAAGCAGCAATACAACAGGTGCTGATCACTGCTCTGTGTTTCCACCCTTCCACTGCAGTTCCTTAGACTCTCATTGACTTCCCTCTTTTTTTTTCTTCTCTTGTCCCTTTCATCTTTTCATTTATACGTCTCAGTCTTCTTAATACTACGGATGTATTGGAGTGGTGAGAGATAACAGGTATGTCTCAGATATGCTAGGTGGGCTGGAGCAGCGAGTTTTCTTCTTGAGGGAGAAGCTGGTTGCATGTGTTATGAGCAGGAACTCATTCAAGGATAAATCTGCCCTTGTAATACTACAGAAATTCAGGAGGGGGCCTCAGAGGGATTGCTGGTGCTTGAAAGTATGTTTGTGACTTCCTTCTGAGCACACAGGGCTGTCTTATTACACTATGTTGCAAGAGACGGGGATGCTTAACCTTTGTAAAGGTAAGTAATGAGAAATGAGGGAAGGAGCAGTCAACGTACAGGCTTAGTAAGTCCTGAAGCTCTTGCAGTAACTTTACAACATCAGATACCAGCCTGAGATTTATTTCTTCTTCCCCTGAAAAAAAATTGCTTGCTTTGTGTAGTCAAAAGTTTAGGGTTTAATTTAAATGGAGTTTTCTAGAAATTTAAGCTTAATGGAGCTTTTAAAAAAACCAGAGTTTTCTTTGGCAGCTGTAAAATCAAGCAAATGTAACATTTCTCTCTGTGGTGCAGTAACAGGCATGTCTCTGCAAATGTAAGAAGTGAAACTGTGCTGCAGTATGTCAGCAGCTTTGATGAAATTTTGCATTTACTGGTGTTGCAGCGTGTGCTTGGACTGTATCAACATTTAAGCAAGGGGGAAGTAGAAAGAGTGCTTGAAAGAACCTTAAGAGTGCCCTGCAGTAACCAGGGAGTAACAGCTGGCCCTTCAAGAAGCTTTGGCTTGCTTCTGCAAGCCTGCAGTGTCCCCTCTTCCTTGCTATCTGTGGGCTTCTTGCTTATTCTTTCTTATCAGACATAGTTCTTAAGATTCTCATTTTACATGCAATTTCTGAGAGCTGAAGGGCAGCTGATCTGTTTCAGTGCAGGTCTTGGCTTCCCTTTTTCCCTCCCTGTGTGAGTTTGCTCTGCAGGACTGTTGAACCTCTGCTGGAATTGCAGCCTTGTAACAAAGTGTGGGGCAGCACAGTCTTTTTACCAAGCGATGACGACTCACCTCCAACCTTTGACCTCCTTCTAGGGCTTGATAGCATTGCATGAAGAAGTGAAGTTGGAGCTTTATTGTTTCATAACACAGCGTCATGCTTGCTCAGATATTTGCAGTATAGTGTCTGCCAAAAGTAGCGTGGGAGTGGTTTGCCTTTACTTTGTTTTTCACCACAAGAAAAAAGTTTCTGAGAAGGCATTGCAATAGCTAAGCCAGAGAGGAGGAACAGGTAATTTTTGCTAAGACTTGCAGGCACTTACAATTTGAGGCCATATTCACTCCCAGGTAATTGATAATGCTGTAATGTGTAGGGAATCCCGAGATGAGATGATGATTTGCTGAACAACTTTGCTGTTGTGGTGATCAGTGTTTTTTTCCTCAGCACCCATCTACAAACTAATTATGTCTGAGAGATATACTTTACTCAGCTTTTAATCATACCCTTTTCTTCCAGTGTAGCTGGGAGCATAGCTGTTCCTGCTTTGGAATGGAGATAAGAGGAGACAAGTAACACAGCCATATCTGCAGATTAATTGTGACTGGTAGCAAGATGAACTGTTAAGCTAACCCCAAATTTGAATTGAACTTATTTGTAACTGATAGGCTTCTAAGATGGTTTTAGAATCATAGAATCACAGAATCATTAAGGTTGGAAAAGACCTCTAAGATCATCAAGTCCAACTGTCAACCCAACACCACCATGCCCACTAAACCATGTCCCTAAGCGCCTCATCTACACGTCTTTTAAATACTTCCAGGGATGGTGACTCCACCACTTCCCTGGGCAGACTGGTCCAAT
>JAYKAV010002814.1:186494-221339 GCA_035582835.1 Phoebastria nigripes | reverse complement strand
CATTCTAGCTGGGCTTTTGCCTTTCTGATTTCCTCTCTACATGACCTGACGAGATCCCTGTACTCTTCTTGAGTCGCCTGCCCCTTCTTCCACAAGTGGTAAACGCTCCTTTTTTTCCTGAGTCCCAGCAAGAGCTCCCGGTTCAGCCAGGCCGGTCGTCTTCCCCGCCCGTTCTTCTTACAGCACATGGGGACAGCCTGCTCCTGCACCTTCAARACTTCCTTCYTGAAGAACATCCAGCCTTCCTGGACCCCTTTGCTCTTCAGGACCACCTCCCAAGGAACTCTCTTGACCAGTGACCTGAACAGGCCGAAGTCCGCCTTTTGTCCTCAAGGTTGATTTGGGCAAGCCCAGGCTAGGAAACCATACCACAAAAGATATGAATGTTAGTTGGGGTTACTTAAGGAAAGTAAACTTTGCTGGTTTGACTCATGCTCCCTCGAGAGCTTTACTACTCTTCTACTTTAATGTGAAGATTCCCAGATTTCAGGTATCACCACCAGCTCCTCAGCCTCCAGTCAAACTCTTTCAATTTTCTCGGACTTGTCTGTCCTCTCTTTTATTCCTGACCTTGTTTTCCAGTTGCTAGTATCTACTATAGGATCCCAGTTTTCACCTCTTCCTTCTTCTCTTCTCTCCCATTTTCCCCTGAATTGTGAACCTCCTTTCCCGCGCTGATTTTGGGAATTGAGCTGTGATATCCTGTGTGAAGGTGCTTTGCTTGCAGCTCTGCTACAGTTTGCACCAACTGCAGTGTCTGAACACAGACTGGATCTTTGCTTTCCTATATATATTGTTAGTGCACAAAGCCAAGATTCCCCAACCCATTACTTCTTTCCTAGGTGTCTGATTTTATGGAAAAAGTTGATAGAGATTAATGTAAAACTTTATTCTTTGATAACTTGATGGGCTAGACCAGTGGACAAGGAGGGCTTGAAGGACATCAGAGTAAATGCTGTCTTGGACTTCAATTTCAGTAAAAGCTTTAGTGGTTCTTTTGTAAGAATACCAGGCAGAAATGCATCACCTTAATTTTTTCCTGGGACTTGCTAGAAATGAATTATTTTTAAAAGAGTCTTTTTATCACCTTCATGGACTGTCCTTTCTCAAGTTTTTATCATAGCTGCCTCTTTCAGTAATGATTATAATGGTCTATGAAGCACTTTATACAGAAAACACACAGAAGAAATGTATTATTCAAACCCACTGACAGTGACAACAACGTAGTTTTACAGTGCAACGGTTACTGCTCTTGGAGCTGAGATCGTGGCTATCACATGCTTAGTCCAGTAATGCTTTTACTGGACCCCATGAATGTTGCATCACTGCTGTTGATGCTTCAGAGTTCTTTAATATGCTTAAGCAACGGAGTCCTTACCAGTTCGTATGATTTTATATCTAAACATACAAAATAATCTTGATTTGTTAACCTGGAAATTGGTTCTTGAATCCATTCATCAAGCATGTGTCTGTGTTCTGTTTTCTGTTTGTTTGGTTTGGGGCTTTTTGTTTTACAGCCTACAGAAAACATCCCTAGCCTTGAAGTGGCTATAATAATGTGATTGCTTAGAAGGTGAGAAGTGGTCAGCAGAAAATTTGTCCTGTTCCCAAAGTTACACCTAAATGTAATAAAAATGGTTCAGTGAAATTAATCTTTCAGTATTGTTTGTAGGAGGGATCATTGCTCTGCGGAAAAATCTGTGTATCACAAAAAGTAGACATTTTTGATAGGAATGTGAAGATTGGCGTGAATGCGAGGTCTGAGTGTGGAAGCACCAGAAGGAACAGCAGAAGAGAGATAGAAATGGCCAATACTGATGGCAGCTAGATTGGCAGATCATCAGGATTATAGCACATCTTTGTGCAGCTTCTTAGAGGACCAGATAAGGAAAACAAAGGACAGCCTAAAACAAGGGACAACATGTTCCTGTACTCAGACTAAAGTGAAGAATCAAGCTATTAAGAGATGATGGTGGGAATGCAAAGAACAGGACTGGAGCCTTGAGGCACACAGATGAAAGAGACAAAAAGCAGGGATATTGATGTCTCACAGAGGTGGGACAGGGTGGGAGACAAACCATTTCTGAATCACGGTTGGCTCCCCGGGGGTACAAATGGCACATCAGCGCATGGCTGCCAACCTAGCCAGCATCCCTTGTCCCCAGTCATTCCTGGCTGGAGCACTCGAGTGCCTGTGTCTGAACGTGGGGACACGCTGCTGGGACAGACACCTCTTGTGGGTATAAGCGAGTGAGCGGGATCAGTTTTGTGTTGCTCCGAACTCACCTTTTGCTCCTGTAAGCCCCTTGGCTGAGTTTGCTTTGTGGTTGCTGCAGTGTCACAGTATCTTTTGTTACTGAAAAGTACAGATAAGCACCGTTGATACCAAAGCAAATGCAGCAGCGGATGGAAATGCCAGGGGAGTGCTACCTGCTTTCTTTTTTTTTTTTTTTTTTTTAAGAAAAAACATTTGCAAGTCAGATGGCAATTGCTGCACGTAAGTTTTCTGTGACCTTGGTTCTTGTGATTGTATGTGGGATGTTAGGAATGCTGGTTTTGGCTGCTCACTTAACGAATGCGGGATGCTTTGACAGTGAGCTTGATGATACTTCTTTCATTTTGTGAAAGACGTAACGTGTCCTGATATAGGTGATTTCCCCAGCACACACTCCTAATGCAGGAACCTTTCACCTGTGCTGTGTTTGTTTCTCATCAAGGAACCAGGAGTATCATGTCACCGAAATCGGGAATTAACCCCTTAACACCAATACAGCATTAAGAAGCAGGCATTCTCTTTATTACAGCACTGGATGCACGGCGGATCGTTCCACCTAACGTGCATACCGTGTGTTGCACCAGTCAAAGCTTATATTGTCCTACATCATACATATACATTGAATTTCCCGGAAAAAGTATACATATTCATTCTGTTTCCGGGAACTAATTATCATATTTGCATAGTTATTACGCATGCGGCTTGGGTCTCTGAGGGACCTCCATGGGGGTCTTCGGTGGTCTCTGCGGGTGTCTAGGGGGTGTTGAAGAAGTTTCTTTTAGTGTCCTTTCCATGACCTCTGGGTCTTTCCCCTGTATGGTCTTGTCTTTGCTTATCTCTCGGTTTGTAAAGTTCTCAGGTTATCTTGGTTTTAATTGGTGTCTGCTGGTTTATTTACACTCCTCCAGGATGTACCATTCACAGGTTGCAAATTATGTCCTTGGGTGCATTCTTGTTGAGGCCTCTTACAACAATCACAGTCGCTGAGTGCTGATGAGTTTCTGGGTCTGGTGGCTTTTGCTTTTATCGAAATAATGGAGAGCTTGCCCTGTTCTCCCTTGGTCCTTGCTTGTGTGTTTTTTTTAAAAAGTTTTGCTTATTTTCCCAGGTCTCTGTTCCTAAGTAGTACTTTTGCCTTCAGGTGTCTTGTAGTTAAACATGCTGCTAGGTATTGGTCTCTTTACACTTTCTCCCTTGCATATTTTACTTGAATGTTTTCACAAGAAAAATAAAAGGTGAAGTCGCTGGGCAAAGTTTTCTCCCATGCCACATGCCTTATTGCAACACAGTTGAGGCAAAATGCCGAAGCTTGCTACTGTTTCTTAAGGTGGCTCTGATACAGATAGAAATTAGTTTAGTAGGCAACTATTAGTTTGATATATCCAAATGACTAATGTAACAATAGGTAGGAAAAGATAGTCACTAATGAGCATATGTTTTACGATGAACAGTTGTTTTACGTTTGAGAAAGAACTGAAGGTTAGAAAGAGGAGGCAACAGGAAGAAACAGGAACAAGATAGTAGGAGTTGCTGGTACCAAGGATAAAGAAGAGACACACAGCAAAGATAAGCAAAAGAATGAGGCAATTACTCAAGGAGAGAACAGTTTAGATTGACCTTGCGGCTATAACTCAGCAATCTGGACCAAAAGTGAAGAGTACACTGTGAGGAAGCCTACGAGCCTTCCTCCAGAAGACCCCAAAAGACCACCACCAGATAGCAATGGGCCTGCGCCAGAGGGAGGAGGCCTATGACAATGAGTTCTCGGAACTACTTTGAATAACCCAACCTTTTCTCGGAATTCTTAATGTATATGCATGGCTTTGTGTAATAAATAGTAGACTGTTTGTTGAAATGGTGTGCAAGATAGGAGGAGCGATCCCCCTTGCACCCAGCGCTGCAATAAACATACCTGCTTTATAAGTCTTTTGAGTTGTGACGTTAGTTTCCGCGAGTCAGCTCTGCAATGCACAGAGATCCCAGCATCAGAGGCATAGCCACACAGGCTCCGATCCTTTGGTGCGTGCACTGGGAGCTGTGAAGGTGTCAGAGCACAGACGTGGGTATGGATGTCCTTTGAGACCCTGCAGGCA
The DNA here is from genome assembly GCA_035582835.1 of Phoebastria nigripes. Lineage (NCBI taxonomy): Eukaryota > Metazoa > Chordata > Aves > Procellariiformes > Diomedeidae > Phoebastria > Phoebastria nigripes. The sequence goes on along the minus strand of JAYKAV010002814.1, from coordinate 216,971 downwards.
TCTCACTGTGTAAATGTCATGATAGCGTTCCCTTGTGATAGCGGCGTACGTATGGATCATTCGCTGTGTTAAATGATGGATTGAATTTTATGCTCATTTTTAATTAGATATTTTTTCCTCAGTGGCAGAACTCTTAAGAGTTTTAGGGCTGGACTGGTAAAATGTGATTTGAAGAAAAGCCTGCTCCAGGGGATAGTCTCGGTTTCCAGACTGCAGTGTTTTGTGGTTTCTAGGACCCTGGGGTTTGTGTATTTAGCTTGGCATATTGCAGAACATTCCTGTGCAACGGCTGGGCGCTGAATTGGAGCGGTCTGTAAGGATGATCTCAAATCTCAGTAGGAGAAAGGTGAATCACGTTGGGTGTGCCCTGTGCCGGGTTTACTGAGGGTTTACCCTTGCTCCTGGGGAAGTGGACTGAGGGCGGTACCTGCTCTGTCGATAAAAGCAGATGTCTTTGCTTTTTAGGAGGTGTGTGTGACTGAAGGACTCCAGCCACTGACTGAGTCGGGTGCAGAAGGTTATTGACTGGCCTCGTCAGCAGAAGACACGGTTTTCCACCAGCTTGCTCTAAGTATAAACTTCTCTTTCTTTGCCCTTGTTGATGTGCTTGCTTATAGGAAGGAAAAAGGGGCTGTGAGGGTAAAACGAATGCAAGTCATTTGTTTGCTTCCAACTCGTATGGAAAATGCTGGTGACAGTGTGCTCCCAGTTCCAAGCCCTGAGCTTGGCAGCTGGAGAAGCGTTTTCTTTCAACATACAGGGTGTCACGGAAAGAGGTCTTTCTTACCTTTGTATTTCTCACTTGCACTTTGGTTCAAGCTTGTAAAAGTTTAGGTTCAGTACTCACCCCATATAATCGGGGCAAAAGAGTGAGTTTAAGTGGTTTGGTTTTTTTCCTTCCATGATTTTTTTCCTCCTTAAACTAGTAGATTTTCCCTCTTCTGTTTCTCTAGAGCGGGAGCCGTACATCCTGCTGGGGCTGACTTCCCACACCAGGGCTTGCTGCTAGCAGGCAGTGGGGTCCGGCAGGTCGCAGGAAGCTCTGGGTTGCTTAGGCAGTGGGGGGGCTCTTCAGACGTCTTCTTGATCCGGCGATATTGCTACAGGGTGCAAGCAGGGGCTGTTTTGTGTGACGGCATGTTATCAAGATACTTTTCTGCTTTGTAAAGTCTAAACCAGCCCCCGTGAGCAGCCCAGCACCATTGGGCATCTCTTTGACAGGCGCTCTTTGGCCGTGCTGTTTGTTGCACAGGATGGTGACTGCCAAGGCGTGGGTTCTGAAGAAGCATTTTGAAGGTTTCCCCAAAACCAGCGACTTCGACCTGAAAAAGATAGAGCTGCCAAACCTAAAGGATGGAGGTAAGTGGAGTGCCACCTGTTTTTATTTTTTCCAGAGGTTGTCTGGTTGCTGATGAATGGCTGTGCATCTGTAGAACTGTTTGCATGTTTCTCTGGCTTGGATTTTCAAAAATCGGTTGACACGGCTTGTGGCAAGCCATGCACGATAGCGCTCAAGAACGGGTATGCTGATGGGTTTGGTGGGTTTTAAGACATGTTGCCTTCTGATAATACCCTTAGAAACAGTGGCTGAGCCCTTCTGACTCCAGCGTGCAGCAGCTGCAGCATGCCTTTCACAGTCTCACACTGCCTAGTCACACATGGTGTCTGATGGCAACGGCATTCATATGTGTTTGCAAATGAAGCTTACTGGAGAAAATTGCTGAAGTGATATGCCCTCGAAACTGACAGCCACAAGGAAACAGAATTCGTTTAATTTAGAAAGAGAGAACTGAACCGTGACACAGAGCAAATGAAGTAACTGTAGTAAAACCCAAACATGCTTTACTGGTGAAAGGTTTTCATCTACTGTATTTTGCAAAATCCTTTGGAGAAAGCTGGAGAAGATGGTAGCCTCTGGGAGTAGGTTTTCAGTGGAATTTTTCATGCTGATAGGGAAGGTATTGAGGATAGTGCTGGGGGAGAGCAGAGTGACTGGGGTGGGAGTGAGCCTGCAGCTGGGAGGCCTTGGGACGGGAGTCAATCCGGGCTGGTCTTTCATTTTAAGAAGCAACAAGGCAAGACTTCTGTCTGCATTCAACATCTAATTTTTTGCCAGTGCTTATCTGTTATATTTGCCCTGTTGTGACAGCAAGAGAGAGTGAATAAAAAGAGAAAAAAATGCACAGGTTTTATTCCTGTGTTTCTCTATTTTGAAAAGGGTATGGAATATGATAACTTACTGTATGCAAGAACTGTTGATAAAAGAATGAACCTTGATTTTTGGCTTCACATGGACATTCGTACCATGCTGTCTTGAACCTCACCCCACCACTTGTCCTTTACAAAATTTACTCCAATTTAGAAGGTGTGCCAAAGAAATTGCATTAAAGTACTAGTTATGTTTACAACTTAAAGGTTTGAAAGGTGATTTCTTCTTACGTATACTTTCAAGTGTTTTCACAGCGTGTGTACTTCTATAGCATTCAGACACACTTTAAAATTTCATGCCTGTGGGTGTTTAAGAACATGAAGTCCTTTCTTCCTTCCCATTTTAATCCCTACAGCAAGAAGCGGCGTAACTTCATACCAGAGTAACACTTTTAAAGGAGATGGCCTTTCTTATTATGTTACATGGCCTTGACTATTCTTCCTGCTCACTCTGAGTAATGGGAAAATACTTATGTCTGAATATATTTCTGGCTTGTACTAGCTAGGCCACTGCAGTACAGGTAATGAAAAGTATTATTAGGTGGAGATGAACAGCTAAAACTGCTATGTGAATGAGAATTTAAATTAAAATTTGTTTAACAGTACATTTCACAAGAACTAGTGGCATTAGAGACAGTAAGGTGGATTAGGCTACCTAGAAAAGATAGCCTAATGCTTTCTGTTGAAGGCAGCAAAGTAGTGTTTATATTGACCTGTGCCAAGGTTTCTTACCACCCTCTGCTGGTTGAATCATGGGAACGCATTTTATATCTGGGTCAAAAGTAAGTTACTGTTTTGCTTAGGGATCTGACCTCTTGAGCCTTCTGTAGAGAGAGGGGGCAGATAAAAAAAAAACAGGGTTGAAAAGAAGCTAGCCTGCTAAAGAGACACTACAGAAAGTGTCTTTTGTAACAGCACAGTGATAATCCAGACAAAGCTAATGAATGTAGTAGACATTTCTGGTAGTTTTTCCCTAAAGGATGATGGGATATGGGTTTTTTGAGCTGTCAGGAATTCCTATAGCTTTTGGTGAAAGACTGACTTGTGGAAACTATGCTTTACTGCACTGCTAATGCCTAGGAATTTGCTTTGTCTTTTGTTGCAGAATTGCTGCTTGAATCAGTGTTTCTCAGTGTTGATCCTTACATGAGGTATATCTTTTTCTTCTTTTTAAACTGCTGGCTGAGATACCTCATTTGTTCTCCCACTTAATCTCAAAAGAACATGTACTGGGAACATTCCCTGATGCCAGAATCCCAGATGCCTTGCTTTTTATAAAATGTGTGTAAATGACAAGGCTCCCAGTATTAAGCTGTGCCAGATTTAGCCAGACATTAGGATAACAATGCTGCAGCCCTAGACTTTTCTTGGACTCTACTATTGTTCCTTGTCATGTCTCTTCCACAGGAGTGCAATGGGCTCAAATGAGACTGCAGCCCTGTTGCAGTAGCTGCTTTACTTATCTTAGCAACCTTGTACATAAGGATACATATTCTAAGTAGGAAATTGCTGATATGCCCATGTTAATAGGTGCTAGTTCAAGCACAGGGAGACTGGGTAGTTTGAAGAAGTCTGGTGGACCCTAGTGTCAGAGATAGCTCTTTGGAGTCTCAGCCTTCTTGTAGTGGTGGACCATGCTGGGAAGATCAATGCTATTGTGTCCCCAACACTCCAGGCCAGTATTCAGTCAAGATGGGATGCTCAAGTAGCTGGCTATGGAAAATATCCAGTTATGTCATTATAACGACAAGCTCTTTGCGATCTGTTCAACATCACTGCTTATGCTCTCTTTCTGGGTCAGACAGTAGCTACTGCTTCATAGCATATCTGGAACATCATTAAAGTTGCTCACAGTAAGCCATCTCTCTGTTTGTGTAACAGACCTTACAGTCGAAGGGACATGAAGGAAGGGGACGTAATGATAGGCACACAGGTTGCCAGGTAAGATCTTCAGTTCTTGTTATCCATACACGTGGCAGATCTCAAAGGAATGTAGTGACTTTCAAGACATCTGAAGCCTGCATTACCTATTCTTGACGTGAGTCTACATGCTTCTGCAACTGTATTCTTATCTGTAATTGGTTGGAATGTGTTTTTCCTCTAAGAACTTCCTTTGCCGCCTTGGAGAGCGTTTAGGCCTCTGATACAATCTATATGTTATTTCTGGCGATAAAGTTTTCAAAGGAAATTTTTACAAGCAGAAGTATGAAGGACCGACCATTGTACTTGCCATAAGTGTCAACTTTACATTTTAAAATCTGCTGTGCTAGTAATTGCACGCCTGAAACCATGCATGCTATCTACTCCAGCTGAGTCAGTGTCACCTAAGATACAGCTCTAGCCAAAGGGTTATCTAACTTTAAATCCATCTTTTCCCAAGTTTGTGGTAATTTAGCTACACAGATGTTTCCCTTTGTCAGCTTGTTCCTGCTGTGCTGCCTCTAAGTTGCTGCCCAGGAACATCTGTGGCCTTTGACTCTTGTGTTTCTCTGCAGGAACACTGAGGAGACAACCAAGTCTGCTGAACAGAAGGCCAACTGTTTCCAATATTTCAAAGCTGCTTACCTATCCCTTCCCAACGTAGTTTTCCCGTTGGGCTAAGAAAGTTGAGTTTTCATTTTACATAGAGACACTGCAAGTATGAACTTCTCTCTGTTATTAGATACTGCTTTCTATCTGGTTTTGTTAACCCAAGAGGTTCCGTCTTCAGGATCTTCAACCTTTAAATGAGGTGCRGGTTGTCTGAGAAGGGAACTGCTTGTTACAGCCTATCTGTGACTTCTTGCTTTTCCACCCTTTAATCCCGGCATCCTCTTTCCTGCCTTCTAACTCACAGAAGCCTAGTCTGAATTCATACCAGACTGGTGCTAGGCAAAAAAAAGTTGGCATCCATGTGGGAACATTGGAGTTGTTGTGGGCAGGGCTGAGTCTAGAATCATCTTGCCCAGTATCCCCCTGGTGATGACAGATTGTAGACATTTCAGGAAAGACATCAGAAGCCTACAGCATCAGCAGGTATGGGCTAAATGTCCTGATGTGAAATATTTCTTTTCTCCTGCATCACAGGGCAACAGGAATAAAGGATGGAAGAGCCAGTAATGATTTGTCTCGGACAGGGTATTCTTTTTTTTTTTTTTCTTTTCTTTTAAACAGGATTGTAGAAAGCAAGAATCCTGCTTTCACAGTGGGGGCCTTTGTCGTGGCTAGAAGTGGCTGGAGAACTCATTTAATCTCTGATGGGAAAGACCTACAACTCCTTCCTTCCAGTTGGCCAGAATCACTCCCCAGATCTCTGGCTCTTGGGGCGGTTGGCATGCCAGGGTGAGTTTCAAGATCCAAAGGCAGCTATCCCCTGGATTTTGCTGTGCAGAATGTTGCTGCCTAGCTGTATGACCTTCTTCCATCATCTTGTTCTACCAGTATGTTGTCTGCTTACTCTGGTAAAAAACATATGTGCTTCCGGATGCCCTTACCCAGTAGAGGGCCTGAAGTTTGGCCCATCCTCTAGATCAGAGGAGATTTGCCTTGGAGATTATGGTGCCTCTCCTTGAGGAATTGTAATAAGCTAGGAAGAGGATCCAGGAGGGGCTGCAAAGAATCCAGTTCAATCTGAATTAACCTCAGTGGAAAGACTCAAATTTCACTGGCATCTGGACTAGTCTGCTTTTGCTGATTGGGCTCTTCTGCTATCACCATGTTTCCAGAATTGCCCCCACAATGGCAAAAGACAGCTGTCATATCATGTAGCAAAATAGAGGTCCTTTAAATTGCACTGCAGCAGACAGAGCTGCTATGCTTCGGAATCCATATTCACTACTGCAGTCTCTCAGTCATCTTCTCACATTTCTTCTCTCTTTCTCTGTAGTTTGTATGGGAAATCAGGTCTTGGTCAGTCCTGTTCACATGGAAGGCTTTCAAATGATTGTAACATTGTGTGTGATGCAGAACTCAGATTTCATTTTGACATCAGGCAAGATGCATGTTTTTCCAGACAGCTGCTAGGTGGATTCAGTTTACCCTTTCAGTTCGGACCCAGTGGGAAGCTCTAAGCTTGAATTTAGAAGTTGGAAGAAAAGTTTGTTGGGATTCTGGGCCAGTTGATCATGCTGCTTCAAGAAGCTTGCAGAGCTTGATGTCATTCAGTATTTATATGATCAGTGGAACATTCTTGAGCTAAACTTTAGTGGTTCCTACAGATCACTGTTCATCCAGTAGCCATAGCTCTGCACAGTAGTCCTCAGGAGCAGTGTGCCCATCAGTTCAGCAAGGTTTTGCCACCATTTTTTCTTTTTCTGCCAGCTTTGATTTGTGATGGGTATTGTTTAATCTTTGCCTCAATCTGGTAGATAGCTGTCTACAGACCTCTGTAGAGCTTGGATTTACTCTCTGTTCCAGTGTGTAACTGAGTTGTCACCTTACAGAGTTATGTCTGTGTTTCTCCTTCCAGCCAGTGAGCACAAGGAAAGCTGTTTTCACCTAAGGTAGACTTCTGCCACAGCATCCTCTTTCCCAGTACTGTATCTGTTTTTTTCTGGGATGGCTGTAAAAAAGCCAGATTAAGAAGTTTGGGTTAATTTTTGTATTTCATAAAGAATGAGGAAAACTGAATCTTGTTCTGGTTGTGACGATATTTTGGTTCCATGTGGTCAAGTCACACCTCTGTGTCTGGCGTCTTTCATTCCTCGCTGAGCATTTTTTCTTTTTCTTCACAGCCTCACTGCGTATTTTGGTCTGCTGGAGGTCTGCAAGATGAAGCCAGGAGAGACGGTGCTGGTTAATGCTGCAGCTGGTGCTGTGGGCTCTGTGGTGGGGCAGCTCGCTAAAATTGGGGTGAGTGGCTTGAACTGCTCATACTTGCTCCTCAGAAGGCTCACCTGGCAGACAGGGGAACAAGGCCATGAATGATCTGGAGGGCAAGCATCCCTGAAGGCATGCCTACACTAAGGTCTTGAGATGGGACAAGCTCCTGAAGAGGTAGCAAAGCTAGCTGAATGTTTCTTAGAGCTCAGGAACTTGTATGGTCAGACGACAGCCTGACTTTAAGGGTGAGCTCTCCACCCAGCACTCTGTGAGTGTCAGCCTGTGTTGTGAGGGGATGTTTAGAAATGTTTTTCTCCTTTCCTTGCAGGGTTGCAAAGTGGTTGGCTCTGCTGGCTCAGATGACAAGGTTGCCTATCTGAAAAAAATAGGTTTTGATGAAGCCTTTAATTACAAGACTGTTACATCTTTGGATGAAGCACTGCGTAAAGCCTCTCCCGATGGCTACGACTGTTTCTTTGACAATGTGAGTTCAGAGGGTGGGCCTTACCATGAGCAGACTGTCATTTTCCTTAAACTATAGCAGGAATTCAATATTGTATACATCTAATTGAAGACTACACCAGGAGCTCGATATTGAGTTCCATCTAATTGAGAAATGGTCTCCGTAAGAGAGACTGCTTGCCTGTTCCCTTCCCACACTTATTTCTGCAGCTGACTTGGGCAGTAACAGAAAGAACAAAGACCAGAAGGCAAAGCTGGATTGTTGGCACTGTTTGTGAATGGAGAGAGAGAAGCTTTTGGTCTTTGGAAAGTGTGGCACATTTTGGGGAGGTGAGGGTCACAGTGAACATTTAACTGATGCTGAACAGAGAGAGGTCCAGACCATTCCTGGCCCCATCTTGGACCACAGGCAGTTCCCTGCTGTTGCTGGAAGGGGAGCGAGCATGGATGGCCCCACATTACATGGTCCAGGTGGCTACACTGGTACCTGTAAACAAAACAGTTGCAAGGCCCACTTGTAAAATTGCTGGAGTGGCCCATAGAGGGTTTCTGACCTCTCCCAGGTACAGCTGGAGTTAACAGGGGCTGTGGACTGTTCTCAACAGGCTGTTTGAATGTGAGCATCTTGTTTTGGAGGCTAAGAACGTTTAACAGTACAGATGCAGTCAAACCATGTCAGTTYGCTTTCAAGCCAGAGAACAAGCCCTGGCTTTTTTAATTTCCTAGTATACCTAATGTATGCATTATACCTGATAATATAATACCTGGCACAGGGGTATTAGCTGAGATACTGGCCTAAAACTCCCTAGCTAGCCACCTGTTTTAAAGGGCAGCCATCGTCAACCCTTCAGCATGTCCTTCTCTCAGCAGTCTGTCTGCTGATCCAGGAATGATGGTGCTGCCATTCTGTGTGGATTGCGATGCACCCGCCTTGCCCTGACAGTCGATGTGAATGCATGGTGCCAGGGCAAAGCACTTGCCCCTGTGGCAGGAGCTCCTGGTTGCCTTGCCTCACCCTTCCAAATTTCATGTCCTGTGCTGCTAAGGTCTTAAACAGGTTTTATGGTCACTTCTGTTCCCTTCCCTCTCACTTCCAACTTTTGTGAAGAGCTCTCCCCAGCAGTAAATTTTCTCACAGCTTTTCTCTGTTAAAAGCTTCTGCGTACAGCASATCCCTATTTGGGAGAAGAGAATCATTAAGTAAAAACTTGTCATCACCATAATGTGAAGAGGTGAAAGTGCAGACTGGTGTGGGGGAAAAGCAGAGGTGGTGCTTCTTAGTGCCCCTAGACTTGACCCTTAGGAGGAGGGATCTAAGGGCAAGTCCTGCCCAATGCTTCCAAACCAAGCTTTGTGAAGCAGATTCGGAATTTAAGCTGATTCCCTGTGTTCATAACTAAATTTTAGAAAAGTGACATCAAGTCCTCATAGGTGTTGACTAAGTGTAAGGGTTTCTGCAGCCATGGAGTCTTTGGAGTAGTGGAACTCACCTTTCCACCCCTTGATGGAACCTGTTGGTACAACAATGCAAGGTTGGCGGGTTTTGGCAGTCAATGCCAAACACTGGATTGTCTCTAATGCTGCACATGCTCTGGTTCTTGTAGGTGGGTGGAGAATTTGCCAGTATTGCTATCAACCAGATGAAGAAATATGGAAGGATTGCAGTCTGTGGAGCCATCTCTCAGTACAATGACACCATGCCTCAGAAAGGTGTGGGCCTGCTTTTTTGTGTCTTAAGTTTATTTCCTGTTTGGTGATGGCAGAGAGAAAGACATAATGGGATTCTCTGGAGATTTTATTGGTTGTTTCCGTATGCCATTTGAGTGTATGTATGTGTGTACATTTGGGTAACTAACCGCTGCTCTGGGACAGCGGGAGTGTGACCACACTCCTTGTGTGTACAAGCACTCATCCCCCTTTGTGCGCACTCCTATCGGATGGAGAACATCAGATTAGAAATGGAAGGAGAGACTAAACTACTTAAAACAGGATTCCCTGGGGCTCAAAGCAGATACAGATCAGTAGAAGGCAGGTGTGGTGGCATGATGCCATTTACACAGTATGTACTTTTAGATGAGAGAATGGATTTCCCTCGGGTTTTTAGATGAGGCAGCTTAGGGTTTGTTTTTTTTTTTTTTCATAAGATTTCAGCTACTGGTGAAACTGCTGGGAAATGTGGCTGAGATGAATATTCACTTTCAATAGCATTAAGTTTTCCAAATTTGCCTTCTAGAAGAAATGGGAGGTCCGAATTCTCTTTGACAACTGACTGGCTTTGGACTCCCAAATCACTTTAAAAATGGGACAGGCATTTGAGAGCGGGGAGACTTATCACACATTTTTATGATTGAGGGAACTGTTTTTTAAATGTGTGTAACTTTTTTGAGATTTAGGAAGACCATGAGAGCTCAGCAGGCTATCAAACAAGCTGTCAAAACAGTATTTCCAGGATTCAGCTGAAACCCCTCAGCTGAAGCTGAGGCCACTTTACTTCTGAATGAAACTGTTTTCAGAAGCCCCACAGCTTTACAGATCAGGCCTTTGTTTCCCTGGGTGGCTGTCTGTCCATGAATCCTTGGTCTTTGGTCCTGGAAATTCTGTTTGGAAAAAATAGTAGTTGCTTCTGGCTGGAACAAAGTGATTCAGTGGTCTTTACTGGCTAAAAGCTCTCTTTAGGCATTGGGTCTTATTTTAAATGAAAGTGATATTGCAGGGGATTTGCTCATTCCTTTCTCTTGCAGGGCCTTACATGCAGGTTCCAATGATCTTCAAAGAGCTTCGAATGGAAGGGTTTTTGGTGACCCGCTGGAATACCCGCTGGGAGGAAGGTCTGAAGGCACTGCTAAAGTGGGTCGTGGAGGTAAGAAAGGAAGTGGTAGTTTTCTGTAAGGTATACTGACACCATAGCTTCCCTCTTTGCAAGGGGTCTCTTGTCATAGCTGTTGAGGTGAGGTCCCAGCGTGATACTTTTCTTCCACCTGACTTGATCTTTGAGCCTTTTGGGGACACTCAAACCACAGTGAACATGCCTGATCCCTTCTGCTTTGTTGAGACCTACGATATTAGCTTGTGGACTTAAATATATTCCAGAATACATGTAGGCTTTGAAAAATGATGCTTCCAGGGTAATTCAAAACACTTCTCTGGCAATGAGGAGTTTCATATTTAGAGTGATTCTTCTATTTCTCATTCAGAAGTCTCCTTTCATTTGTAGTATAAGCAAGGATTTCCATTGTAGTATTGTGCTGAAATTACTGGCAAGAACGGATGTTTTTATGGAATTGGGAGCTGGGCCTTAAAGGGACTTGATAGGGAATTTCCTAAATTTTATTTTTCTAAATGGAGGTTGAGTTTAACACTTGGTTCATGGCTGTGAAAAGCTTGTGAGTGTGAACACTGAAGGCTAAGAGGCTCTAGATTTTACAAACGTGAGGATTTGGGATGGGTCAACTTTTGATCACTTGGATTTGCAATTCCATACTTCCTTATGGGTAGACAGGCCTGGCTTCGGGAAAGTAGATGACACCAAATTGGGCAGGAGTGTCGATCTGCTTGAGGGTAGGAAGGCTCTGCAGAGGGATCTGGACAGGCTGGATCAATGGGCTGAGGCCAATTGTATGAGGTTTAACAAGGCCAAGTGCCAGGTCCTGCACTTGGGCCACAACAACCCCATGCAACGCTACAGGCTGGGGGAAGAGTGGCTGGAAAGCTGCCTGTCGGAAAAGGACCTGGGGGTGCTGGTTGACAGCCAGCTGAACATGAGCCGACAGTCTGCCCAGGTGGCCAAGAAGGCCAACGGCATCCTGGCCTGTATCAGAAATAGCGTGGCCAGCAGGAGTAGGGAAGTGATCGTGCCCCTGTACTCGGCACTGGTGAGGCCCCACCTCGAATACTGTGTTCAGTTTTGGGCCCCTCACTACAAGAAGGACATTGAGGTGCTGGAGCGTGTCCAGAGAAGGGCAACGAAGCTGGTGAAGGGTCTGGAGAACAAGTCTTACGAGGAGCAGCTGAGGGAACTGGGACTGTTTAGTCTGAAGAAGAGGAGGCTGAGGGGAGACCTCATCGCGCTCTACAACTACCTGAAAGGAGGTTGCAGCGAGGTGGGGGTTGGTCTCTTCTGCCAAGCAACTAGCGATAGGATGAGAGGAAACGGCCTCAAGTTGCGCCAGGGGAGGTTTAGATTGGACATTAGGAAAAATTTCTTTACTGAAAGAGTGGTTAAGCATTGGAACAGTCTGTCCAGGGAAGTGGTGGAGTCACCATCCCTGGAAGTATTTAAAAGACGTGTAGATGAGGCGCTTAGGGACATGGTTTAGTGGGCATGGAGGTGTTGGGTTGACAGTTGGACTTGATGATCTTAGAGGTCCTTTCCAACCTTAATGATTCTATGATTCTATGATTCTAAGTAATTCCCTACCTGTCTATTGTTTGGGGACCAAGTAGCACTAAATCTGTGCTGGTGTGTTTTTATAGCAGTGACTTTTGCTCCCTGTTATGACTCCAAGTAGAAGGTCTTGCAACARAAGCAGATCCTCACAACAGCCTACCTAGTTTTGCCAAGTTACCCTGGTGCGTGCCAGCTTGCATGTTTCAGATGAAACATACCAGCTAGAGAAAATTTGGTTGCAATTTAGTCTCCCGAAGATCATAGAATCATAGAATCATTTAGGTTGGAAAAGACCTTTAAGATCATCAAGTCCAACCATTAACTTAACACTGCCAAGTCCACCACTAAACCATGTCCCTAAGCGCCACGTCTACACGTCTTTTAAATACCTCCAGGGATGGTGACTCAACCATTTCCCTGGGCAGCCTGTTCCAATACTTGACAACCCCTTCAGTGAAGAAATTTTTCCTAATATCCAACCTAAACCTCCCCTGGCGCAACTTGAGGCCGTTTCCTCTTGTCCTATCRCTAGTTGCTTGGGAGAAGAGACCAACACCCACCTCACTACAACCTCCTTTCAGGTAGTTGTAGAGAGCAATAAGGTCTCCCCTCAGCCTCCTCTTCTCCAGGCTAAACAACCCCAGTTCCCTCAGCCACTCCTCATAGGACTTGTGCTCTAGACCCTTCACCAGCTTCGTTGCCCTTCTCTGGACACGCTCCAGCACCTCCATGTCCTTCTTGTAGTGAGGGGCCCAAAACTGACCACAGTATTCAAGGTGCAGCCTCACCAGTGCTGAGTACAGGGGGATGATGGTAAAAACTAGGCAGCTGGTGAATGAAAACTCAGCAATTTCCTTTCTTCCTTTTGACAGGGAAAAGTGAAGTACCATGAACAAGTCACTGAAGGATTTGAGAACATGCCAACAGCTTTCATTGGAATGTTAAAGGGAGAAAATCTTGGAAAAGCCATTGTAAAAGTCTGAAGGTCACATATTCCTGGGAGACTGGGGGTTCCCAGCTTCCTCACACAGCTGTTTTTTTTGTTTGTTTGTTCTTAATTTTCATCAGGAAATGTAGATATCTCAGTTATTCTGAGATTATGGAAAGAAAAATAAATCTGTTAATGGATACTTTGCTTGTGTTATAGTTCTGTTTGTGGAATGCCCTCCTCTTCACTTCCTTGCAGTTAATACAGAGTGGCTAAAATATTGCAAGCACTTACTTATCCCAGCAGATCTCACAGTACGGGTGGTGTGAATGGGTCACTTATTTCCTTGAGTAATTTGGCCATTGGCATCCAAGCTTAGAGCTGACCTTGCCATGGTAGTCACCCTGGCTCTCCTGGAAGATGAGATCAATACGCTGGCCCTAGCTGTGTCAAATTGGTGTCCAGGACCCACATGGTGCTGAGCAGAGAAGACACACAGATTAGCAACAATAAATATCTTAGATGTATTGAAAAAGCCAGAACAAGAACCTGTTACTCTCTATGGGATACAGACAGATGTTGAAGGTGATGGTGATCCATCTTCAACCACTATGGAGGACTTCTTGGTTAATTTTTAAGTGTCATTATTGATCTGTGAAGAGGGATCCTAAGTGGCCTTAATGTCTTTGCAGTGCCAGGATTAGATGCTCTGTCAACAAGACGAGATCACTTACGTAAGACATAGATCAACAGATACTTGCTGAGTGAACAAAACACGTGTCCTGAAATACAGGTTGACTGGCCACTGGGGAAATAATGCATCTTGGCACAAGCAGGGGAGAGGTTCTGGTTGCTTTATAGGGTTTTCTGAGGAGAAAGAATTGCCAGTTTGGGTTAGCTCCAGTGCTGTGGTTTTCAACTGGCCTCTGAGAAAAATCTGTGGATTAACACTGCTGCGCAGCATGGAAAATGGTAAACCAGAAAAGGGAGTTTGTTGTCAGTAGGCTTCAGATCCACTGTGTAGAGGTCTGCTGCTGTTTGGCATTTTTTTACTGAGAAATTTTCAGAGGGCTCGCAAGTCCTAAAATATGGAATTAAGTCCAGTGAATTCATGATCTCTTGTTTCAAGTAAAGTTGTGATTTGGGAATGAACTAAAAATAGCCACATGGAGTTCCTGTCCCTTGGTCAGAGCTGCAGAAAGATTTGTCAGTCAGAATAATTCTGGGTCAGCCTGCTTTCTCATAAAATACTGACCTGTACGTTCCCCTCGCTATCTGTGTATAGATTTCATGCTTCATGAATTGCAGCTGATTTTGCAAGGCTGTTTTACCCCCAAACCGTAATTTTTTTTGTAAAAGGAACCGYCCCCACATCTGAACTTCACAGGGGAACATAGCAATTTCCTCCTGAAAATCCAAGTTTTCTGTTGCACACTGGGAACACTGCCAGCGATAATATGACATGACAATAATATCCCTCATTGTCCAGCACTGCCTGAAGGTCTTGTGGTGGTTTCTCATTAAGAGCTTGATTGTCCTTGAAGTTCTAAATCTTGGAGAGATACCTGAATTTTTCCACAATGTGTTGATGAAAATAAAAAGGGAGTATTAAAAACACAGAATTTTTTTTTCCTTGACAGTCATGGGAGTGAGAGTGTCAGGGGCACAAGGTAGGCTGAAGGTCACAAAAACTCTCTATGTTTCTCCCCTCTAGTGAAGCAAACTAGCCCTATGAGTACAATCAGTGTAACAAAGTTGAACAAGGTGCCAACGCCCAGCGGAGAGCAAAGGTGCAGCTGTGTGTTGCTGGGATAGGCCCTTTCTGCTAACAGATGACTACATGTGCTTTTAGGCAGAGCATTGGTAGTAACATGGCAGTCCAGCCTGTCCTCCAGCCAGTTGCACAAGGCCTGTGGGCAGCAAACACTGGCTGCCATCACCCTTCCTCTAACATTATCACTTTGCAGCTGAGCTTAAGGGCTTTCTGGGAAAGGGCAAGTTCTTGGTGGTCCCACTGGCTGTCAGAAGGTGTGCAAGGGATTGCCTGGGGCTAGGTCCTCCTTGGCACTGCAGCAGTCCTCCATTGCATGCATCTGCAAAGGTGAAGAGGGTGTCAGCTCTGCCCAGGGTGCAGTGCCCACTCCTCAACGGCCCTGAAGCTGGGGCTGTGCTGATAGCCACCTCCGGTCTTTTTGTGCTGCTCTTCTCCAGTCCACACAGCCATGTCCATGCCCCTACCTAAGTTACACTTAGCAAGTGGGCTTGACAGTGGGATTTCTGAGGCCGTTTAGGATCCCAACTCATTGAGGATGTAAGAGCAAGAGGAAGAGTTTATTTAATAATCTTAAATGTAAACAGCTGCAGGCTTCATCATCTGTTGGCTAAATAGCTCTTCATTTATACATATCATTATTTCTAGAGTAGTGGTTTAACCGCTTAATGCCTTATGCTTGCCTGTGCAAAATGAAACAGTTTCTAGATTAGAGGTGTTCCAGTCTAATAAATATTAGAACTTTAGTGTCCTCTTCCTAAGCAAATTGAAGCTGGGGCTGGTGGCAATAACCTGCCTGAGCTCAGGACACAGTGGGGACCAGCCTTGAGGAGTTCACCAKGGCCTGTCACACCAAGGTGGCCTCAGGAAGCCCTGGGAATTGCTCCGAAGAGCTGTGGGTTGCTGAAACTGAGGAGCTATTCCTGGAGCACATTGCTGCCTGCTGAGCTTCTCTCATGGTTCACCAGGGTGGGTGCCCACAGGAAGGGTCAGGACAACACGGCCCAGCCACAGCATGCATTCTCATGTGAGCCCTGCTCCCCAGCTAAACCAAATCCAACCTTAAACCCCCCAGCACCTCTGGTGCAGCCTGTATTGAAGCAAGCAAGACATACCTCAGATACTTTGCTCTTACCTTGCTCCCACAACCCCTAACTGTAGCTGTTCATCTCTCACACCCCCACCCAGCTAGACAGCATCAGCTCCAAACAGATCCCTCACAGCTTAGCTTGCTGCTGGCCATTACCTATGGTGTGGGGAGACACCTCCTGTCCCTATCTTCAGTCCCTCATCACTAGATGAACATGGGCTCTGCTTCCTAGAAAGCTGAAAGCCTTTGCAGCCACCCTGCTAAGTGGTGCTAAAACTGACCTCTGCATTTCCTTTATGAGTAGGCTTCACAGTTCTGTGGGCTGCTCATGGTGCCAGCCCTTGCTCCTCCCCCAGGCTCCTCTCTCAGATGAGCTAGGAACAGACGCAAAGAAAGGTGAAAAACCAGACTTGATTGCTTCCCTGAGGAAGTGTCATGGACTGACTCAAGTGGAGGGGAGATGACCCAAGCCTGGTCTAAAACTCTTCCTCTGTGGATGCAGTTGGACCCGATGCCTGGCTTCTCCACCTCCCTAGAGTCTGTTCACACATCTGCCACATCCACCCCACCACAGATGCTCCATTTCCTGGGGGCCAGGCAGATGGTGCCACCTGGATAGTAGGAACCCACCCTCCATACATTCTTCTCTAGCCCATTACCTAGAGATACTACCATCACCCCAGTGCTGTTAGAGAAGGAAAAGCACAAGGCACTCCCAGAGCCAGTATGTGTATAAATATATGTATAAATGTAGACAGGCACTGCCACCTTGTGGAGATTTGCATCTGTCACAAACTTGTCTTCACAAGCTGCAGGTAGAGATGAGGCTTCACACAGCTCCCATGCATCTTTCACCTTCTCTATCTACTAATCTGGACCATCTCAGCTCTCCCTCTCCAGAGGAGGAAAAATTGCATTGCTTGTGGCTGTGCTTCCCCAACATCTCCACAAGACTTTCAAGTTCCTCAAACTCATCTAGTTGATCCTTACCAAATCGGGACACATCTGGCTGGGTATGCTTCTAACCTGCATGAAACCTCCATTGAAAATAAGGATGCCACAGTATGGTTCAACCTCTGCTCAGCTAAACTGAGTACAGCGCCCACTGCCTCCCCAGAGCTGCTTATCAGACTCTTCTTCCTGCCATAGTTTTGTGCTTGGTCTTCTGACTGAGGAAGACCTACAGATAGAGGTTTCAGAAGCTGGGGTAGAGTTGGTATACAGTTATTGCTTCAGATGAAGAGCAGAGACTCCATGCCATGGCCAGGCCTCTGCTGAGCCTGGTGCCCTCCCAGTCCTGCACTGCCTGTTGTCAGCATGTCAACATATTAGGTTTACATGGAGGTTTTTGTAGTGGCAGGGGAGGGGGGAGGGCTGCAGGGGTGGCTTCTGTGAGAAGACACCAGAAGCTGCCACCACATCAGAGCCAGCGACAGCCGACTCCAAGAGCAACATGCCACTGGCCAAAGCTGAGCCCTTGGTGGTAACATATTTGAGAAAGGGTAAAAAACCAAAAAGCTACAGAACAGCAGCAGGGAGAGAGGAACAAGAGTATGTGAGAAAAAACACCCTGTAGACACCAAGGTCAGGGGAGAAGGAGGGGGAGGAGGTCCTGCAGGCACCAGAGGAGATATTCCCCTGCAGCCGATGGTGAAGACCATGGTGATGCAGGCTGTCCCCCTGCAGCCCATGGAGGTCCACAGCAGACCAGATATCCACTGGCAGCCCATGGAGGACCCCATGGCAGAGCAGGTGGGTGTGCCCAAAGGAAGCTGCAGCCCATGGACAGCACACAGAGGAATTGGCTCCTGGCAGGACTTCTGGCCTGTGGAAAGAAACCCCCACTGGAGCAAGTTTGCTGGCAGGACCTGTGGCCCATGGGGGACCCACACTGGAACAGTCCATTCCCAAAGGACTGTATCCCATGGACCCCACACTGGAGCAGGGGAAGAATGTGAGGAGGAAGGAGCAGTAGAGGCAACATGTTACAAACTGACTGCAAGCCCTGTCCCCCTGCACCACTCAGGGGTGTGGAGGTGGAAGAGTCAGGAAGGAAATTGAGCCTGGAAAGAAGGGAAAGGTAGGGGAAGGTGTTTATAGATTTGTTCTTATTTCTTATTATCTTACTCTGTTTAATTGCAATAAATTAATTTCCCCAAGTCAAGTCTGTTTTGCCTGTAACTGATGAGTGATCTCCCTGTCTTTATCTCGAGCCACAAGTTTTTCTGTCATTTTCTCCCCGTCTTGCTGAGGAGGGGGAGTGATAGAGCAGCTTGGTGGCCACCCAGCAGCCAACCAAGGTCAACCCACCAGTCAGTCTCTCTCATCCCTCACCAAGGATCAGGGACCAGCACTACAAGAGTTAGTCTAGCAAGGATTTCACCAGCATATTCCTCAAGCCAGTTCCTTGGGTGGCTGAGAGTTGCATGTCATAAAGCACAGCACAGAGGAGCTGCTATGCCACAGTTTGTTGGCACTGGTAAAACAACAGAATTTGTTTTTTTGTCCTTGCTAGATCCAGCTAGTTTTGATTTAAACATCTGAATAATTACAAATACTCTTACTGGAATAATTCAGAGGGGGAATCCAAGTCTAACTTCATTCAGGTCAAGGAAAGAATGCAAAGCAGATGGATAACTGGAGTTGAAGTTAGGCTGACTGCTGCAAGAGAAGATGTGGAAGAGATGTGTGGGTGGTTAAAAGAATCCTTCCCCAAGTGCATGACAGCAGTTTCAGAACACACAGATGGAGTTAAGGAGTGTCACTATTTCACTGCAATCTAATCACRCAGTTCCCTTGTCCACTCACTGTGACCCCTTGGCCCTCCCTTTCATGATAGTTAGTCTTCTCTCATTAAGCCATTAAGTTATTCCAGCCACGTGTTCCAATTGCTGTGCTCAAGGAAGTACTTCTCTTCCTGTTGGCCAGCCCACTATAAGAAAGCAAGCTATGTAACAGGCCTGCAGACAAAAACATCTTGCTCTACTGGTTTGACAGTGAGGCACAGATCCCAGCCATTTCATAGCCAAATGAAATAGACTGCACTCATTACCTGAGGGGAGGAGAACTTCTTCCTGAAGCCCTTACCCCCAGAAGAAACCTTTATGTCATTTCTCCTCTGCCATGTACATCAAGCTTCTTCTGAAGATTTGGCAGTTGGCCATCTACCACTTTCTTCTTAAAGGCATCTTTTCAGATCACTGGATCAAAGCAGTCAGTTCTGTTCACGCAAACAGCAGATCACGAGTTCAAAGAGTGACTCTGTTCCACTGCTGTCTGGCATATGGTAATACCAGTCTCATCCCTTCACATGAAAAACAAGCAAGGAAACAAATGCACCCACTGAGCTCTCCAGGGTATTACTTAATACTCATGTGGCAGGGCATATGGCTCAAGTTTTTAGCAAGGCTACCTGTACCCATTCCATTTAGGTTTATCTGCAACATCTAGGTTTTGTTAAAGGCTGAAACCCCATGTTCTTGCCTGTTGGAGGACTCAGTCCAGTTCCAGTCCTGAACTGGGGTACTCTCCTCCCAGTAGGGCCATAGTTGCTGTAGGAACTGAGACTCCTTAAATCTCAGCTAGGCATCACCATTAGGCTTTGCTGTCCATCACCTGTAATGACAAGGACCAACTTCAAACACTCAAATTCTGGCATAACTATGCATTTGAAGAGAATATGCTTGCTGGTTCCTTTAAAGGGGAAGTTTACCTAACACAGATCCTCACTGCATATTCCTCAAAGAGCCAAGCCTGAAAGAACACCTCCTTTCAAGCAAGGCTATGCAAGTTATTTTCATCACACTATGCCTACATGCCAGGTCTCAAAACAGGAAGATACTGCAGCACAGAAGCTGAAGACTCACTGCACTTGTAAGAACTGCTGTGCACCCCCAGGTTCAGCACAAAAGTTATTCCAGCCTTTCTGATCTTTCCCAATTTCCAGTCACTTCTTTGTCACCTGGATCTTTCAAGGCTATTGCAGAGCAGCATCTTATTAAGGGAGTAAACAAAGCATTAAGTCAAACTCAACACGAGCAGCATTTCCCCTTAACTGCACCTTTCCCCTGCTGCAATAGGTAACACCCTGGTCTGGCCTCACCTCAGCAGAAATATTGTATGTTACAGGACATCTTAGTAGCTTCCTTATTTCTTAAGGATGAAGCTGCATTTTAGGGGCTCCTACTGAACTTCACCTGGACTTCTCACCAGCAATTTTTAAAACCTTTCTTGCTCCCAGCTACTGCCCAGAGAGAACTGCTTTTAAAAGCAATGCTTGTTTGCAGATGATGTGATGTTACTGGTGCATTCTTGCTCCAGCTTATTTTATTCTCTCCCCACGAGTCTGCCCATGGCACCACTTGAGGTAGTGGTTTCCCACTTACCTGTGTGAACAGTCTTTTAAACACGCTTAGTCAAATAGCCAGAGCTGCACAGAAAACACTTTGCATGTCCTTCTCATTGCATAATCACAACCCAGAGCTTACATCGAAGAAGATCCTTGATGGCTCATCCTCAACTAAAGGGTGTGGTCACTTCTTGGACTACAAAAGTCTTGTTTCAAATAGGGAACATATGCAGCAAGCTGTTGAAGGCCCCCAGTCCTCAAGAGCCAGGAAATTCATGCATGCTTGTGAAATGAGCGTAAGGCTGAGTCACACATGAACTCCCTACCGCAAAGCCAAGCAGCTCACTCATTCCACATTGTCTGCATATGTAGCAGGAAGTCCTGCTTTTTCATCAGTGATACTCAATGGGCAGCACAGCTCACCTAGCCCTAACCACAGCATTAGGCATAGCTGCTAGCTACAGCCCTGCTTCCTTATTTACTKAATTCTTATCCAGGACAACACCCAAGCCAGCAAGAAAGCCATTTTGATATGGTGGAAAAACACAGCAGTTCTCCTTGGTAACTCTGGGAAGATCAGCTGAATGGTATACAGAGGCTGGCAGATCAGCATTCATCTAGACAACCTGATGCAGGTTTGGATGACTGCAGAGTCTAGTTTACTGTCCAGTACAAAGAAGTGTCCGGTATGTTCTAAGAACACAACAGTGCAGTCAAATGAAAATGACAATAATACATAAATCTAAATTATCTTGGGCTTAAGACACTACGAGTTTTACCTCTTCAGTCATTTGTTCCAGACTACTGCCTAGGAACAAAGCTGCCCAACTCAAGAGACTAAACTACTTTGCTACTAATAGAACCAAAAATTACACCAATGGCAAGGCAAAACTGGAAAGGCAAAAAGGCAGCAACTCCAAGTCCTACCTTACACTTCCATGGTAGGACTGGTATTATGTTCTGGTAAGCCAAGTCTTAGCTTTGAAGTCTAAAATGAAGCTTGACAAATTTTAAAAGAATCTTTAGCTAAAAAGAGGTAACGAAAGAAAGAACCTATCCCACCCAGTGACCATCCTCTTTTCTACAACTCCTGAACTCCCCTTGCTATATCTGCAAGCCAGACTACCACTCTTCAGATTATAGCCTGGTGACTACCACCTGAGTAAGGTGGCAGCAGACTTCTAAAGCAACTATCATTGCTATCCCATGCAACACAATTTTCTACCCCCCCCCCGCAATAGATCAGGTTGCATTTGGCAAAAGTCTTTGTACCCAGACAGTACTCCTTTAACACAGCAAAAACTGACACCTTGATGACATTACAAAATTCCTCCCATTTTCATTCAAACACAGGGCAATATCCAAAAGTGAAGAATTTACACTTTATTGTACTCATTTACATAGATCAAGAGGATAGTTTCCACCACTTAACCTAGCTAGCTTGTTTAGAGTTTTTTTTTTTAAGTAGAAAAGTTACAGGCTATAATTTAGCCGAAGCAGTCATGCTTCAATGGCTCCAAGGCTGGAGATTAGACTAGACTTTTAATGGTCTCTTCCAACTTCTCTTTATTGGCCCCAGAGAACTCCTGCACCTGTAAAGAGAGATTGATTTTTAGAACAGTTGCATTCAATGCTTCATAACATTAGTCACACAGCATCCAGACACATATACATCTATACAACTCTGCTACGACTAAAATTTTTTCACCCCCAAAACGGCATATTTTGCAGATGTTCATCTATTCATCTCCCATGCAACTCATGCAAAAACTGGGACAAGAATCTCTATCAAGAATCCCTTCCAGACTACCACAGCTGGAGCYTTCTACATGTAAAACAAGGGAAAAGACAGTTGATCCTGAACCAATGTTGTGTAAGACTCAAATACAGGCTTGAAGAGACTCTGGAGGTCACTGCACAGCAGAGGTAGCTCAAAGTCACCTTGGGTTGCTCAGGACCCTTACCAATCAAATTCTGGAAGGATTGCTCCAAATGACCTGTCCCTGAGCCTGGCTTCTCCTGTGAGAATTGTCCTTGTTGCAACTTACACAGCAGAAAGACAAAGGCAACATTCATGTCTCAAAAACAGCATGTCTGTCTTCCAGTACCTACAGGGGTGCAAGGTACAGAGCAGACTACACTACAGGCCATGAAATTGCTTGCTTGATACTCATGTGTCCAGAGAACTGCCAAGGTCACCCAAAATACAAAGCCACACAACAGGGTTAAGCATATCACCTTCACACACTGCCACATCATAATCCAAATTCTTCCAATTCCATTATGAAGATGTGGAAGTTTACCCTGAGAAAACTCTCAAAGGTTCATTATTAGTCATGATGTGGCCCCATATTGAATCGAACTGAAGGTCACCCAACATCTGACACTCACTTTTCAAGGTGCAATTCCATTGCCTTCAGCCACAAAACTTCCATCCAGGCATGGTTTTACTTTAGAAAAGCCTACCTTCAGCTTGCTTGGCAAACTAAAAGCCTGAGATAACGCATTTAGCTCAGCAATTCTTTAGTTCAGGCTGATAGCCATTCACAACTACCCTGCACAAGCAGCCCACTATGCTGTCAGAGCATAGTCTGCATCCATCTCATCCACCTCTTGGCAGAGCAGGCCAAATCAGTCCTCTGACAGGGACAGGACCTCCACTTCACAGGTTACACAGCCTCTATGTAAAAGCATCCAAACCGTTGTTTCAGCTGTGTGTATATTCAACCACATCAGAGACTTCTGTTTGGGTGGGATTCCACAGGCACATATAGTCACATCTCTGCTTGAACATGAGCCGCATCCAGAGAACAAATACCAACCAAGATCAGTAAAAAGCAGGGTGCTAGGCAGACAGACTAGCAGTCTTAACCCAGGCATCTAACCCCACTAATCTCTCAAGAAGCTCTGCCTGTGAGACTGACTTGTAACACTAACTCAGTTCACTACCTGTGAACAATAGTGTTTGCTTCATTAGTTAACTGCTGGTCCATGTTACATTTGCTGCGGCACTAAGATGAACTTGCTCACTCTCAGGAGTGTCTTAATGCCAGTGGTGCCCCAAATACATCATCAAGAGAAAGCAGGCTATGTAGTCCAACATTCCCAGTCTCCTTTCAAGTGTTTAGCTTGCCTGCTCCAGTTCCAAAGAGCAGAGCCTACCTTCTTTCCATTCTTGTAGAACTGGAACGTTGGCATGCACTTCACATCGCAGTGTGTAGCAACATCCTGGAAGAGACAGAAAACCATCTTCAGCTATGCATGTCCGAAGGATGTTAAATTTAGAACCCACTACCTGCCTTTTGTTTAGGTGACAGGGCAAAGCCATTACTACTCAAAATGAAGCAAAAGCACTTCTGGTAGTCCATCACTAGCAAAAACAGTGCAGTGTTTTCGCATGTCCCTGAAGTAAGCCTGAAAGATCCTCCCTTCAGCATTTAATTCATGCAATAGCAAAAACACTTTTACTATACCTGTACTCTGTGTTTGGAAAAAAACCAGACCTCTGCATCAAAACAGAGATGACTATTTGTAAGGCTCAAGAGCCCCTCAGCAACTCTTATGTTTCAATCTGACATTGTTCAAGTACTTATTCAACATTTCTGGAACAGCTATACAGCAGACATTTTATTGCACTTAATTCAGGACATGAAAGAGAAAACAGTGCCAAGAGCAGGGGAGAGACCAGACGGATCACCAGACAGTTGTGAGCCATTAGTTTTAGGGAAGATTGCATCAAAGCAGCTTAAGGCCTTAGACTAACACTACCTCCCAAAGTAGAGGGTCAGTTCCCAAGTTATCCAACGCATGCCATAAGGCTTCAAGTGTGCAGATAACCAAGGCAGCTTGTTCTGTTCAGGTGTCCTCTAAAAATTCATTCTTGCCAGTGTAAGTACTAAACCCCTATCTCTGCTTCTCAAAGTTGAAGTAATATCTCATCTTGTTTCAGTATCTGCAAGGGCATTTTAGAAAGAGTTCTTCATTGTCACTTGTGTGGAACTCATTAGCTGCCCTCTCTCAGCATTACCCTGGACCATACCTGGGCATCATCCACATCAATTTCGATGAACACCACATCACCATACTTCTCACACAAACTCTAGAATGAAATAAGAAACTATGCAGTTAGTGTTCCAGGAAAGCTTTCTTTTAAAAGACACATTCATATAAATTATAAGGCTGGTGCTGCATACACCCCAGTAAAACTTGCCTTGTTACCTTAAAGCAGCTATTTTACTGACCAGAGCAAAAATTTTATTTACTGCTCCAATACCTGGAAGAGTTTGTTGAAACTTGTTCAAACATACTCCCCACAGAGAATACTCAAATATCCCAAGACATAGGTGACAGGCCTTCTCTTACAGCCTTCAGCTGATCACCAAAAGATGCCACAGCTTATCTCATACTTTACCAGGAGATAACATTGCCACCTAAACACAGCTGGAGTGATTACAGTAACTGCATACAGAAGGGTAAGCATAGTTTCCACTCTATATCCCACCTCTTGAGGCAATGAAACTGTTAGGTCCCTGTAGACCTGAGATAGGGTCTATATCATGTAAGCATTAGGACAGCAGAAGTTAAACCACACTTGAGCTCCCAGCTATATCAAAGGTCAGTATATTTAACTCAACAGTCTCAAAGTAGATACTTTTGTGACTTCTCCCTTTTCCAGAAAATGCTGGCAGTCACATGTGGCAAAAGGAAGTTTCCTCCATGTTATCATCAAGCAGCACAAAAACATTTGTATATACTTTAATACAGTTGCCAATAAAAACAGAAAGGCTACTTACATGGAAAAAAGGCTTGATCATTTTGCATGGTCCACACCATGTGGCAGAGAAATCAACTACTATAAGCTTCTCACCAGCAGATTTCAGTTCTGCCTCAAATTCAGACTATAAAAAAAGAATTGAACACATTAATGATTTTCCCCCTCCCAAACAATTCAGACCAATCCCAAAGCTAGCTTGCTCTCAGCCTTAACACACTAACCATTTTGGTAGCTCTTTAAACATTTCACGTAACTGGGGTATTTGTACCATCACGTAGGTGCTTCAGTATGAACTACTTTCATCAGTGCTAGTATCAGCCAGTGTCTTACAACTCTTCAAGTAGAAAAGACCACAATGCTTAGTCACCTCAACTCACTGAATTATGGAAATATAAGCTAGAAATTCATCTAGCCTACGAACCTCAACTCTGGCAGCTCTGTTTAGTGTTACCCCCTGAATGTGATCCTTATGGTTTTTAATAATACATTTTCTCATTTCTGTCTCGGCAGGAAGACTTCCATTTTCTTCTGGGACAGACTTTCCTCTTCAGAATTTGAAAAGGACACAAACCTTTGTACGTTCCTCCAGTTTGATGCCTCTTCCAATCAATGGCTAACATCAAAATGATGTTTGTTGTTTACTCTATAGCATGTTTTGTAAAGCAACCTCATAGGATAGTTATTTTACTTATTTTGCCAAGTGAACTGACATGTAACATCACTAGGCCAAAGCAATGCTACACATACAGACTACACAAGTAACATCCAATACTTATTTGGAGCTTCAAGTCTGTTTGTTGCCCTTAGTCACACCAATCATTTTTGGACAATGTTCTTTGGAATTTAGAGCTCCTTACATGCCATTAACCAYGTTTTCTGGTCAAAAAGTGAATGTTTTAGCAGAACTGAAAGACATTAAAAGCACTAAATACTTGCATGGTAGCAAGAGGCAAACAAGGTCTCAGGCAGAAGCAGAAAATACTGATCAGCTACTTCTTGACAGGTTTTTTCCAAAGCAAGTACAAGCCACTTCAACATTCCTAAACTTCACTGTCATGGCAATGCAAGCTTCAGGAGAGCCATTAATATAAACTTCACTTCAGATTATGCATATAAGATAGCTGCTTTATTCTCCCCAGCTTAACAGACCAGAGCATTAGAGTTCTGTCAGCAACAACTAACTGAAAGCAATATGGTTACTGCCACACGCACACAGTGGTTGGTTTTGCAGTGCAGGAGTTAACTAATGCCAGCTTCTGCAATCAGCCACAGTAAGTTGAGACTTAATTTTAGTAAGCTATTCCTCCCCAGTAAAGAATGCCATGCAGGTGAGGAGCCAAGAGTGCCCACAGTCAAACTGGTCACAATTGTATTTAACAAGCAAGCAGAGGGTCCTGCACCAGCATTCTTATGTATAAACCTATGTCAAAGTCTTCATAACTTCCTGTAACTTCAACTACACCTGGCATTACATCTCCCTGTTGATAAGACCTTTTCCCTCCCAACATAGCCATCTTCAGAAGTGCAGCCTCCACATGTTGAGTTCTTCCATCCTGGCATCTTGCATATTCACAGAGTCTATTCTGCTGCAAGATCAATAGCTAACACTCCACACCACCTGCTCTCAGTCTGGAAGAGATGGGAACAGTAAGTTTTCCTGTCTCTCCACATTCCCCCACTCCTGTACTGACACAGTATGCATTCCTGCACCCCAATCCCAAAAGTACCCCATTCCCACCAACAAAGTTCAGTGTCCCTGTACACAGCAACCCATGCTAGCTGCTCCCTGCAACTACTTATACCACAAGTTCCTCAGTCAAGCCTCACTCCTCCCCACCTTCAAATCCTACAGCTTGGTTTTCAGTACAGCTTCTCAGACCTCTGCATGGTAACATCACCAGCTCTTTACCGATTCCACTTCCTGCACCTGCCAGTTAGACCATCCTCTTCTTACCCTTAAGTCTTCTGTCCAGCTGCATAATTACTGTATTCTGCAAAAGGAAGTCCAGCCCTGGGATGTGTTCGTCATATGGCCACACACAGTAGGTTTGCTATTGCACAGAACAAGGGGAAAGTGGGAGGGCATGATACCTACAGTTGGTCACACACCATACACCACTGGAGACCTGGTCCTGACTACAATCAGGTGTTACCCTGTGAGTGATCTCTAGTATCAGCTAAAATTGCTATGGGAGAGTGAAAAGAGATGCAGGGTCCAAAGGTGCTTACTCTTGCAAGTTAAAAAATATTGAACTAGGGAGAAGTCCTGAAAGTTTTCACAGAGAGCTTACTTTCCCTGGAGGAAGAAAGACAGTAGTGGGGGCAAAACAAGCTACTCGACCTGTCTGATTGACTTCCATAGTTGTCTTGTGTTAACTGTGAAGTGACAAGCTTTCATATAAAAAAATAGATAATCTTTGTTAACAGAAGGGGAACCTCCCACCACAAGATCATTTGGTCACACTATTAGAGGATCTTTTAACTTTGTTAACCAGTATTTTCTTCAGGTAGCACCTTACTGGGGGAAACCTCTGACCAGTTAGTTGGTTGGTTTTTTTTCTTTTTAAACATTTAACTATGACCTCCCTGAGCACAGGCAAGACCTCATTTTGCTCGTATTGTCCTCCAGCAGAAAAGTGCATGCTGCATTCAACAAATACATTGGTAGCAGTCCTCTGTTTCCAAGGGCCAAGTAAGAGAAGTAATGAAAAGTAATGAAAGCATCTAGTGCAGCAGGGATTCCCAGCACCAGGTAATATCTCAAATGGAGGTAATATCTCAAAATGGAGGCTACTGACCACAGACAGTGCTGAAAGGAGTCTACTGCTCTTAGCAATAGATAAGATAGCTTTAATCAAATCTGCCAGATGGTGTGGACCTTAGTTGTAAACACGATTTCCAACACACATCAAGTCACCCTTGAACTTGGATTAACCCAGTCATCAGCTGACTGTCAATGGTTATTACATAATTTAGTGGGTTTTTTTTTAAATACAGAAGCTAGCATAAACACACTGAAGGTTCAACTGCCTGAACTCCCTAGCAAACACCACTTCTAAAACGATCATCTACATCTGAAGCTGCAAGTTTTCAATATTTGCTTTGACTCAAATAATAGAGAGGCAGCTAGTGTGAAGAGGAAAGCTTTGGCAACACCAGTTTTTTAACAGTTTATATACCCCATTAGCTTCTGCTATAAAAGGCATTATGTCCCATAGTCAAACCCTGTTACAAGTTACACAAGTGGCCCATCTCAAGACCACATACTTAACCAACTGAAGTAGTGCTCCTTCTGTTCACTAGCAGGGACTTGAGAGGGACCAGTAAAGCACCCTGAAAGCAGCCATTCTTCAGAAGCTAGTCAGTTTCTGAAGAGGTGTGTTAGGAAAGGGGCCACATCTAGCTGGCTGTCATGTTTGCATTGCTTTACAGATGTCACTTACAGAAGCTTTTGCAGGTAGTGGAAGAAGGGGTTTTCTGCTTTGTATCAGAGAAGAATACAAATCTGCTTTACTGAAAAATAGAGTTAATCCACAAATCCCAGTTGCACTGTACTCGAATACTCTGGGTGTTGCTGACGTTAAACTCTTGTTGTCAGCATGACTGTTGAGTCCATGCTCTCCATGGATGAGCAACAAAACCATGCTTTAACTACAGCAGACTATGAATCAGTGCTCACTGCTGGGAGGATAGTGGAAGCCTAGTCCACTTTAAGTTAGAGCAGGCTCTTCCTCCAAAGCCAGGTTTATTGACTCTCCATTTTTAAGCTGTTCCAGCCTATATCAAAAACCTCAAACCTTACTCAAAAAGTTCACCCCTTCTGTCCCTCCATAAACACAGAAAGGGGAAGGGGAGAMATGCAAACCTGAATAAGAATTTCAGGTTGGACTCACACACCGTTCCATCTCCAGGACCTGAATGATAACGCATTTCGTTCATCTTAACTTTAAGGCACTTTCTGCATTCACAGGTATTTAAGCTGCGGTCACAAGAATTAGTATGCTCATGTGTCAGACGTTAACGCCTTAGTGGTCCAACAGGGGAAGTCTGCCATGCTTTTCATTTATACAGCAAACTCATTATAGAAGAGCACAGCCTAGAAGACAAACTTGGATGYCATACAGCATCACTCACAGGCCCCTCACAATCAGATCAAACTGACAACCAAAATTCAACCAAATTTCAAGTTCAAAATGCAAGACTAGCCCAACAGGATTTTTACTGAAATGAAGAGCTCACTAAGCTTGCACAGAGAATATTTTTGGAGATTTGGGTTCATAAGTTACAGCTAACAAATACTCTATTGTTGTCTATCAACCACATCAGCTGCTGTGCACAAGACCACATACTATTTCATCACCAGTAGAGTATTTTCCATGTGTTGGTCTAGGCTTTATTACTGTTCTGTATCCCAAAGCCACAAACATATTTGTATTCACAGACCCATCCAAACAATGAGGTGCTGCATTAGTGTACTGAACAGGTCAGACAGCACCATAACAAGGGAAATACTTCTTATGCCAGCAACTCCAGTTATTTAAGTACAGGAATGGGCTCTAGTAATTCCTTTCAAGTCAAGAAAACTGCATTCATGTTTGCCATGAACTCCTATCCAGAAACACACCAGAACTGGGGCCAATCTCTACTAAGAAAGTCACCTGGTCCCCTACACACTGGCAGTAAGGCCAGCCGGGACTTCTAAACTAGGGTACCGCAGTACCCTGTTATCAGCTTGAGAAATGAAATATGACATTTCCTTAAGATTTTAAAGGCAGATGAGCAACAATCTGTCACAACGTGGTTACATCATCTCCCTTCTCATTCTGACTATCTGAAGCCTCAGGTCATACAGTTATTTGTTCCCTCCCTTTGGTCTAAGCGAGTCCTTCTTTCAGTTTCTCCCTTTCCCCGCTGTAGAAGTGAAGCAGGCTCCTCCTGCCCGGGCAGCCCCGGGACCCAGACTGCGTCCCCGGTGCACACGGGCTCTCACCCGCCAACCTCCGCGGGCCAAGGCCTCACCGGGGTCCACGGCGGCCCGAGGAGAGGCACCTGTTCGCCTGAGCTTCTCCCCGCGGCCGGGAGCGCCGCGGCCAGCCCAGCAGGCCCGCTCCCTCCCCTCCCGCCGGGGAGGCGATGCTCACCTCGCCGCCCTCCCCTCCCCTCTCACGGCGAAAGGACGGGGCCGCGCCGCCCGGGGACGGCGGCCGCCACGCCCAAGGCGGAGGAAGAAACACGCTGCCCTCCGCGGGCTCCCCGGCGGAGGAGGCCAGCCGGAGCCACCTGCGCGGCGGGGCGGCCAGGCCGGGAGGGTGGGGTAAGGCCGGCCCCGCGCGGCGCCAACGGCCGCCACGCGCCTAACGGACTCACCAGGCTGCCCACGCTCTTCACCATGGCGACGGCTCAGGGAGGTGGGTTGGCGGGGCGACGGCTCGGGGTCGGCGGCTAAACGGCAAGAAGGCGGCCGAGGGCCTCGTCCCTGCGCTCTGCTCAGCTCAGCTCAGCTCAGGCCCACTCCGCCGTCGCCTCCAGCCGCCTCAGCTCTCTCCCGCCGCCTCCCCGCCTCCCCCCTTATATGCCCGTCGCCGCGCCGCGCCGCACTACGCATGCGTGGCCCCCCCCCCTTCCCCGCCCCGTGGCGCGGGGCTCGGATTCCCCCGGGCGCGGGTGACGCGAGGACGCGCGCGGGGTGCGCGTGCCCGCGCAGCGCCC
>JAYKAV010002814.1:13501-186462 GCA_035582835.1 Phoebastria nigripes | reverse complement strand
GGCGGCGGCGGCGGCGGCGGGCTGAGCCCCGCCCGCCCGGCGGAGCACCGGAGCGGCGGCGTACGTGGGGAAGGCGGGCCTTGCATCCCTGCCGGGTGCCGGGGGGAAGGAGCAACAACAACAACGAAGCAGCCCATCGGCTGTGGAAAAAGTGCTGTGTAACGATGAGCAGGAAGTATTTCGTAGGCACCGTCCCTAGCCTGGCTCGCACGGTTTCCCTCCTCCTCCTTCCCCTCCGCAGGGCCGGGCTCTCTGACTCGGCGCCCTGCTCGCGTTACGGGAAGGAGGAGAGCTTGTGCTGTCCGTAATGCGGAGAGAGCACGGCTGTTGCAGAGCTGAAAGGCAGGAAAGGGCCAGATCAGAGGAATAAACCAGCTTTTTCCCTTCCTTTTTTTTTTTCCCCTCTTCTTTTTCTCACCCCTCCCCCCTCCAAAGCACAGGATAGGGCAGCAGAGCAGCTCTTGTTTCGCTGTGGGTTGCAGGCTCTCTGCAGCAGAGAAGTGCTTGCTGACGTGAGCGGTGCTTGCCTGGTGGTAAACGCTAAAATTAATATAGATGACTAGAGACACTGTGAGCATCTTCAGTAGCTCCCCTCTTGGAGGGAGTCAGCCACGACCAGAAACAGTCCTCACAGAAACAATTCCTTTCAGCTTTCCCAGCCAAGGGAACTCTGTCATGGAAACCTAAATTTCCATTTATCTATCTCACTTATTTCTCGTGTTTTGGAGAGGTCCTTTGTTCTATTGCACGCTGCTGCACTACTGCCCGTCCCAGAGTGCAAGAGTGCAAAACGGCGCTGTCGCGGCCTTCCTTTCCTTCTCTTGGGCTGGTAAGATTTCATGTTGGAGTATGGGGTTACTGACTCCAGCTCCCACTACACAGGACACAGGAAAAGTGATGTTAGGTTTTGGGATACTTGGTGCTGAGTGTGTCATGAATGGGGTATTTCTGCAGGCTTTAGTAGCCAGGTTACCAGCCTGTGGAAGGTTTGCTCTGGGATGCAACTGAGCAGAAGTCAGGAAGACTTAGTGGAGGTCCTGGACACAAAGATGCTTCTTCATTAGAAAAAAAAAAAAAAAGAAAACAAAAGTCAGTTTGGCTTGGGTACAGGTACCGACCCATCCCAACAGGATGTGCCCTGATATGTTGCTTTGTTTTGTGGTGGACACTGAAAAGCTGGTGAACACCCGTCACAGCCTTAAAGCTTGCCCCATGAGATTTGTGTTGGAGATCTCTTAGGTTGGAAATTTGTACTGAGAATAACTCAGGTTTTATTTTGGAAGTTTTTTAAATGTGTGGCTTACTACAGCAGCAGAACCACAACAACCTCTAGGCTCTCTTTTCTGACCCCATGGTGCCATCCCCTTTGCTCTTCTCCCTGCTTGTGGGTGCAACTTTGGTGTGCACCACAGTAGGTCACCTCCCACCTAGCCCTTTCCAGACCTGGTTTTGCCAACCTGAAGCACTTCGAGTGCGGCTCTCCATGCTCCTTCCCCTGCCTATTCCATGCCATGAGTATCCCCTTTTTTCTTTGGTGGCAACACCAGAGGAGCTAGGATGTCTGTGGGTGAGAAGCAGTGCCACAAGGGCTTCATAGCTCCTGCTGGCTTTTGTTTTTTCTTCCAACTGGTTCCTGGTGCCCTTGTGTCCATGTGCCCCTGGGGCAGACAGAGGCAGCTGGTGCATGTGCCCCGTGCTGCTGTGGGGAGGTGCAGCTGCTGCGGCTGGCTCAGGGGAGGGAAGCAGGAAAGCCTTATCAGCCAAGGCACCTTGCTTTGAAACCTGCTGCCAGGCAGGATAAAATGATAGAGAAACCCAGACTACCTTTAAAACCCAGCTCTTGAATGCCTCAGCTCAGCATCGCGCAGCTCTTGCAGAAGCTAGTGCAAGCAAAGAAAGGAAACAACCCACCCAGATAATAAATTCCTTAGTGCTACCTTCTATAGCACTATAGCCGTGCCTGCCTTCTATAGGCAAGCATGGATGGATAAACCCGCTGTGAACTACGAGGAGAGGTGCCTACGTGCCCTGTCCTCAGATCCCTCTGTGGCCATTTGCATCCTGGTGTGCTTACAGTCAAGTACAAGCTTAGGCATACAGCAGTTTGAAGTCCAAAATGTTGCTGTGGGATTGTATGAGTGCCTAAAATAACTGGGCAGTAATATAATTTATGTGATCTGCACTTGATTCTTAGAGTGCACTAGTTACTATCATGACAGCACATAATAAAAATCATACAGAGAAATGTGGGTCCTCTGGCTGGGRAAAAAAACCCCACACACCCAGAAAACACACCCTGTTTTCTTATTATTTTTGTCTTTTTTTTTTTTTAACTATGGTGTGTCTCATTGTTTAGCTCAATTGCTGTAACTGTCCCACGCACACAGTCACTCGACGGTGGGGGCCTTTGCTTCTCATGTGCCCTCACTCCCACCCACCTTCCTCACGGCCATAAATGCAACATACTTCTCTCCCCCAAGCCATCGGAGAGGGAACGTGGCTGTTAAAAATATGCAAGTTGACTGTGGGAAAGTTGGAAATTAAACAAATTTTGTGCTTCAGCAGATTGCTATATGCCGTGTCATACTCAGGAGTCACTTGATAGGACGGCAAGCCAATAGGTGGCTTTTGGCAAATGCAGGGGAGAACCAGGAAGCACTTTTAAAGACACGTCTTTGCCCTTCAGGAACATGGTTTTGCTTGCTCCTTAAAGTCAGAGAATGTGGCTTGAGGAAGGACAGAGTAGAAATGCAGTGAAGGCTTCAAAAATCAGTCCTTAGACATTTTCTCTTGCAAAAGCTCTGGAGGCATTGATGAATGCTCATGCAACCCATGCACCATAAGAATGAATTGCTACACTCCTTTGATGTGTGGCACTGTGGGAGAGAAAGTTGGCAGGTCTAAATTTAGGTGCCCTCAAGTGAATTAATCAGCACCACTTAGATGTAGGCTAGTAAAAAGGGCTGTATTTTTGGAGAGCCCACACACCCCATGACCCTCACAAACATCCAGGTGGTAATTCAATGAAAATTTGACCTCTTTTAATAATCTTTAAAGCTCCTGTGACAGAAGCTGTCCGTTTTTTTAAACTCTGCTTGTGCTGATTTCTGTCACCTGTTAGGTGAGCGCAACATGCAGCAGCAGTGGGGAAGGGCTTCGCCCAGAGCCGGCGGTGAACCTCAGTGTGCTCAGGGTCAGGCCCGCTGGAGGTATGGGAGGCTGAACAAATTACGTTTTCAGTTCTTTCCGAGCTGCCGGGAAAGGTGGGAAGCAGGGTGGGAAAGATGGTCAGCAGTGATCCCTGGCAGGACGACCAGTTAGGTAGGGCTTAAATCGTGGTGTCCATCTGGATGAATGAGCTGGAGCTGTGGCTCATGGTTGCCGTGTGATGCTCCTGCAGCCCCACATGTGCCTCTTCCAGCGGCTTTCCAGCCATGTTTCCCTGTCAGCAGCCAAGGGCAAGCAAACCTGCTGGGATCTGGAGACATGGATCTGCTTTCCAGGGCTTGCTTTTGTCTTTTCTGCTTCATGAGCCAGTGCGTGTTGGTGGCTGTAGGAAACGCCATTGAGCAGTGAGACCCGGGGTGGGCTGGGGGTCTGCAGCCAGGCATCCCAATGGTGGCATTGCGAAGCGTTCGCCAACGGAAAGCCAGCTCTTGCAGGCTTTGGGCTCTGGCACACAGTAGTCACTCATGTTCTCTTTCCCCATAGGCATGTGATGGAGAGTGAGGAAACCCAAAAATGAGGGGAAAAAAAAGAGGAAGAACRAAGGAAAAGGGAGCAGGGACCCAGATCCAGCAGCTTGTGGTAACTTCTCACAGGTTAACCCCTCCAAGCTCCTGTGAGCATATCTAAGACAAACTTCTGTCTCCCAAAACCACTATTAAGTCACCCAACCACTCAAAGGTGTGATTTGACAGCTACAGTGTGAAGGGACAGCTGCAGGGAAAATATTACTACAGCCATGGCACAGATGGTCAGTCATGTCCAGCATTAAGCAATGGTGCAGAGAGTTACAGAAATGAGGAAGCTGCTAGAGTCAACAACTCCAGGCACAGCTGCATCAGATTTTATCATAGGAAGGCCAGGTTATTTGCCACTGCCTTACAATGGAAATTAGGAGTGTTGCACCTGGCCCTGACACTGCAACAAAGCAGCAGCCTTTAATTGTACTTTCCCTTTCCTTCCAGCCTGCTCTTCTGGAAGACTTTGCTTTTGTAACTGACCTATTAAAGGTGCAATAAATATTTAATAACTAGATAGATGTGCTTGGTGTTGTGCCAGCGTAAGTCATGGAGCAAACATGCTTCTCTCTCCTAAGATGATGTACCAGCGATGTAATCACCCAGAGTCTTTTGAACGCTTGGCATAGCACGTCTGGTTAAAAGATGAGAGGAGAAGCTGAGAGAAAAAAAGGACAACAAGGATCTTGGCCGCAGTTCATCTCCCCTTACCAAGGCGGGATATTGGTTAACCAAGCACTTCCTCCTGAGAGCCAAGAAAAAATGCGTGTTACCGCCCTCCCACTCATTATCACTCCATTTGTAGTAAGCTCTTTGGAGAAAGGAATCTCAAAACACTCCAGAGCTGATGAAGCTGGTACTTTTGGGCCTTGTATTAGAAGGAACCTCTTCGTCGCTTTTTAAAGAAACCTTCTGTGAGCTCACCTGGGTTGATGGCATGCTCTGGGTCTCCAGAAAGGAAGATACCACTGGCACAATGTTTGCAAACAGAAACGCTCATCCGCGCTCTCCAGTGTCAAGGCACTTCGTTCTTGAGCTGAGAGACTTACACTTGTGTAATTGCCTTAAATACCTCAAACTCAGCGTGAGATTTTCAGTCACCTCCTCCATGCTCACAGCCTCCGTCCTTCCTCAGGGAGCAGGCAGGCTAGAGCAGGCAGACCTGCGTTTTTCCTAGGGGACCCCATTTTTTTCCTAGAGGACCCTGTGTTTTTCCTAGGGGACCCTGCATTTTTCCTAGGGGATGCTGCTGGATCTGTCTGTGCCCCACATCCCCCGCTGCGACACGGGAACAAGACCCTTTGGGGGGCAGGAGGGTAAATGCCAACAGCACTGCAAGGTGCTCATGCTGGAGGGCAGCTGCGGCCAAAAAGGAAAAGAAATGTTCAAGGCCTGGCCTAAACATGAAGCTCAAATTTTGCACTTTGCGGTTGCTGTGCTTGCGCTGGGTGTCTGCGGAGTGGGACATCAGGGCTGCACCAAGAGACTCCTGGAGAGGAGACGACAAGAGATTTTTGCTTCCTTGGGCACATTTGCATTGTCACAGATTTTGTCTGGGGGACAATATGTGCTGTTTGTGCCTGATCATAGGCAAACACAGGACAAGCCATTGGTGCACACGTGGAGATGTCTTTGAGGAAGCAAGTTGCGAGGAATAAGTGCTTGTGTGGTGTCTGCATGGAGGACGAAAGCAGGTTGGCATGCATTCTGCTTTTAGGTGTGGTGGGTTGACCTTGGCTGGCTACCAGGTGCCCACCAAGCTGCTCTATCACTCCCCTCCTCAACTGGACAGGGGAGAGAAAATATGATGAAAGGCTCGTGGGTCGAGACAAGGACAGGGAGATCACTCACCAATTACTGTCACAGGCAAAACAGACTCAGCTTGGGGAAATTAATTTATTGCCAATCAAAAGTCAGAGTAGGATAATGAGAAATAGGAACAAACCTTAAAACACCTTCCTCCCACCCCTCCCTTGTTCCTGTGCTCAACTTCACTCCTGATTTCTCTACCTTCTTCCCCGGAGCGGCACAGGGGGACGGGGAATGGGGGTTGTAGTCAGTTCATCACACGTTGTCTCTGCTGCTCCTTCCTCCTCAGGGGGAGGACTCCTCGCACTCTTCCCCTGCTCCAGAGTGGGGTCCCTCCCACAGGAGACAGTCCTCCATGAACTTCTTCAACCTGAGTCCTTCCCACGGGCTTGCAGTTCTTCACAAACTGCTCCAGCATGGGTCCCTTCCACAGGGTGCAGTCCTTCAGGAACAGACTGCTCCAGCCTGGGTCCCGCATGGGGTCACAAGTCCTGCCAGCAAACTTGCTCCAGCGTGGGCTCCTCTCTCCACACGTCCACAGGTCCTGCCAGGAGCCTGCTCCAGCGCAGGCTTCCCATGGGGTCACAGCCTCCTTCGGGCATCCACCTGCTCCAGCATGGGGTCCTCCATGGGCTGCAGGTGGATATCTGCTCCACCGTGGGCCTCCATGGGCTGCAGGGGGACTGCCTGCCTCACCATGGTCTTCACCACGGGCTGCAGGGGATCTCTGCTCTGGCACCTGGAGCACCTCCTCCCCCTCCTTCTTCACTGACCTTGGTGTCTGCCGAGTTGTTTCTCTCACGTATTCTCACTCCTCTCTTTGGCTGCCATTGCGCAAGTTTTTTTTTCCCCCTTCCTAAATGTGTTACCACTGAGGTGCTACCACCATCACTGATGGGCTCAGCCTTGCTCAGCGGTGGGTCCATTTTGGAGCCGGCTGGCATTGGCTCTATCGGACATGGGGGAAGCTACTAGCAGCTTCTCACAGAAGCTGTTCCTGTAGCCTCCCCCACTACCAAAACCTTGCCACGCACACCCAATACACCTGGGAATCAGTCCAGTGCTTTTCATTCAGTTTGTCTGAAATAAGATGAGTACCTGGAAATGACTCATGTATGTATTTCACCCAAGATGAGACTGCTCTTTGTCTTGTGGGTAGGACTCTGTTCATCAGAGGGTTCCCAGGAAATCAACAGGGCCCACCCAAGGACTGGCAGGCCCTGCTAAGCATCCACCAGCACAGTCTGCCAAGTCCTCTTGATTTTCTTCATCTTAAATGCAAATTCTGTGAATGAAATACRCTGGGTCGGTGTGTTATCAATGAAGTAACACTCACATCTGTGTTAAAAGCAGTTAAAATTGCAGGATCAATGTCATGCCCAGATGCTTTGTAAAGCAACGTACAGAAGTTGCAAGCTGTAATTATGCTTAGCTGCCTTTTAAAAGCTTGGTAACAGACAAAAAAAAAATCCATATGCACCAGATGCAGGCTTCTGCAGTTTCACTAGGTGTTTGCTCAGGCTTTGACTATTCACATGTCCTCACGTCAAGCCCAAGTCTGATCTCCCAGGTTAACGCTTACTGGTCTAATGCCTTTTGGCAGCCTGCTGTGGCAGAACATGCCATGCTGCTTGCGGGAAGCAGCATGTGAGAAGTGGCGTGGGGAAAAAGGAGGTTCAGTTCTTCATTTCGCTTTGCATCGCATTCAAATTACAAAGCGGTACCAATGACAAACTTTGCTTTTGAGTACCTGGTACCCATCTCTCTTCGAACAGCTGTTTTGCTTTGTTTCTCCTTCTCTCTCTTCAAGCTTCMCCCCCGCCCTCCCACCTTGCTTTTTTCTTCGTTCCTGACCTCACCTGGGATTTTTTCCGCTCTCCTCACCATGCTCTGCTTCTCTTTGGAAGTAAAATACTGCATTTCTGTGTAGTTCTGAATCTGCTTCACACACCTCCACCTACCTGCACAACCTGCAGGCTGAGGGACCCAGATGTTGGGCCTCCAGGCATTTCTTCTGCATAAGCCACAGAGATAACCGGAGACTTTGACCTTCAGCAGTGATGCATTTGCCAGGGGTAATTTAAAAATACATGATGTGGTTTGAATGCTGAGGCCAGAGAGTTGTCCAGGGCCTTATCAGGAGGGCGTGGGGCTCACATACCCCTTGTCCCTCCAGTGCTGCCCACTCCCTGGGCCACCACAGAGACTAATTCGGCCCCAGGGTCCCTAAGCTCAGAGGGCTGCTACGGTGCTCTCTGTGGGAAACGGCAGACCCAAAAAATCAGAACGGATGCTCGGCATTGGGTCGTCTTCACTAGCTTCAGAAGGGCAAGTGCATTAACTCTCTTAGGATCTCCATACAGCTCTTACTTTCGTGTTCCAGTTGGGACCCTGCAATGGGCTGACCTGGTGCCTGGGGTGATTTTAGCAGGCACAGTAAGGAGCTGGCAGCAGCGTGGAGGAAAAATGATGGAAAGAGAGGGGCAGGCTGGCTTTGGGTCTCCATCTTGGGATGTCTCAGGGCCTCCACGTCGCCTTATCCCTGGGGTGGCATCACATCCCTCCTGCAAGTTGGACTTCAGAGCACTTCAGCATCACCTCAACACTGCTTTCTGCCCTTGCACCCACGGCTGTCCCTAGACTGGGGGGTTGATGAAACTCTTAAAATGCAGGTGTATGGTTGCCTCTGCAGTCCATGAAACATCAGTGTCTCATTTCCATACCCAAAAACGAGAGTGCTCCATCTCTCGATGCTGGCTCAGGTCAGGGGATGGTTGTATGTGGGTATGGAGCTAAGTCTAAAAAGCATGTAGTCTGTGATTTCCTAGAGGCTCATTAACAGAAATGTAATTCTCACAAGCTCTCGTTTCCAAAAGTACACACGCAATTGCATTTCTGTGCCTGAACAGGTGATGCTGAAAAGCCTGTGTTTACACTGCAGCAGTGCTCCAGCTGACAGTTTGCAAAGCAATTGTATTTTTGGATATGCAAATTATGCAGTGTCCAACTGTGACCAATTTTAGAGTGCAGGAATGGGTGAGAAGGTGGTCACCACATCCTGGAAAAACTTAGGCTCCTTGAAGGTACCTGTAATAAAGCACTTGAAAACCAGGGCAACCAGAATTGCTAGCCAGATCAAAACAAGTTGAGGACTTGTCTTGTGCTGAGGTGCCCTAAAGCAGACAGGAAGAAACAACACTAGCTGGCTGCCTTGTGAGACATGCATCTGCTCACTTGCCTCTTCCATGCGCTTGGAGGTGGCTGTGATTCATGCAATGACAGGAAGGCTTGAGGAACCACACAGCCTCCAGGATGGAGGAGCCTCCCCTCTAGTCTGACTTACCCATCAGCCATCTCAAGCCACTGCTAAATCTGGGCAGAAGAGGTGCTGTAAATGGTGTCACATCCACGCTGGTGGCAGGTGTCATCTATTTTGTAAGGCTTTCACAGCTGCTTGGCCAATGCATATGTGGGGCCTGTGGGTCTGTCCATATGGCCAGGGTGACCACCAGCAGACGGTACCCAAGCGTACGCCTGGCCACAGGTCACGCAAATGCCAGCAATGGGTTTCAGGCATCTGTCGGCACTGGGGGTCTTGTCTGTCGGTGCAGAGGAGGACAGGGAGCCTCCTCCTGGGCAGCCTACAGGGCCTGAGAAGAAGACAAAGCCTTGGCTTTCCCCACCAGGTGTGGAGCCGTGTAGCCCAGGCCATCATTCTCTGCTGGGACCCTCAATAGCTATGGCAGTGCCCGATGGAGAGAGGAGCACTGGGTCACTCTCCACCCTCTCTATAACCAGGCTGAACCTCAGCCTCTGACTGGTGGAGACTTTCAGGTTACTTGGCTGTGCTGCCTGCGGACCACACACCTCCCAGTCAAGCTGTGGTTGCACACCTAGTGAAGGTGCAAGGGAACGTGTGGACGTTCCCTTCATTTTCTGGAGGAAATGTGAACGTTGCTGCAGCCAGTGCTGTCATACCAACACCCTGACCCGCTGGAGGGCAAAGGATGTGACAGCAATTAATGATGCAGGGAGGCATAGCTGCTGCTTTTCCTTCCCGTGCTGCACGTTTAACCCTGCCTTGTGCATGCTGTCATATCCTAGAGGATGCACGAGACAGCCCATCTCCAGAAACCTCCAAATGAAAAAAAAAAAGCGTTCAGCTGAGAGCGGGACCTGAACATCTGTATGCATCACATGATTCTCATGGGTAGTTAATGTTTACCACTTTTCTGGCTAATTAACAGGAACCAAACAACACTGGTTTATTGCCATGCAATTTCTTCTCTTGGCAACACCAGAATGACTTATGAGAAGTTTCTGAGAAGTGTGACACTCATTAACAGCCTTCGGGCACCCCTGGCCTGATGAGAGATGCTTCCGGATGAGGGCAGTGCTACTGCCACCAGAGACAAATGGGCTCTGGTGCCCTGCCTGGGCTCAGGTGCCCTGCTGCAAGGATAGGCATCGATTTCTTCCAGGGCCACCCATGTTTGGTGTCAGTGGATGGTGTTGGTGCAGCGGGGGTTTCTGCAGGGTGTGCACCTGGGGAGTCCACGTGGGCTGGTGGGTTTCAGCATGCTCATCTGCTTTCTGTTAAACCCTGGCTTTTCCTGTCAGTGTTGCAGCACTGCACCTGGCAAGCACCAGTCCACAGGGATAGATGAGGCATCCTCTGCTCCAAAAAGAGTCCCCCCTAACAGTGTCCTGGGGGAGATCCTGTCTCAGTCACAACTGCCTTAAGATTTGGAGATTTTCTTCAGATTTGACGCAAATTCAAGTTGTAAACTTGAACCTTGCCGTGCAGCTCAGCAGGGGCTCTTCACCTGCGCTTGTGTTGCACAGCGCCAGCATGGCAGCCGTGCCGGCCGAGCACCCTCTGTCCTAGGCTTACCCTTTAGCATCATATTTGTGTATTTTCCTTCTAATGCAATCACAGCCCTAGCTTTTTCCCAGCAGCTACAAAGCACGGAAACTTAGCAATACAGAAACCAACAGAAATGAAAAAATGTGTTCTTTTTTGTTAAGAACTAAAAGAAAAAAAGGCTGCAGGCAGGATGCATATTTTGCATCTTTATGATGCAACATAAAGAAAGGAAATTAAAAGTTTTTTGTGTGGTCCCACGCTCTAATTTCAACATTTGTGAGAGAGGCTGCAATAACAGCGTCCAGTCAAGGAGTTGGTCTAGACAGGCCAATTAATGTTTTGGAGTCCTCTGAGCTCTTAACAAGATTAAGGGCTCTCTTGACTCATTTGTCCTTTCAGTATTGGAATAAAGGCCCAGTTTTTGTCAACAGCCTCTTACAGAGAGCATGCTGTCATTGCAGCAAACTGTTTTATTTTGGGGGAAAGGTTGTGTGCAAAAAGAAACTGGTCCAGTGGGGACTCCCTGCTCATGTCAGTGGGAAGCCTGCCCCATTCCCAAATGCTGTTACTTGGCAGCTTTGCTCCCGATATTCTGCCGAAAATCCAGTCACCAGGAGGGAGGAACCAGGCTCCTCCAGCTTTGCACTTCTCTGGGTGCCAGCCTTGCACTGCGAGGTTTGGGACGCTGGTTTTAGGCTGCAATTCAGCAAAGCGCTGAAACTGGTGGGTCGTTGCAAACACGCTTTGTTTGGCAGCTGGTGGGGAGGGGGCAGAAAGCAAGGCTGTGGTTTGCTCTTGGGTTTTGGGATCGCTGGACCCAGTTTAGGCTTGCTTCTCTCAAGAGTGAGGCCAGTGGGCAGCTGGCTGAGGGGGGTCAAAGGAAGTTTGCTAAAGCAGCTGAAATGGAGAGAACAAGACAGTGAGGGCACCCAGGTCTGGGCTGTTACATGTCCAGTGCAAAAACCAACTCCAACGATTGCAATACCTGGGAGTATTTCCAGCCTTCGGCGATCTCCGGACCAGCCCTGCCCACTCAAGGGCAGTCAGCGCGAATCGCCCAGTGCATGTTGACTCAAAACAAAGCTGGTGTTTCCAACAGGACCTCTGGCCTTAACTTACATTGACTGGTCACTGGCCTTTTGTTTTTTTTGAACAGGGCAGGAGGCAAAGGCTACTGAACTGCACCCTGCTTTTTTTTGTGCATACCTCTTCTTTTATTGTGGCTGGCTCACATTGCTTTTGGCTGCCGTATAGGTGGGAAACCAGCTGATGTACATCACCTTGGGCTGAGAGTTGCCGGGCAGTCTCTAACCCCTGCTCAGGGCTCTCATTTCTGCAGCCCTCACACAATATAAAGCCATTCAGGACCCTGTAAAAACAACTCAGTCCTCATTCTTTTTTTTTTTTTTTAACATAGATTAAACCTAAAACACTAGTAATGCCTCAACACCATAGCTCAAGCTTTCTGTAGCACAATGGTATTTGTTGCAATGTGGTCTCATTGAAAGGTGGATAAGAAAATTCATAATCTGATGCCCTTGTCAGTTTCGTCCTGGAATTAAACACTAACCCACCTTGTAGCAGGACACCCCAAGATTATGCATGACCCTATGTGTAAACTTTTGAGTTTCTGGCTCACATCCACCCAAAAAGTAGCTTCCCTTTTCCCCCATGGTCTGTCTTTCTTGGGCCCTCAGGACTGAAATATTAGCAAAAGAGGTGTCTGAGCTGCATGCGGTTTTCTGTCAAGAGAGCCAGGTCCAGGCCTGGGGAAGTTGAGGCTCCAATTACTCATTGACACAGATAGAAATAAGTGCCCACTAAATACAGAGACCATGAAAGGTTGCTGTGAAGCATATTTTGGAGAAAACACACCTTCCCCCAGTAGGAGGTGTGTCCGCATCCAGTCTTACAGAGTTTGCTTCCCCACTCCCAGTGAGAGACTTGCTTTTTCCTGACTTCTTTCCTGTTTTACTTGTTTGGCACAATTAAGAGATTTGCCCATTACGAGAAGCAACCACCTCTCCCAGGTGTATACCAAGGTGGAAATTCAAACAGTGATAAAAGGTCAGGGCTTTGAAATGAGAAATGCCCAGCTAATCCTACATTAATTTCCYGGCAGCTGGCCAGAAACTTTCTCCTATTTTCAATAATAAAACATGATAATCTGTGTTTGATTTGGATTTGCTCGGCCCTCTTTATTAGCTGGTGTGGATCTAGTGACTTAAGTAGAACAGGGTTGTTTTCCAGAAATTAAGGATCCTTACCAGAAAACCAAAGGAAAAGGTGTTTCATATTTGGTATGTTAATATTACCTGTTTAGTTGCTTACCACTAAACAAAAGAGGACAAAGATTGGCAAAAATATTACAAGTGCACATTGAAATCCTCCTTTGTTATGCATATCTGTACCAGGA
Source organism: Phoebastria nigripes (assembly GCA_035582835.1). Lineage (NCBI taxonomy): Eukaryota > Metazoa > Chordata > Aves > Procellariiformes > Diomedeidae > Phoebastria > Phoebastria nigripes. The sequence goes on along the minus strand of JAYKAV010002814.1, from coordinate 173,627 downwards.
ATGATGTCTACCAAGTAGGACCTAACTTTAATGTAACTTCCAGGGATGTGAAACAAGAACTGCGTTAGATGCCCGGTATGTATTTCCCACAAACCTGAATCAGTGGGTATTTCAGGGTGTTTAGTGCTGGACTTGCATCCCAATATAACTGAGGTTTTGGTCTTGCAAGAATCAAAACCAGGAGCAGTTTGATTCCTGTTTCATTTTATTGCAAGGCTCAGCTGCTGGAGGACAGACAGTGACTTTAGGAAGGGGAAGTAGCCCATGGAAATGCCTCTTTCTTCACCCCCTTACATCTCCTTTATGCCCAATTTGCTAAATGTTCCATATAGAAATTAGTTTGCTTATTGGTCTGACCCTTGAAAAGATAGCCTCTTGCAGTCAACAGGACTGCTTTACTTGGAGGAGTTGGTGATGTTTTAAGTTCTTGCAGTTTGGGGAGGGGGGCTTAGTAGTTTGGTTTTTATGCTCGAGATCTAATGTTGTTGGACTTTATTTATAAAGATGACTCAGTCTCTGTTTTCCATCGCTTATCCACCACCAAATTGACTTCAAAATTACAGAACATCATGTCGCTCATTCCTTTTGGAGTAAGTAGAATAAATGGATTTGACACAATGACAAGTAATAAGCCCAGCACTTGTCAGCACTCTGTCTGCAGCACAGAAGCTGTGCTATTTTATCTGAGCACGCTGTCTTCAGTCCATAGACTCGTAGGCAGAGAAGAGCTGCAGGATCTCCTTGAATGTGGTGCATTTGGATAGGCGGCTCTGCTGCAACTAAACCACAGCGCTTACAAACCAGCCACTCCTCCGAAGTGAATTTTTTTGATTTGCTCTGAGCAGAGAGCTGAACTTTATTTGCTCCCCAGGAGAGATATGATTGTGGCAGGTTATTGCTAAAGCTAGCTAGTGAGACAGTCAGGAAGCTTCTTTAGACACCGCTTGCACTGTGCTTGCTAAAGACAGAGAATCCTTGCAGGTCTGTGGCACTGCCAGTAATAGTTTTCTCTGTGAGCAATAGACCTGGGTCTCTACAAACGCTTGTCCTGCTTTTGGCTGGGGGGGGATTACTGGTGAAGAAGAGAGGACAGCCCAAGCCAAACCTCTTGGAGCAAATCCTCCCAAGCTTTGGGGAACTTCAGAGTTTGGTCCTGAATCCAGATGCTGCATTTCACCCTGCATTTCCCTTTATCTGACGCTGTAGCCCCAGAAATGGCCTTGCCTGGCCTGAGTGCTCAGGATTTGGGGTTTGCTCCAGGATCGGAGAAGCTACCTGTGAGCAAGACCCACGTGGCACTGAGGGCTGACCTGGACCGGGGTGTATTGCACAGCCGGTGWGATGAGCAATAACCCCGGCTGCCTCTGCCTGGATCAGGGGCACCGCATCAGGGTTCCCGCTGCTGCTGCAATGAGCATTGCAGCACAGTGTCCTCCCCCCTCACCCCCCCAGAGCAGTGTGGGCAGCCAGGGCTGCTCTTTGGGGCCAAAGCTGATTACCAYGGCTAAAGTCCCCTCTCCTGCCCTCTTCCTGGAGAGGGGGGACCACTCATGGCCCTCCCAGCTCAACGCAGGTTGACGGTCAGCAAGGAAAAATAGCATTTGCCCCATCAGCTTCTTCTTCTGCTGCTTTAAATACTGCACAGGAGCCCTCAGCTCTTGTCTGACCTGCCTGGCAGCARAAGAGCAGCTGCAGGAGAAAAGTCACCATAGCTCCCAAGAAATCAGAGATTTCCCCAGAAAAAGGCGCTCCCTCCACCTGATCCCACCTTTTGTCTGTTGCTTACTGTGCATTAGCAGATCTCTGCCTGATCCCGCAGCAGCAGATGAACACGGTGCAGCACAGCACCCCAGCACCCCAGGGTGCTCCCAGGGGTCCGGGTTGTCTGCCCAGTGCCTCCCACCTGCTGCGAGGTGAGCAGACCCCAAACTTCCCCCCAGATACAGGGTGCTTGGAGGAGAGCCTCCTTCTTCACAGAGGTGTAACACAGCGCAGCGACATCCAGGGACAGAGAGACGAGGATGAAACAGTTTTATCTATTCCCTCTGGAGGACCGGTTTTAGGTAACTTCACTTCTCCAGCATGCCATAGCACCATGTGACCTGAGCTGTCCCTCTTAAAAAGAGCCAGAGGGTATTTTTTGAAAATGTGCATGCTTTCCCCTCATTCCCCTTCCCCAAATTTTAAAATCCTTTTTACATCCTTTGAACCTTAAGCATGAGCACAGTTTGCAGCCAAACCACCCAGAGGGACTTGGTTCACGTGAGATATTTCCACTCTGGGCATTGCTTTAATTGCTCTGCTGAAAGCCCATCATTGTGCTTTGAAGCAGGACTGGAAAAATATCCATTAGTGACATTCTTAGCCTAACTGATGGTTGTTTTACTATTTTGTAGCATTAGTTGTCTTTATTACAGCTGGTTATTAACCCCGCAGAGCTGGGACTCTGCTTGGCTTTCATCCTAAGCAGCAAGAGTGGTGTCTGGCTAATGCCCTAAGACTGATGGGTTGGAGGTCTCTACTCCTGCAGGCTGGTGCCCGCGGAGGGTCTCTGTGGGTGCCTCCCTGCTGCAGTTCAGGTCTCTGCTCCTGGGGCACAAGCCAGCAGATCATTCTGAGCTGTTTTTGCAAATTTGGAGTCAGCAGCCTTCATGTTCACTGGGAGATGAGCACCCCCCGTGAGGGGAAAAAGGATGCTAAAAGCCAGTGTAGCTGCTTGGCTAAAGATGGCTGGCAAATGCGCGCTGTAGAGAAACAAAAAACTGGTCTGGGAAGAACTGAATAATATGTAGTTAGGGACGCAGACATCCTCCCACATCCATCTCTCTTTCTACACTTGAGCACACACTGCAAGCCCTGCCAGTGTGGATACAGTCCTGGCAGTCACCACAGCCATTGCTTTACTTCCTACAAACCTTGGCGAAACGTTATCACCTATGATGTGATACCACCTGAAAACCGTCCCGTAGCCTGAATAAAGACTCCACCCCCAGCAGCGACGTGCCTGTTGCTCTAGGGACGAGCGCATGCRTTCACCCCATGCCTTGTTGCTGTGCAGAGGCAAATGGCAAAGCAGGGAAAACGTAAATGAAATGCATTATGAGGAAAGATCATATGGCAGTATATGATGGCGAGGGGGCTCATAGAAGTTTGCTTAGGAAAATCCATTCTGCTCATTTGCAAATGTTCAGGACATGCATGAGTGCTATCGATGTGACAGCATTGCCTGCCTGCCCTCGAGGGCTGAAGGAGCCTCCGGGCGCTGGGCGAGGGTGTGCAGGATGGCTCCCCAGCCTCTACCCGCTTTCCACACCATTAACCCAAGGGTTTTGCTAGTCTACACCAATGGCTCTTCGGGAACTTGCTGTATTTGCAGGCTTAGTTTGCTTTTACCAAGCAGTAGCATAATCCTAGGGTAATGCCTGAGATCTAAAAAAGGTGCCCTGGTACAAAAATCTTCTGGGCTTTGCAAAATCCCAGGTGACTGGCTCTGATCATACCTCACTTTTATACGAGCTCAGCTTTATTGTCAGTGCAATGGCACTCCTCCTTTGTCACCGAGTGAGATCAGAAGGAGGGCTTGTGTAAATCCACAGGAACAGTGTGCAGCACACACCCATCTACCAGGCAGTCAGTGTATTCCTAACAGCCTTCTCGAGCCTGGCAATCTACAAAACTACTGAGTGTCATAAATTCGGTGGGTATATTTTACTGTATCTTGTACAAATACAGTCATTTGGTATCAGCAGAGTTAGGAGATAGCCAAGGTATGTGATTTTATCGGATGACTCAAAAGTGGGAGTGTTTATTCCTTTCAAGCACCTTTACATCATCCTGACTCAGCAAAACAAGTCCAGTTCAAGATTTTTTTTTCTCGTTTAGCAAGTTTCCTGGGGATGTTTGTTTTAATGAGGACCCCATGCTCCAAATCCTGATGCTCATGCTCAGGAAAGCTCCTGCTGCAGGTGAGGCACTTTGTCCAGGCACCGACACCAAAAAACAAGTCCCAGTTTGACAACAGGACTTGGCACAGGGTTTTTGCGTGCGGAGCCTCCTTGTGCCGGCAGTGCATGCCCTGTGCATAGGTGTGCCTCCATGTGTGTCTGTCCACGCATGCGGGTTATCCAGTGCGTGGTGGTGTGTGCCACAAATACCACTGTACCAACACTGCAGGAAAACCCCAGAGCTGGGACATTGGACCAAACAAGGTTTTTTTCAGGGGTCAGAGCTGGCTGTCATTTATCAGCAGAAAGAGTTTCTCATCTGCGCTGAGACATTTCTTCTTCCTTTACTTTAAAGGCTCCTCGATAACAATCTGTTCATTATTTGCTTCTTCCCCTGCTAGGTCAATAATAAATTATTCAGACCTTTTTTACATTGTGCACCACCCAACATGTAGGTCCGGGTCAGTAAAATAAGACATGATGAGATACCAGAGGAGCTTGCATCAACCACAGAAAAGTACAGACCTGCGGGAAAATAAGGTTGATCTTTCTTCCCCTTGTTCTGGTTTTGGTTGCTTTAACACCACTGAAATATCTTGTGACTGACAGCCTGAGAAGTCAGCTCAGGTATTAAAGAAGCCCTTTTCTGAGAGCTTTATGGTAAAATGTTTGCAGTGCTGACACACACATCCATAGTTCATCCTGCAGCTGCTCTGATTTTGGGGATGGGGTGCACCCCGTCAGGGCTCTTAGACTGGGGGCAACCTGCCCCGTCTGCTGGGAGCTGGCTGCGCTGGGGGTTTGGCAGGCAAAACTCCCTGTTTCTTGGACGGACTGTTTTTCTAGACTTCCTGCAACTGCAGGAGGGACATCCTGAAGCCTCCGGGGTTCTGGCACCAGCCTTTCTGGGTCGTATGCTCTCATTTGCACCACAGCAAGATGTACTCCTGATAACCCCCGTCAGGCCTGGGACGTGGGGCTGCAAGGTCTCCAGGTCTGGGGTGTCGCTTTCTGCTGAATTACAGGCATGTAGGCAGATTAATAGCTGAGGAGGACTGGGCCCCTTCAGCTGGGGATATTTCTATGTCCTCGTTTGACCGTGCATATGCATGTGTGTGTGTGCATGCATATGTATATGTATGTATGGGTGCATATATGTAATCATGAGATAAATTTACATGAGAGAAAATGTAAAACTAAGCATGGTGCTGGCTGGAGAGAGGCCAGGAAGGGCTTTTTAGACTCCAGCATCTCCTCTAGCACTGCATCAGTGTGAGGGGGCTTCCTCACCTGGAAACCCAATTTGATTGCAAAAGGGAAAGAAAACAGCATTTACGAACTGAATCCAGTACAAGTCAAATGAAAAGCTGGGATCATTAGCAACAATGAGTGCAGACCTGGAGTTAGGAAAGCCGGCTCTTTGATTAAGGCTGCTGAATGCATGAACAAAATCTCTGGCGAGCAGGATATGAACAGTGAGAAAGACTCCTTAAATGCAGTCACCTGGTGATGGGTGAGTTGTGAGTCGAAAAACGCTAAAGGATGGAAAATTGCAAACTCTGACTCAGAAGGCAGAGGTGCTCAAGTCAATATTTTTGTTTATACTTGGCTCTTTGATGTGTTCTTCAGCAAGAAACAGGTATTTTCCATGCCATCGTGCACTAGGGGTATTAAATAGGGGAATGCTAAAGGCAAACAGGGAATGGGCACGAGATTATCTTTACTAGAAAACTGTTTCTGGCTTGTCCATAGTCAGGAGTTCCTAGAAAGATGCTGAAAAACAGGGAGGTTTCAAAGGGAGCTGTAAGAGTGACTTGACGTCTGCAGCAATCCTTTATCTGAGGTAGGAGCACAGAAATGGCCATGCTGAGCCAGACCAGAGGTCCAGCTACCTCAAGGTCTTACTGCCAGCAGTGGCCAGGGCTGGTTGCAGACAGAGACGTTCAATGGTGCCTCAGCAGGGGCACCCTCTCAGGATGGGACCATGCTGGTGCTGGGAGCAGGGGCAGGACCAGCCTTGCAGTTACAGTTATTTCTGTGGGTTTCTGTAGATCCTTGGGGCTGCTGTTGCAATCGAGTGGCAGCTGTGGAAATAATCATAGAATCATAGAATAGTTTGGGTTGGAAGGGACCTCTAAAGGTCATCTAGTCCAACCCCCCTGCCATGGGCAGGGACATCTTCAACTAGATCAGGTTGCTCAGAGCCCCATCCAACCTGACCTTCAATGTTTCCAGGGATGGGGCATCTACCACCTCTCTGGGCAACCTGTGCCAGTGTTTCACCACCCTCAGCGTAACACATTTCTTCCTTATATCTAGTCTGAATCTAGCCTCTTAGTTTGAAACCATTCCCCCTTGTCCTGTCGCAACAGGCCCTGCTAAAAAGTTTGTCCCCATCTTTCTTACAAGCCCCCTTTAAGTCCTGATAGGCTGCAATAAGGTCTCCCTGGAGCCTTCTCTTTTCCAGGCTGAACAACCCCAACTCTCTCAGCCTTTCTTCATAGGAGAGGCGTTCCATCCCCCTGATCATTTTCGTGGCCCTCCTCTGGACCTGCTCTAACAGGTCCATGTCTTTCTTGTGCTGAGGGTTCCAGAGCTGGACGCAGTACTCCAGGTGGGGTCTCACCAGAGCAGAGTAGAGGGGCAGAATCACCTCCCTTGACCTGCTGGCCATGCTTCTTTTGATGCAGCCCAGGATATGGTTGGCTTTCTGGGCTGCAAGCGCATGTTGCTGGCTCATGTCCAGCTTTTCATCCACCAGTACCTCCAAGTCCTTCTCGGCAGGGCTGCTCTTAACCCTTCATCGCCCAGCCTGTATTGATACCGGGGGTTGCCCCGACCCAGGTGCAGGACCTTGTCCTTGGCCTTGTTGAACCTCATGAGGTTCACATGGGCCCACTTCTCGAGCTTGTCCAGGTCCCTCTGGATGGCATCCCGTCGCTCAGGCATGTCAACCACACCACTCAGCTTGGTGTCCTCTGCAAACTTGCTGAGGGTGCACTCAATGTCGATATCTATGTCATTGATGAAGATATTTATTACTGGTCCCAACACAGACCCCTGCGGGATGCCACTTGTCACCGATCTCCATCTGGACATTGAGCTGTTGACCACTACCCTCTGGATGCAACCATCCTACCAATTCCTCATCCACCGGACAGTCCACCCATCAAATCCATATCTCTCCAGTTTAGAGAGAAGGATGTTGTGGAGGACCGTGTCAAAGGCCTTACAGAAGTCCAGATAGATGACATCCGTAGCTCTTCCCTTGTACACTGATGTAGTTGCTCCATCATAGAAGGCCACTAGATTGGTCAGGCAGGACTTGCCCTTGGTGAAGCCATGCTGGCTGTCTCGAATCAGCTCCCTGTCCTCCATGTGCCTTAGCATAGCTTCCAGGAGGATCCTTTCATTACTCAGCTGGATTAGCTATTGCCGCTTCAGCTGTCATCCAGGGAAAGGCTGAATTCCTGGTACAGCCTAGCCAGCTGCGGGGTGGATCACGCACCAGGGCCTCTCCTTGTTGCTGAGGTGCCGAGGCAGATAAAAATCAGCCTAAGTAAACTCCTCCAAGTGCAGCATGAGATGAGTTTACCCGCAGCAGCCATGTCTAATGGCTGCAGCCTGGCCAGCTCTCCTCTCACCACAAGGCTGCAGCACCTAAAGGTTTTAGGTGAAAGCTAATTTATAACGCCAAGCCTTCAAGATCCAACAGACATGGGGTCTGATGCAGGATGGCAGCAGGCAGCAGACCCCCTGGTGACCACCCAGCTGAAATTCACTTCACGGTGGAGACTTGAAAGCCCTGTAGCAGAGAGATAAAAAAACAAGAAAAAAGAACAAAAAAAGCAAGAAAACAAGAGAAATTAGCAAGCACTAAGAAGGAGCCCATCTGACTGGCAGAGAAGCTGAGCCCCTGTGACTTTAGCTGCAAAAGTGGAGGCCCTAAGCCTTGTGCTGCTGGGGGTGGCTGCATGCCGCTCTCCTCCCATCAGTGCTCCCACTGCCCGGGACGGGGCAGGTTAAGTCAGCCCAAAGGGGCAGCTCGAGCCGTGGCTTCATGTTAGGAAAGAAATAGCTGCCCTGCCCCATGGAGAGGAGCCCTCTCTTCTGCAGGAGCTTTTCGGCAAGGGGTTTTGGTGGGTAAGTAGCCCCTTCCTTGGGAGCAGCATCTCAGCAGCTGATGACACCTGAGGTCCACTGCTTTCTTCTTTTTAAACTCCGCTTGCCATTTTTGCATCTGCCAAAGGCAGATGATGCCAGCAAAGGGCAGTGCTTTTCATTGCCTTCAGGCCAGCTGCTGGGTCCTGGTGGCTATATGCATCAGCGGGGTCTTCAGGAGAGCAGTGCCAGGATTTACCATTGCAGATGATCCCGTCCACTTGCAGCAGGTCCATCAGGGATGGGTGGCGATGCCGGAGCTCCCCATAGCACTGGGCCTATTGGTGGTGCCTGAGTGGAGGTGCCCAGCACCTTTGCTTTTGGTAGAAATTCAATACCCTTCTTGGCATTTTATGTTTAAGGTGCAGTGGCCTTTGCTGAGGTGCCTGGGGGGGAGGCAGGGCCAGCCCACCCATGTGAGGAGGAGGGAAAGTGCCACACATTATGAAAATTGGCAAGCAAAATAATCTCTTTTCATTGTATAGCCACAAAACCAGAGCACTGTACAGGTGAGCAAACTGGGCACTGGGCAAACAGGGCATGCGACTGAAAGAAAAGGTGAAACTCAACATTTGGGATGCTTTTCAACATCCTCCCCTTTTTCTCAGTAGAAACTGAGTTAAAGCCAAGATGGTGAACATTTCTCATCTCCCGCCTGTCATCCATATTCACCTGCAGTTCTTGCTGTTTTGCTACCAAAAAAACTAAAAAAGGCAAGACCCTTCTGCTTCTCTTGTACAAACCTCACTTTGTGCTAACTGTAAAGGTACTTGATGGTGCAAGAAAGGGTCACCATCACCCACAGTTACACCATCACTATGTTTTCACGTATTTATCTCAATACGTCTGCCCAATATAGCAACACATCTTTATCCTTCAGTGACAAATTCCTTGTAAACCTGGGTCGCCTTACCCTACTTGGCACAACGTAACAAGGCAGTGCCTTTGTATGAGTAAAACCAAGTTCTGCGAATCTCTATTATTTTACAGCTGAATGGGTTTTGGACATGTGCTTCTGCTGTGCACTCTCCTGAGCAAACCCTTTTTCTGGCAGAATGGTTCACAAAATTGGAAGTCCCAGGGATGAGTTTTCAGGAAAGTGGCCAGCTGAGAGCACATCCCACCTGCACCGTGCATTAAAACCCTTGGGTTAAATCCTTGTCACTGGATTTAAACAAGACTGTGCAGTTGATCTGGCTGGTAGGGAGTGATTGCTGGCGGGCATCTCAGAAAACACCAGCCGGCTCGTGCCCATCACTGGTTTTGAATGTGCCTCTTAAACATTTGGAGTCCTCTGCTGAGATGTGCTGGGCACTGAGGGGCTTAAAACTTGCAGCTCTCAATTAAATTTGTCAGCTCTGTGTATGCTGCACGGCCTTAGCTGGTTTTGGGAACCAAAAGCAAAACCATCTGAGGGCCTGCTGCTCCCACCTCTCCCTGGGGCTGCCCTGCGGTCCCCACGGGGGGCTGCCTTTTGGTGCGCAGAGCCGGGCCCGGCGCTCGGCCGTTCCTGCTGGGGACCTTTGCAGCAGGAGAGGAGTGATGATGCCGGGAGGTGGAAACTCCCTGCACAGGAGGTGTGCCGCGGGGAAGAAAAACATAGGGTGCACCCCGGGGGGCTTTGGGGGCGAGTGCTGCCTTCCCAGGAGCCGCTCACCACTCCGATGGGAGGCGAGCGGCCAGGCAGGCTGGGGACGATGCTCTGCATGTTTTAAAAGAAGCAAAGCTGCTGCTTCCTGGGTGGGTGGCCTTGATTGCGCAGCATCTCTGCAAATGCAGGGGGTCTTTTAGGTAGACATCAGCAGTGAGCAGTGGTCACGATCAGCCCAAACAGCCAGCTTAGACCAGAGCCCCAGGCAGCGCAGGAGGTGAATTTGCCTTGCATTTTAAAACCATTTGCTTTGAAGGATGAGTGGCTCAAAAAATGCAGCTTGATGGGGACAAAGACTTTTTAAATGAGGCACCTAGTTATTTTTTTAAATGCATTACCTCCACGCTTTGTTACTAACAACAGGTCCAGAAGCTCAATTATCAGCTTCAGGAAGAGCTTTATCAGGCAAAACGTGGAGCTATTTTACAGCCCACAGCTTTTATGTTGCTTTGACATGTCACTCATGTTTGTAAGGAGCACTGACAAACTTTTCACTTGCAGGAGGAACTGCACCAAAGGCCCTCGAAACAGGTGGGTGCTGGGTTCATCAAGATGCATCCCAGTCCTCACCTGCAGACTGAGCTTTGAGAATGGACCTCCCTGCCTCCAGCCGTGGGGAGGCTGGGGGAAAAGCATCCTCTGAAGGTCTTGGGTGGATGATGGGCATTTAGGGTCCCACAACCTTTCCCTGCCAGCACTGCCCTTTGTCAGGAAAAGAGAAAAACAGAGTCTGCTGTGTCTCTGCTACGGCTATCAGTTTTTACCTGGTAATTGCTGCTTCAGGGTGAAGGGCCTTAAAAATGTGTGTATACCAGGTTCAGCCTGATGCTTGGCCAGCCCCTTCTCATGGAGAGGGCACTGGAGGGGAGGTCGACCCTGTCCCAGCTGGGGGGGTCTTAAACGGCATCCTGGTCTGGCGTGCTCATGGCCAGGGTGCTGACGATAGCCAGGGCGAGAGGGGGCTGAGGACGCAGTGCTTTGGGTGAAAAGCGGGTTCAACTAAGGAGGTTCAAGGTGGGAACTGAAAATCACCATCAGCTGGGGCCAGCATACTTGGCTGGGGCCAGCCCTCATTCTTTAATGAATTGGAGGATGTTAAGGGAAAAATGGGAAAGCAGTGCTGCACTGGTGTGCAGCCTGCTCCAGCACGGGCTTCCCACGGGGTCACAGCTTCCTTCAGGCATCCACCTGCTCCACCGTGGACCTCCATGGGCTGCAGGGGGACAGCCTGCCTCACCGTGGTCTTCACCATGGGCTGCAGGGCAATCTCTGCTCTGGCGCCTGGAGCACCTCCTCCCCCTCCTTCTCCACTGACCTTGGTGTCTGCAGAGTTGTTTCTCTCACGTATTCTCACTCCTCCCTTTGGCTGCTGTTGTGCAGGTTCTTTTTCCCCTTCTTAAATATATCACAGAGGTGCTACCACCTTGGCCTTGAGGGCTCAGCCTTGGTCAGCGGCGGGTCCGTCTTGGAGCCGTCTGGCATTGGCTCTATTGGACATGGGGGAAGCTTCTAGCAGCTTCTCACATAAGCCACCCCTGTAGCCTCCCTGCTACCAAAACCTTGCCACACAAACCCAATACAACCAGCCAAAAGAGCGAAGGGCATATGAACCTTTCCTTCCGCTCTGGCTAAGGAGGAGTTTGCTGAGTGTGGCGGTGGTGTTGACCTGCCAAAAAGTCCATTCTGCAAATGTCTTACCCATCCCACTCGAGTACTTTGGTGGTACCACACGTTGGAAGTGCTTTCCCGTGTCTGACAAATCCCAGAGCCATCCACTGAGCCTGGTGTTCACATCCTGTCCCGCTTCGTTAAAGCCATGTTGCAGGCTATGTCTGGAGTGTGCAATGACAGTACCTTCTCTGCCAGAAATGCAGCAGCACGATGGTTATGCTCCTGCCCTGCTTATGTTGGCAAGTTTGCGAGCGCCAGTGCAGGAAGGCTAATGAAGCTCATGCTTGCAAGTTGTCTGGGGGAAAAAGTACCAGCAGGATATTCATGCATCGGGGGACTGTTGGTAAATTAGTGCCTCTTCCCAAACACACCTTTTTGGTAAAGACTAGGGTCGGCGTTTTGCAGCACCCTGTCCTTGCAGTATTGCCAGTGTAAGGCATAAGGTCAGGCACTCTCATTCTCGTAAGCGAAGCCAAGCAGCTGAACTTCCCGCTAGATTACCTTGTTTAAAACTTGCTGTTTTAATCAAGCAGGGGGCAAATGAATGGAAATGGGGATGAAGAGGCAGCTGAAACATGTCTGGAGTTTACAACCTGCACCTTCACACAAGCTGAGTTTGCAAGCCTTCTATAGCAAAATGTATGTTCAAAGGATACAAACAGGCGGGTGGCGTTCCTCTTTTGAGGCCGTTTCACTGCGGAATGCCTCGGGCAGGCCCAAAACTTAAATTTGTGCTTTCTGTGCTATTTAGGGGTTCATGTGCATGCCAAGAAAAAGACCAGTTTTTTGCTACTCATTGAAAGTGTATTTTCCATAGAGAAAAGCAATTTGCAATTTTTAAGAAAAAAGTGGAAGCTCTTTCTGTTTCTTTTCTGTCTTTTTTCATCTTTAATACATGCATAGTTTCAATACCACAGCCCAAGCAGATCCACTGCCAGTCCCAGTCAACAGTGGTAGCCTTCTGTGAGACTCAAAGTGAAAAAAAAGGCAGCAACTGTTGGCACTAGAAGGGCCAAACCGATTAATGCTGTATTTGCATCAGTCTTCATTTTGAGGTGCAGGCTGCATTTTTGAGCTAGGTGTTAAACAGCAATAGCAAGCAATGAGATCTCAGCCAAGAGGAGAAGAGGAAGAACCCACAGCTGTTAGACATTTACAGGTTGTCATGACATGACAAAATGAATCTTCAAACAGTGCAAGAGTTGGCTCAGTCAATCCCAGAACTGTTTGTAATTACCACTGAAAATTTGCAGAGGGCAGGTAACATACCAGAAGACTCAAAAAGTGCATCACGGCACCTGCATAGCAATCATGACAGATTGTACTACACCAGCCTGATTTTCTGCTGCAACAAGGTAAGAGGTGATGCTGACATGCAGGAGCAGGACACTCAGCACATCGCTTGGCACTACCAAGGCTTTTTACACCTTCTCCTATGCGTTTCTCCACAGCATGGTTTAAATGAGATTATTAGAAGGTGGGTGCAGACTTTGTTGGATGATTGCATTCAGTGCCAATGGTTTGTGGCCACATTGCAGAGATACTTCAAGCAAGATTTAGGATTGCTTGGGGKTTTTTTTTGTCATTCTGGTCCCACTTGGTATTTTTATTATTGACCTTGATGCTGGACTGTGGCATGTGCTTCTGTCCTCTGCAGATGRTGTTAAACTGGGAGGCACTGCCCTGGAGCACAGGAATAGGACTGAAAATGACCTTGGCAAACTGGAAAAGTGGTTTGCAAAATAAAAGGGACAGGTGCAGTCACTTATTTGTGCAAACAACTCCTTTGCATCCCTGTAGCATGTCTCAGAAACTTCTTTCCCTTCTGATGGCTGACAAGCTGCTCCTGGGCACACGGAGTAGAAAAGGAAAAAAGATAAAAAACACCCTTATCAGCACAGGACATGAAAAAACAGTATCTGCTCATACATGCTGGCTGGAGATGGCCCGGAGATGGCCCAGAGGTGGTCTGGGGCAAGGGGCTGGGGGGATGAGGGTGCCCATTGGGGGTGCTCAGCCGTGAAAAGGGAAAACACAAGAACGCCTTTGGATGTYGAGTCCTTGGGTGCTGGGTGGCCCTGAGACCATCTGACGCTGGAGAGGTGGCCTTGGAGATGCTTGGACTTGGAGGTAAGCACTGGGGAGGGGAAGAGCAGAGATGTTTCCCTTCTCCCTGCCTCCTTATCTCTCCTCCTTCCTTTCCCCTCCCCTTGTTTCTGTACAATTAAAATTAAGACAACAGGAACAAAAACACCCCGGGGGACCATGAACAGATGTGATAAAGAGGAGGAACGTAGCAAACATAGATTATTTCAGAAGCATGGGACCCCTGCCATCCTCTTTCCCGCAGAGACCAGCGCACTGGGGGAGACCATGGGATCAGGGGGCTCTTCCCACTGCGCTGTGCAGGGGCACTGAGGCTTTTAAGTATAAAAGGCTCCTGGGTGCTGCAGAAAAAAGTAGTAGAAAGTGGAAAAGTGTGTTTACAGCTGCTTTTAGGGACAGGATGACATGTCCAAACCAGGGCTCATGTGCTCTGGGCATGGCAGCCATGGAGGGACGCCAGCACTGCAGGTGGGAGGGATGGAGCCAGCACTGCCAGGGGCGGCGGGAGGGAAGGAGCTGCAGACCAGGAGTGTGGGTTAGGCTTTAGCCTTCAGCTGGGGCCCTGCTGCCAGTAGATAAAAGGCTTTTCCCCCAGTGCAAGCCCCCATGCAACCCACGCTTTGGTGTGGGTCTGTCTGTGCCCACCTGGCAAAGGCAGCTTGTGTCCAAGGTCTGCATGGAAACTGATGGGGGACAAGGTGTTCGCCCAGGTGCATGCCATGAGCCCATAGCGGGGCTGGCAGGAGCCTCCTGAGCCCCGGTCCAGCTTGCTGGGCTGCATTACTGCCCTCAACAGTGGCTGCTGAAGCATTTAGTGGGGATGCGCAGCTGCTGATACTGCACGTAAAAAAGCTCCGGCTGGACACAGTTGCTGGGTCTCATGGGGAAAGAAAAGCAGAAGCAGGATAAAGGTAGGGGAAAAAAAGACAAAAAAGCTGTACAAGATGTTACAGAGATGAGGAGAAATGTACAGCTGCAGCTACACACAGCACAGAAAAAGCCAAACCATGTCTTGGGCATCCCCTCCTTGGCTGCAAGGGCAGTTCAGCTCTGGCATGGACAGACCGAGGCAGGGCAGTGGGAAGGGGATGCTGCAGAGAGCGGCAGGGCACAGACAGCAGTTTTGGGCACTCAGGAGAGTCGCTGCCCTACTGTGAGGTTGAAGGCAGAGTCCAGGAATGTGACCAGCTCACAGGAGCATTTTATTTGGACATATCAGTCAGACCACATCAAATCTGGCTGAAACATCACAGGGTTGGCAGGGAAATGGAGTCATCTTCATCTGACTCTTTTGGCCAAGCTGGAGCAGTGTGCACTTGCTTTGCTCATATAGTAAAAGCACTCCTTCCTCCCAGAGGACACTTTGAAGGAAGAACATCGAGAATAGCCTGTTCTAGGAAAAAAACAGCAGCTGAATGTCAGACCGTTTTCACCAAGGCCAGAGCAAAAATCCCTCAGAAGAGGACCCTCAAAGGACTGTTTTACCCAAGGTAGCAAAGCCCCTCAGGGTCCCCTTTTGGCCCAGGAGGGCCCAGCCCAGCCCTTGTGTCCCTCCTTTGGCCTCTCTGGGGTCAGGCGCTGGCACTGCAGGCAGAGGGTGCTTTGGCGTCTGCCCTTGGGATGCTGCTTTGCTGGTACCCACCCCAAAACAGCAAGCAGCGGGCTCACACCTGGGGGCTGATGCAACCCCCTGTAACTGCAGCCTAGCAGCTCCCTGGGGATCCTGTTTGCAAACGATGCCTAGGTGCAAGCAGCGCTTTCGGGGGGAAGGCAGAAGAGCCTCCTGTTGTATGCCTCTCTTCTCTGCACTGGCGTGGGAGCAGTGCATTGCTCGGTGGGGATACAGGGTCCAATCCCCCACCGAAAATCTCCATCAGCAGGGTGGGGGATCCTCTGTTGTGGGGCTGCCAGGCTGGTCTGAGTCAGGAGCTGCACCAGCAGGCAAAACACAGGCTACTGGGACTCCCAGTAGATGGATATGGGGTTGTGTGGCTATGGGAAATGACAGCAGAGCTAAAAGCCTTTTCTCATGCCTGCCACTGTTTCTGTCCCAGGGCCGGCAGGTGGGGGCGAGGGCGGCTGCTGCCTGGGTGCCTCCTCCCAGCGAGCAGGAATACGCCAGGTCTGACCTGGATCTTTCCAGACAAGCCTGAACATCATGAAACAAACTTCTGACACAGCTGGCTTCCTTTGAGGTTTGTTTTTTGTTCCTCTATTCTAATATGTGTCTTCTTCAGCAGCAGATACACAGTTGCAGTACTTCCCATCTGGTTGCGTCAGTCTCACAAACTGATCTGGTGGGCAGTGCTGCTGATGCAGTGATTAATGAGCAGGAGGGAACCTGAAATCCTGCCGCTTTCTAGAAACTTTGCGAAGACCAAGCAGCCAAGAGCCCGCCCCGGCTGTCAGTCTGCAGAGCTGTGCCAGGGGAGGCTCTGCACACACTTGCAAAAAGGGAATGGTAAGCCACTGCATCCCAAGACTCAGTTATTTTACCCATTGCAGATCTTTTTTATTTTTCCCTGCTTTCAGTTATTTGCTGCTTTTATGGTCCTGGTGATCCCCTACATGATTGGACATGTGGCTCTCCCATGGTTTCTTGCATACTCCCCTGTCTGCCTTTGAGGCAGAGGGTACCCTGGTAGTGGTGGCATGTGGGACTTTTCTCCTGCATCCTCAGACACCCCACCACACCTCTGAGATCCCCAGCAGCCATTGAGTGCATGCTCTGCTTGGCAGTCATGGGCTGGCAGCAGTACAGCCTGGGAGAGGAGCTGGAAACTCCCAGCTCCAGCCCAGACTGTATCTCTCCATCACCAGTGCACAACTGGGCAGATTACTCAGTGCCTGTGCTTTAGTTTCCCCATCTTTGTAGATGACATCAGTACCTGCAAGCCTTGCTATGGAAATTAATTACACGTGGCCATGGTCTGCAAACAGGCCAAGCTCAAGCCCATCTGCAGAGGATCTGACCTGTAATGCTTGGGGCAGCAGCCTGGCACCACAGTGAGCGACATCCACGCGTAGTGTTGGCAGCAGAAGAGTGTCGAACCAATCCAGCTGCAGCAACGCATCGGTGTGGGCAGTAGCAGAGAGCGGCAGCAGTATCTGTCCCATCTACCCACCACATCTAGGCAGAGATGGCAGACGAGCCGGAGCTCCTGGCACCCCTTACTTAAAAGCCTGGGCTGCTGCCCCGGCAGCCAGCTCTGCCTTTGAGTGCAGGGCGACCGAGGAGTTTTGTAGTCCCAGCATAGGACAACAGGATGCCAGACAGGACGTAGCATTGCTCTTGGAGGCCAACCCTAGGTTTTGACGTGACAGCCGCATGCTAGTTCGAGATAGGGGCCAGGGCAGCTCCCTGCCAGTCTGCAGAGGGACAGCAGCTTTGTTGCCCAGGGAGGCTCTTGACTTTCCCCACTAGACCCATCAGGTTTTCTGCTTGGAGTCTGACTTGCCCCGCTCCCCGCCGGGTGCATGTCTGCAGGCTGCGTGGCACTCACTTTTGGCCCCAAAACACCTCTCTCTGAGGCTGGCTGCACGTGAGCACTATGGGGTTATGCACCCCGTATACAGGTCCTCCAAGGCAGCTGAGACAATGCACTGGGCATTGCTTCTCCGTGTGGCTGCCGTGCTGTGGGGCAGAGCAGGGCAAGGCTGCAGGGCACCAGCTGCCGTGGGTCTGACTCTGTGCTTTGCAGCYCTGAAGATGCCTGCCTGCCTCACTGTGCCTGCACGGGCAGGGCACAACTAAACCTGCCACCAACAGACTTTTGCTGTTTTTAAATTAGGAGAAGTCACTTTAACCATGGGCAGCTGATCTGGATCGTCCTCTGCAGCCCACACTCCATCCATGCCTTGGTACAGAGCGGGGAGACGTGGAGCCGGCACAAGCGCAGGYGCTGCTTCCCCACACATGGCAGACACTGTGCCTCTGCGCACACGCGTGTGCATGAGGGAGGTATAGAAATAGCTCATGTGATGGGCAATATCAGCCATGAAGGTTTTCTCATAGCAGAGATTTTCTGGATGAAGTGACGCCCAAGTCTGATGGAAATTTTTGGTGTGTTGGACAATGTGGAAAATCCAGTTGTGCTCTTTGTTGTCCTTCGACAGGTATACACCCTGGCTGTTATTTCCTGCTCTAGCCCACTGATGCCTCAGATAGATCCTGATCTTCAGTTTGATTTGAATTTCATTAAACTCCACAGAAGGGCCTTCACCCAACTCTGAACACCAATCACCAGGAATATCTGCAGCTGCTTTTGGGTCCAAAGGCAACCACCGGTGATGAGAACAGGGCCGAGGGAGATGGTGCACCCAACCACATCTCAATGTGACGGGATCGGACTGGGAGCCTGAGTCTGGCACCAGTGAAGGATAGCTCTTGTGCAAGCCTGCACCTTCACTTTTGCTGCTCAGCTTTTATCTCTATTGCCCTAAGGCCCAATTATGGATTTTCTTGGAAATGTAGGTGGAGGGACATGGCTCCTTCTTCTAATCCTCGGTGCTTAAGCGTTTGATGGTTTCCAAAGTGCCAGTGTCAGTGTAGCCTGAGTCACGCATCCCCAGGCAGACTGTCTGCATTCTTCACTACTTTTGCATCTTTTCATGAATACCCTGAAAGACTCAATAGCTTCTTGAAAGCAGAAATGTAAGAAACTTGTTGGAGTGCGCTCTCTGGGCTGTACAGCGTGTTTATCATGCTATATCACATCTAGTTTTACACTAACTGAACTGATGAAGCCCAGGATTTTCTCAGAGGGAGCCCAGCCCACAGGTATGCCAGAAAGCGCATATGCTTTTTGATGCAATGGGATATCTGCTCTACTTATCCTCAGTCCTGTTTTTTTATATATCCCCAGAGCCACACTCAGCGACTGCGCTCCGAAGCGTCCTCAGATATGGTATTTGTACACAGCAGCCACTTGTGTCTGGCTTACGTAGTCCTGCCAGGGATGAAATCAGGAGCACCCCATACTTTCAGAACATTTAGGTTGCAAAATCACACTGAGCGGAAGGGAAATGCTAGAACCAAGGCTCCCAGCAGAAGCCGGCTTTCCCAGTTGTGCTGTGCAGTGCAATCCTTGGTGGCATGACCAGGGTCTGCTCCCCCCTGGCTGTACTTATCTTCCCTTATTTGTCCACAATTTCAGAGCTCCGCACCTCCAACCCTTGAGACATTCCTCCTCCTCCTCCCATGTGGACACCATCTGCCAGAAGCCACTTGCTTCATATGCCAGCACACGCAGGAATGGCAGCAACATTATCTCACTGGTGCTGGCCAGACAGAAATCATAACTTTGCTGACACCAAAACAGAGGTGAACCAAAAATCACACAGGCTCTGTTGCTGCATCACCGCTGCGCTGTGGGCTGGTCGTTATTTTGCTCTCCTCGCTCATGCCTAGGACTCTGCCAGTGTTGCTTCTTCCCAAGCAGGAAACCCACACCCGTTGTGGGTGGGAATAGCCAGGACACCAGCATGCCTTCATACCTCCCTCCCTCCCCAGGGGCACATTCGTTTTGGGTTTTTTGCTCAGGAAGCACTGACTTGTCATTTCTAACTTTAATGTCACGTCATTTCCCCTTAATATGATTATCCTTCCTTTATGTAATTTATTCCCACAGGTGCATACAGCACCTCCCTGCTTATTAGCAGCAGAATTAATTAATGAGCTGTTTATCCCTTACCCCAGATTGTTAACCAAGCTATTTAATAAAATCAAACCAGACATCTGGCCTAGCAATACCTGACTGGGCAGCCACCTCTTTTATCAACCTTCTGCATTCAGCTGACGGCAAATATCCAGTGCCAGGCACTTAGCAGCCATCTCACCGGTGTCTGCAGGGCAGGCACAGTTTTTCATATTTATTATAATCCCGTAATGACTAAGGCTGCAGTCCAGAAAAATGCTTAAGCTTGTTTTTAACTACATAGGTGAATCTAAGTACCCTTAATGGTTGTATGACATGACCATATACTTAAGTGCTTTCTGAACTTCAGCTTTATTAAGGTTTCCGTTCTTGTCGTACCACACAGCCTCCCATTTTGCCATCCCTTTTTTCCAGCATGGAAAAAGGGCCTTTGCAGGGTGCTCCCCTTACCAGAATTCTCCAAATGCCCCGTGCCTGGTGAGACGGGTCTGGAGACGTGCCCACGCTCTCCACGGGCAAAGCTGCAAGGCTGCCCCTGTTCGACACTGTCAGTAACGACTGCAGGCATTGTTGCCCCCACCTCACTCCCAGGGGGTGGGAGACTGCCCTTCCTGGGCTCCCATGCCTGGTGCCTGGCGTCAGTGCCTGGCTGCACCACTCTTCTCCCCGGGGCGGACAGGCAGCGGCAGAGCAAGGACGAGCTCCCACTGCGAGGTTTTGGTTTTTGCAGAGGGTGCTGTGAACCTGCCCTTTGCTTGGGGAATCGGCTGCCTCCCCGGCTCAGCCAGGGATGGCTGTGCAGCCYGGCTTCAGTGCTCTGTGTGGCTTGGAGCTCCCAGTTGACATTACAGCCCTCCAGAAACAGCCAAGAGCAGTGATTCCCTTTATAATTCCTTTGGCATGGAGCAGTATTTGGTACCTGCCTACTGTGCGTGCACAAGGCAGATGGGTTCTCTGCACATTGCTGGACTCCTGTGCCCAGGAGCTGCACCAGCCCAGGACCCTGCTCATGGCCCCATCTGTCAAGCAGCGGCCCCATGCTCAGAGCTGCAGGAGCGCAAACACATAAATCCGTTGTGAGCCACACCAGTGGAGTCAGGGAGAAGAGAGATCCCAGGCTGCTGCGGAGCAGGGGGAGAAGGGAGCAGCATCTTCTCGCCATCTATTGCAAACCTATCTGGATACGCCTCTGCTTCATGCTTTAGGTGTCTGCCTGGCAAATGCAACGGCCGGTCTCCACCCCAAGCAGCCACAACCACAGCCTGTATCTGTAAAATGAGGCACATGGCCAGGGAGTGCAAGAGGAAGGGATGGCAAGGCAAGGCAAGGTGGCAGCAGCTGGAGGGCTGCTGAGTTGCGCAGGGCTGCTGCTGCGTGTTGCGGAGGCTGCCAGCCCTGCCTGCACCAGCAGTTGCACAGCTTAATCACCCTTCCCACTGCGCCTCCCCCACAGCCAGTGAGGCTGCTGGTTTCACATCCAATGAATCCCGGTCACTTCTGAGTTAGGTGCAAAAACCATGACACTCCTCTTCCAACAGCGATGGAAGTACTACAGCCAGGATATTGAAAACAAAGCAAAATAAACGGACTGTGCTGAGGAAGCAGCTAGGAGGGGAAAGGAGGGGAAGGCATGACTAAGAGCCAACAGGGAAAGCCCTGGATTTGTTTGCGGGCATGGACGAGCAGGGAGTGGTGACTGCAGTGATTGTTCTTTGCCACCTGGTTGCATCAGACTGATTTCCTGAGGCTGCTGGGATGAAGCACAGCAAAATCGTCATCGAGGAGAGAAGAGTGGTGGGCGGAGGTGCAGGATCAGTCCTCACCATGCTCCCGGCCTGCTAGATGTTGCAGGCCAGGAGCATCACAGCACCAACCTGTCCCCCTGCCAGCAGCCTCCTTTTGTGGCCTTTGCCATGCATGCAGGCTCTGGGTGGAATCAGAACTGGTGCTGGCTGACATTGTCACAGCCTCAAAGTTTCTGGAAATAAAGAGGGGACTCAAGTTTCCAGGACAATCTGCTCAGCAGCTGTTGCTTGCAAATGACAATCTGAAGGAGGAAGAGTTACATTCAGCAAAGAGACTAGACTGGGAAGGTTAAGGTTAGTCTTGGTCCACTGGGCTAGCAATGAGGTGTATGGATGACATCTGCAGAAGGGCTACCATKAATAATGATGACAATCATGCTTAAATCTCATCTGTCTGCTTTCATCTGCAGCATCTTGGTGGAGAAGGAAGGGCTCATCTGGCCCGTAAAATGGGAAGACTTGAAGTGACTTTCTTCCGGCGACACAGCCTGCCACTGCCTGGGAGAAACTCAGTGTCCTATACCACAAGGCCATGCATTGTGCTTCTTGTAGCACAAGGTGGTCATGCAGGTCCATCCACATGAGCGACGTCTGGCAGGATGGACCAGCTTGCACCAAAGAACCACGTCAATCAGCTTGTGAAGAGCATCAGCTTTTATAGTGCTTCGAGCTTAGCTGGGAGAAGTGGCAACACGCAGACCTTGACATTGGCAGGCACTAGCAACATGTCAGCCTAGAAAGCAAGGCTAATGGAAATGCAGCCCTGGTCTTGGGAGAGGAGCTCGTCATAAATGGGACGGATATGTGAAGAAGTGCTCTGCTTCATGTGCATGAGTGGAAATAACCTTAGAGAAAGAGATCAATAATGGTGCTGCATATTCCACCTGGCCTGCCTCTGGGTACTGCAATGCCCGTCTCTCACTGCTGGAAATGCGTGGTCAGGGTATGTTCTCCCAGAAAAGCATCTGCAGTGCGGTAAAAGCAGCAGGCATCCTTTCTGCAGTGAGGATCCAAACTGCTCTAAGACAAATCTGAGATGCACAAACTGTTCCTGTGCTGAGATGCAAGAGATCACTGCTCAAACTGTCCTCAAGGTAAAAAGGTAACTCCTCATGGTAACAACCGCTGGCACACGCTAACTCTGTCCAGTGCCCCCCTGAGATCAGAGCYGACACTCATACCTTTCCCACTGTAATTCCAAGAGCTGAGAGACATAGGTGTCAGCAGACTCCCTTCAGCATTTTAGCGTGTTCAATTTTCATGGCAAAGAGGACAGGGCTAGGGAAGAAGCCCCATTCTTACCACACTTCCTTTTAAATAAGGCAGTGCTCTGTATTTCTACAGCATGCACAAGATCCGAGTCCATGTGCAACAGCAGCCCAGCTGTTCCCACTCAGGATTATTACCAATATTTGGAGGATTGTAAATTTGAGATGTAAATTTGCATCTTCTCTATCAGATGCACATCAAATTTCAGGGCTTCATTAACAGCACTGTCTGTAACCTCACACCACCTTTGAAACATAGACCACCTTTTTGCACTTCAAAGTCTCCACTTACGCCTCTGTATCAAAACATTTAAAGGCTTACTAACATTACCTTCAAAAACCCCACACCCTAAATCTTTTGACTGCTATGTCATATGTGCTCCTTGTTTGGAGGAGTGGTGTTTGAGTTACAAAGTTTTCTTTCTGCTATAGTACATTTTTTACCTCAACTGTCTTTGAATATGGGTGTCTCCATTGCTTTAAAAATTCCAGTACCGGTGCAGCATAAAACTATCTCCATCTGGTCTAAGTAGTGAGTGAAGCAGGTTTTAATGCATCTGTTTATGCCAGTGGTAAATTTGGCCCTTATAGGTTTTAAAATATGCTGTAGCAGCAGAAAGGATTTGAAAAATTAGGTGCTAACTGAATTTTTATCCGAAGATCAAACCTGGACTAATCCAGCACATCCTTTTAAGATTACTGGCAATTATTTTGTCTTTTCCCTTGAGTGGAGTTCCATTTCCCTAGTACTCGGGCTTTGCCAGCAGGTCCTAAAGGGTAGGTCGATATTTTTGTTGCGAGGCATTAAGAAAAGAGTGCAGTGTTGCCTCTGTATGGGTACTAAACAGGGTGCAACTTTATTTACAGTGTAAAGTGCATCACACAGAAGTCGTTTAAAACACACAACAAGCAGTGACATAAATGACAATACAGTACTGGGTAGGGAGGGTAAAGTGTTCCAGCAAGTATCAAAACATCAACAGCACTAATATAACAGCCTCTAGTTTCAGCTACTCTGTCCTAACAGCACATCTCCTTAGGAAACGTGTTGACTGGGTTGATCCCGGGACCCCATGTACTAGTCACTAGCGTGAAGCTGGAGTGCTAAAAGCCATTCTGCAGCCCTAAAGTCTCCAACTCTAAGCACTGTCCTCACCACTGCTGTTCTGCTCTGGAGATCACCAGGGCAGAGTCAGGGCACACACCAGAGAAGCACACTGGAAAAGGGACCAAAACATGAGAGTGACATATAAATAAGTATCTGCTTTTCTCACCCATGTACTCTTTTCCTTGAGAAGTCCTGTGTTGCTCACTGCAGCTTCCATTCACATGCTGTTAAGGCAGCAAGGAATTCAAGGAACAAAGTGCCTACAAATAGTGGTGACTATGGGTTGAAATGCGGACATTATTTACTAAACATTAACTTCAGTCAAAGCTGTAAACATCGATGGCTGTGGAGCTGGGAGACAGAAGATTGTTGCTACGTGCTAGCAGAGTCCATTAGAAAAAGAAGGTTGTGGGAGCTGAAACGACAACTCTTCAGCTGGTTGCAGCTCCCACTGGGAAGGAATCTACATTCACATTAATCTGATCCCCTAATGACTCCTATTCTTTACCTGTTTTTCTTTTAATTGGCTGAAAGCTCTTACTGGCTCACAACTTCGCTTCTTTCTTTCTTCCCCATTTCTGGTCTTGGGCTAACAGCCATCAGTTATGTGTCAGTATTTACCAGTGCCCTATTACTGTAACTGTGAGCTCATTTTGGCATCGTATCACTTTCCTGTGTCCAAGTTCATGCATTCATAAAAGGAAGGTAAATCTATAAAGGGGGGAGGGGTGGGGCAGGTTGTGCACACTCTTAATCTGGAGGGTAACTAAGCACAAATGCTACAGAAGGTAAAAATTATTTCTCCTCCTTCTTTCCCAGTGCTGACTGCAAGTCACACTTTTCTATTATTACTGGGAAAAATGGAGTTTCTGATCAATGACTCTCAGTTTCTCACTCTAACATAGTCTTTCATAGATCAGACTTTTTGCTAACTGAYGATAATTACCAGATATTTGACCCCTCAAAATGCATGTCATTTCCACCTTGTAATTCCACCACGCTGCTTAACCATAGGTAAATCTTAGTATCTCAATTCATTAGAGCATGACTTAATGACAGCATTCAGGTGTGTGTTATCCTCAGATGCAATGGGATCAACCGTGTGAGAAAGAGAAATCTGACAGCATGTGTATAATCAGTATTTCTCACTCAGCCGAGCATTTCTGCCAGTGTGTGCACTCAAGAGAGGCCTCTTCCAGTTCTCTGAGGGTTCTGCATAACATAAATACAACCTTTCTGTAAGCAAATAGCAAAGTTTCACCTGTAAACATAACTGGTCTCCATCTTAGGGGCAGTCAAACTTTGGGACCCAAACCCCATGTATCAAAAGCATTCACCTAGTAGGCAGCTGCTAGGCATRTATTTCATAATTTACACAGGAAAGGGATGGTGATTACAGGCAGGTGGTGAGTCTCATGGCAAGTGGGAAGCGCAAGTTTCAGTGGTCTGCCTGCTTCCCACTGCTGGATCCTGGATTGTCCAGCTTCAGAGCTATATCTGAACTGCCAAAGCCAAAAAACCTCAAACGCTCTTGTTGGCTAGACTTGGTCCATCTTTCTCTGAATGACATGATTTCTCTCATCTCTTTTACACTTTTGACTCTTTTACCAATAAATCTCAGGTAAAATTCATGATGATGCCTTCCATTAAGTCACTCTCCAATGATGTTAATGTCACATAATATACATTACAGAATCTTCTTCTTATGCCCACCAGAAACTGTGGTTACAATATGGACTTTATCACATGTACTTCTAATTTACATCAACATGAGTTCAGAAGCAGGCCCAATGCAAAGTTTAGTGGCTCAGTTAGCCTTGCGTAACTATTCTTTACTGTTGAGTTGCTGGACAGCATTATGCTTTGGCAGATGGTAAGCAGAATTGCCACGTTCTGTTTAATCACGGTTGGCAGTATACTATGGTTTAATTAGCTTACTGTATTGTAAGAAATGGGAGGGACTTCACTGTACACACCACTTCCTCAGTGGACAGTAGGAATCTTTACATTTGTATGTGTATGTGTGTATGGTGTGTGTGTAGCAGCATATATTTGATAATACTTTTGTAAATGAAAAATACAGAGGATTTCTTTAAAAATGGAAAGGTATAGTAAAAATGTATCACAAAATAAAATACAAAACAAGGGAGCTGGGGGGGAAGGGAAGCAATGGATTTGATTTACAATGCATTAGATTCCAAGCCCTGGTGCCTAGGCTGAAGAAAGATATCTGAATGTAGAACTGCTGCTCTGATGTTAAAAGGGATAGAATCCAGCCTTCCGTTTCCTGCGTCAAAAAAACCAAACAAAATAAAATCAGTGCTGTACTGAACGTACCAAACAAGATCAACAGTGAGGCACAAGAGGGTGGTGTCTGAAAGCATACCAGGGATTAGAATGGCACAGCTGAAGACGGCATATTGAGAGGGGAAGAGGGTGGTCATGGGGAATAGAGATACCTGGTATTTAATGTAAGTCATGACTCATCACAGGGTGATTTGGAGCTAATCTTGTCCTCGATGCTGATAAAAGCTTTTGGCCCTTTCAGCTTCCCCTTATAAACCACACCTAGTCAATCCACAACAGCAAATCTTTGCTATCATGGCATTTACTCCTGTTCTGCCTGTACTGTTTTTGAGTCCTCAGAACAGTAACATACCCTGTAAAGAGCCACCAGCGGCTGAGGCCAAAGCGTAACAAAATATGAAACAGATCTCAGTGCTTGTTTCTGTCCCCTCCCCTCCACCCCCCCAGTTCTGTGTGGGAAACTTCCTCTCAAACAGCTCTTGAAGGGACAAGCTGCTAGACAGCAAGCCTTTAGGGCTAATGATCCACCTTCTCTCAGACTTCACAATGCTACACAGAGCTGTGGACTTGGACAAAAAAAAAAAAAACAAACAAAAAAACCAAGAAGAGTCCAGTTTGCCTGAAACTTTGCTTTGCCTCAGAGATAAACTCCATAATTTTTGACTGCTAAATCCACTGGATTTGGGCTTCTCTGCTTCATGTCCTAAATGGAAATACTATCAGACTTTAGACGTATAGCTTTCAGATTAAAGCTGGATACTGTTTGTTAGCAGTACATTTAAGTTGGTTCACTTAGGCATTTATAATCACAGCTGACAAATGAAAACTATTCCTTTTGGACAATGTTATTTCTCAAACAAGCATCTTTTCTGTAGCTTTAAGATAAACAGTATGTCAGAGAGACAGGGAGGAATGTCTGTCATTACCTGTTCAGAAAGAAGAATAGAAAAAATGTACAATGTCACAGGCTTTGTCTGTATCCTGGAGAAAAGTATTAATATTCAGCTGTTATTTATTTAGCTCTCCAGGATAATGACCAATGTGTTCAGTAGGAGCCTGTGTGAGTTGAGTTATAAATATTTTTGCTAGCATGTGTTTCATGGCCCTCATCAATGTTCCATGCAGGGATCAGGAGAACTCATGCTGCATGTTTTGTTATTATATCTGATTCCCGACCACAACAACATTATTACCATTCCACCTGCCTTCCCTCTTCAGGGTTGTGAATGGATCTTAATGGCAGCATGAAATAAAACAGCTTTCCAAAGAAAAACTGAGTCCTGTTCAGACTGCCCTCGAAACCAAACACCCAAACTTCACAAGTTAACTTTAAAAAACAAAGCTACAATTAAGACTTGTAAATGCTGCCTTGCATGGTGATGGGGCTCACTGATTTGAAAACCTAGTCCGCTATTGGCCCCATTAGACATGAATCAGCAAACCAAAACACAAGCACTGGTAAAACTCTCTAAAAGAGAGCACACGTGAACCAGATCTAAGTCCAGACCTTGGGGCTCTTGATACAGGGACTGCACTGCCAGGTGATTTGAACTGGGACTTGACTCAGAGGCACTGTGTTGTACTCTTTAAATGATTACATCACTCAACACTAGGTGTAAGAAGAGCTATTATTTGTAACATCTGTTGCATGACCCTAGTCTTGAACCTGGACCCAGCTGAGGTATATACAGTTCAAAATGAACACTTGTACACAGTAGGCCACCCGAATTTCCTGAAGAACATTCTGTATTACATCACAACAAACATTTCCATTTACACCATTAAAAATAAGGCTAAACCTTGCAGGTTTGCCTCTCTGCTTACATGTAAATGTACCATTTCCTGAGTTTTCTGTAAGTTTGGCAATCATTTTGCAGAGTACTCTCTAAGGTCATTCCAGATTGCCCATAAATCATGAGCCATCCAATGACCACTGATTTGCAGGATCTAGAGATGCTCAGAATATGCAAAATTAATTGCACATTCTTCAGATTTAGAGTTCAGTAGGGTTTGATTTAGTCTAGCTATGGGACTGTGTTCAGCAACACTTACCTAGAGCAGTCATGTCCAGTCCACGATGAGGGACAATAGCACCGATTTGGTCGTATGCACTTCCCACCATTTAAGCAAGGCAACTGGCAAACAGCTGCATACAAATACACACACACAGAGTTGCATTAATGAGCACACTCACCACAAGCTGATTAAGGAACAGGGCACTGAAAATCCAGCCTGCATTATTCTGTTAAGAGTGGACTACTCTCAAAACTACAACATTAAACATCAGCTGTGAGTCTGTTATAAAAGATGGTTTGCTCTGGAAAGGGCAGCCTTGGAAGCATGTCTGCTGAATGTGACTTGACCCTCTCTACTACTTTTGCTATCTGCTGCAATGTATGAGCTGCATGAAACAGCCAGCGTATTATTCTACACTGCCTTAAAAATTCTGTTCTTTTTGCCTCAAGTTGAGGCAAAAAAAGGAATGCAAGTGGAAGCAGGAGGAGGAACTAGAAGAGAAGAGTCAAGTTCAAGAGAAGAACAGGCCTTATTTCTAAGGAAGAAAACGTGGGTGTTTATTTGAAAGGAATGTGACTGCTGAACAGTAGCCAGGACAAGCAGACAGCAGACGTGGTAAAAAAGTATAGAAAGAGGCAGCATAAACAGAGGAAGTTAAAGGTCAGAAAGCCGTTTACAGATCAACAGCAGGCAAGGAGTAAGACTTCACACAATGGCACCTGTATGGAGACAAGGAAAGGAAGCAGAGAGTGACAGTAAGTTCCTGAAAGACACTGGATAGCCGTAAGAGGTGTGACTAGCTGGTACAGGGCATTTGAATTAGAGAACAAACACTAGCCTGCCTGATAGGCACCTTCACCTGCTTTTGTATGACAGCCTAACCCAAGGATATCAAGTAGCCAAACAGAAGTCAAAGCTTCAAGTCTTCCTATCAATTTTGAGACTGGAAGATAAAGCACCATACAATTTACAGAATAGATTTAGAGACTCACTTAATGAGGTCCTTCAAGCACAGACATTTATATCGCAGGAAAGCTGAAAGACGTGAAGTCTTTTAAGCAGATAATGCTGTATCTAGAGGACAGACCTAAAGATACCAGTGAGGACAAATGCTGGGTAATATTTTTGCAAGGAATATGCATCAGGAAACACTGATTAAAATGGAATTACAGGAAATGGAAATGAGTAATCACAGGAATGCGATTCCACTACTCCGATTCCTCTGGGCCAAACACGAACAAACAATGGCAGGAGGTTATAGAGATGGACCATCCCTGTGCAATTAAGTGCACCAAGTTTGTCATGTTGAAAATGACTTCATTCTGGGATGAAGCATATGAATGAAACATCTTTAGCTCTCACTTTATGCACATAATTATTCCTGTGAGACCAGCAGTTAATCCAAATATTTCTCATTTCACTTTGCTCTGCCATGGCAAAAGGTCAAGACCAGTAAGTAAAATGAAAAGTGGTTTAATAACTTCATAAGCAGTGGTTACGAGCATTTATGAATGGGCTTTGGCACAGATGCAGTTGCTCACTAGAATTTTTTCTTTAGCTACCGAAATGCAAGTCAGCCTGAACAGATTTGAATTGCTGGCCCAAAAGTGAAAAAGCCATCTATCCTCCTCAACCACCTACGCTGTTATAGCTTCAAAGTTTGTGAAATATGAAAGGAAATGATGCATTATGTGCTAGGCAAGTGTCCCTTCAAAAGACCGTAGTTCTGAGTTAAAATGTTCACTCTAGAATTTCAGTTTGCGGAAGGATGGTTGGGCTTGCAGTGTATCACACAGCTTGTCCCCCAGACTCACTATTCTTATCAGTTGAACAAATAATACGAACATTCATTAACAAAAACACGAATTCCTCCTCCAGTTCACCCAATCAGCCACTCCAAAGTCTTGCAGGAAGGCAAAACGGGGCTTTCATGTTAAGGCATTGTTAACAATCAGTTAAGGTGCAACTGGACAATAAAAATACAGTGAACAAAGTGTGAAATAATTTTTAAAAATAGTGAACATCTATTAGTGATCGAGATTTAGTAATGATTGAAAGACATTTCAATGATCACTCAATTGCTGTAAGTTTTACTGGCTAATTCCACAGGGACAAGCCTTTCAAAAACTGACATTCATTTAGTCTTGATGTGGAACCATGTAACAGAAACTTGGGTTCAAATATTATCCCTAATTGCAAATCAGCCTCACCTGACACAACCTGACTTGCCAGGACACAGGTCTGGAGCCTACAATCACTCCCCTCACTACCCCTCACTATTTTGGTGTGCTACATGCCCTTCAGCCTTGGTTAGGTGCAGGTAAGAGATCTAGTAAAATGCAGCGCACGTTAAATTTGTTCAGAGAACTTAGATGATACCTAATGTAAGGGTACCATGTACCCATTAAACTCAACCATCCTTAAACAAATCCTTGCTTTGCTCTGCCCTCTTGCCTAGCTCAGAACTCAGGCAGTAAGTGGGAATCCCTCAAACCAGAGAGCTATATGGTGAAAAACCTCTATACTACGTGCAGCTTGTTTGTGAGTTTAATGGTGACCTGCATGTGCTGAAGATGAAAACGAAATTCTAACTCTTCTTGGAATGGGCAGGCTAGTTTTATTATTCTCTTTGGAAATCCTCTCTCCTCTGCACTGCTTTTTGCAGAGAGCACTCTTGTGAATGCTGTCTGTCCTTTCTGGGAGCAAACTTTTCTGAGGATTTTAAAGACTCATCAGAGACCACTCTGAAAATAGTTTGCAGCTGGGGACAGCAAATCCTCCAGGAATATTATTGCAGGCCTGGGTTTTCCTGTGAGAAGCTTAGTAGTTCTACAGAGTCCTTAGTGAACTGTGCTAGGTATTGATAGTAGAGTCACAAAAAGTGACAAAAAAATGCAGGTGAAAGGAGTTTTACCCATATGGCAGCGTGATCCAGTCCATCCAGGGGGGCAGTCACACTGGTAAGGGGCCACACAGCGACCTCCATTGAGACAGGGCAGAATGCATATTGCTAAGGAGAGGAGAAGAGAACCAGTGAAAAGAATTATCTCCCATGAAAGCAAAGCATAAAGTGTGCAAGAGAAGAACTTATGTTTAATTAGAAACTCTGCTACCCCTCAAAGTGTTTGTATGCAGTATCAGCAGAATTGAGTAGGATCTACCCACAAGGCATGAGCAGCAAATACGACTGGCATGGCAGCCAGAAACGAGAAGGAATAATGACAAACAAATGGACAGACTGGAGCAATTGCTAGAGTCCTTTAGATGCCTGTAGGCTCTGTGCTCACTGGAAATGAGCAGGGCTGTTTGCTTGTTTCTCACGTGTAATATCCACAGACATCACCCACTTCTGTGACAGTGGCTAACAAAATCAGTTTATGCTTTAATTACAAACAACTGGATTGTTTGTGGATTCCCTGGGGTCCCACAATGTAACATCCAAAACAACTTAATCTATGCACTGCCCATAGAAAAGTACTTGATCTGGGCCAGTGAAAACATGCTGAGACAGGTGACACCACAAGCCCCCCACGGAAAGACAGCTTTGATACAAGGCATTTTGGGTGCAACAGGTTGATTGTGGCTGGAAGCTTTGGGGAAGAAACAAAGCAGATACCAAGCAGCTGATGGCCTCTGGACTGAGCACCAATCAAGCTATACTTCTCCTGTGAACAGATCTGCAAAACTGGCCAATGTCCACACTGTTCATGACTTAAGTACCTTCACAAAACTACCATCTCCACTACCCTAACTGAATGAAGTACTTGTGTGAACATGCTCTAATAAGAGCAAGAGTTGAGCTGGGTCTCAAATTTGGACCCTTGAGTGGCTCTTCCAGTGGAGTTTTATACTGGGAGGGTGGATGGTGGCTGCAGAGGACTGATGCAGAGGTTCTTCCTCTTCTGCTGCACAGCAGAGGTCAAGCTGAGCAGGTGCAATCAGCCTCGATAAGAAAAGAACAATGAACTTCCACGGAGCTCACAGGACTAACCCATATCACCAAGAATTACTTGTCTATATCATTAAACTAGTACTGCTCTGCATGTTTTTTAGAGTGGTCAGGCCTCTGTCAGGAACATGAATCTATCTTGTTATCTGTGAAATGTACTGTGAACTACAAGGTGACTGAATTCTGTCAGAGCTCTGTGGCCTCACCTGTGGCCTGATCCTGACAGATCAGTGCTCAATGCTAGCACTCAAAAATCCCTTTGACTTCCAGAACAGGCCCTCAACTCTGAAGACTAAACCTATCTTCTCTATTCACCGGTGCACCTTGCTTGACAAGCAATGCTGCAAGATTGAGGTGGCACTAACCAATTGTGGGAATCCTTTTCCCCTCTCCTCGCTACCTATGCCAAAGTAAAGAAAAAAAAAAAAAGAGAGCTAGTGCATGAAGTGTGATCTGGCCAGTCAGCTGCCTGTTCATTTTCCTCATACAGGAGAACAGGGTCTGAATTGGGATGACAGGTCAAAACAACTGGGGGCATAAAATTTGTCCTCTGGTCCTGAAGAATGCATTAAGTATCATTACTAATGGTAAGGTAAGGAAATCAATTGTGGCATACCAAAGACAGTTCTGCCAGACACAGGGCTCAGTTCTCTTCTGCTGAAACTGTGAAACATACAGGGCTGAGTTTGCATGTCTGGCTATGGTGGTGCTGACAGACATAGGGACAGCAAAAGAGGGGCTGTGTGAATGCACCACGTAGCTGGAGTTTCTGTAAATGCAGGACAAAACTTGCTGAACCTCTTCTTCTCATTCTGTATCTACAGCTAATTTGTGCCATGTGGAACTGACACTGCCACAGAGAAGACTTGAAAGCTGCAGAGGTAGATACAGAGGACCATTTTAAGATGTGATACATCTACCTAGCAAAATGCTTGAACCACATTCCACTCCATGAACTACAGGAGGAGGTGCCACATCTTTTTGTAGGTCTCCATGTATACTCAGAGCCAGGGACAGTGACACCACCTCAGCTGCAGGTGTTCTTGGACATGCTAAAGCTTTATGTCAGGGCCATACTGAGTACTAAATACAGTACGGGTACTTTCCTTTTCTACCCACAGAGACCCATGCCTAACTATGTGTACAGTAATAAGGCTTCTTGTGCAGCAGCTACGCCAGCATGAAAGGGTTAGCCGTCCCAAACTCCTTGTGCTAAGATCATCACAAAGAAAATGAGAAACATGGCAAAAACTGGCATCCCCAATGCCACCCAAGGAATCTTGGACAGACCCAAGAGTCAGATTTGTCTCTTTTCAACCAGAACAGATCCAGTTCTCTAACTATTTGGAGATCCAGGCCAGGAAAAGCCAGCCCAGCATTTGTGGGATACAGGTGCTCAGGTCAGGAAGGACAGCATGGAAAAGGTGAAACAGCTGTATTATTTGAACATGAATTGAACAGGTTCATAATCACAGACTGATAAAAAAGGAAGCCAAGACACAAATGCAGCCACTAGCAGAACACTCACATCTCTTCTGTTCTAACCCCTGTTCTTTCCCCAAAACTATCATGTATTGCTATTAGAAACAGACTTTGGAGAACTGAAGCAGGCTGTTCTTCAACTATAGTGAAAGAGCACCCACAAACAAAATTGCATCAATTAAAAAAGTGCTTGTTTTGGTTTGGAGATGTCAGGGGATGGTCATTGTCTAGAAACAAGCAATCAGTTGGTCCTTTCTGTTGTCTCTAATTCATCAAGCAGAATAAAGCAATGATTTTTATGTTTTTGGCTCTTATGCCTTTAATTTTCCCATCCAGTTCACTGCAGTAAATTCACTCGTCTTACCTAYAACATCCTTAAAATTACACTTAGGGATGATATACATACGCTCTTCACAGAGACGACCCATCCAGCCATCCGGACATGAGCAGGCATTTGGTCGCTCACAGACGCCACCATTCTGACATGGGAACCGACAGACAGCTGAAAACAATACAATTTCATGACAAACTCAAGACGGTTAATTAGAAGCTTAGTAATTCAGTATCTTGCACAGATCTTTGCAGTTGTAAAGTTTAGAGTAGAACAAACAAACGTAGTGAAGTTCAGAAACAAAACTTAACTTTGATTTCTAGGGCTACATCGTTTTCTGGCTCTGCATGTCTGACTAGGTACTGTGAGCAAGAGTGTGGGAACCGTTAAGACAATCAAAAATTGTCCATGGCAAGAATGAAAACTTAGAAGTTTTTAGCGTAGTTRGGTAAATTATTTGGACAATGTTTCAAGGCTGATGCTATGCTTTATCTGCTTTTCCCCACTCATTTTTGCAAAACAAAAAAACCCACCCCAAACAAAAACTATTACCTTTTTTTTTTTCCCTCGTCTAAATTAACTCTAAAATAAAATTAAGCTTTCTTCTAACCTTGGTATGAAACACCAAGATAATGCCGTCTGGCATAATACAGGGTTTGTCGAAAGTAAGATTAAACACTGTGGTAGAACAAGCAATTTTTATTGAACTATCATCTAGCATAATGAGGAGTAACCAACAAGGGTGCAGCAGTGGCACAGTGAAGTGTTTACTTGTGGAACCCAAAGTGTGATTATAAACCTAACTTAGCATTCACGCTGACTGGTGCTCCTTGGCTCACACACCTATTAATAAGCACCTGATCATAAAAGTGAGGAATTTGAAGTGGACTCTCTCATGCTAGCCCAATATGTTGCCTGGACTGGAAAGGCTTTGGACTTCATCATCGTTTCTATGACACTGCACCGTATCTTGGCTAATACATCCAGGGAAACCAGGACTACTTCACAAAATCGGGTGGCAAGCTAAGTACAAACATGTTAGACTTAAGGATCATCGGAGGAAGTACAATCCTTGTCATGTTGGTGTATGTACTATACACAGAAGATCAAAAACTGTGGCTTCGAGACGATACTACAGAACAAATAGGTAATCAGACTAACTTCTAATTAGTGGTAGTTATGAACACAGAGTAACCTCAGGAAACTCAGTCTGAACTGTTAATTGCATCCTATCTTTAATTAGTTACTAGGTGAGCAAAATACGAGTTTAGGCTTTGAGTGTTTCAGATCTTGTTCAATGTTAGTATTAAATACAAACAGTGGTTTAGCACACTGAAACACTGTTCAGACCTGAGCTCCATATTGGAAAGAATGCAAATCTTCCCCTGATAGAGCCAAACTTGAGTCACTCTTGCAGCTAAGCCATGCCAAGCTGCAAGCTACAGCTTAGAGTCTGTTGAAATGAGGCCAAAGCTTTTGCCATTTTATTTTTCAATCTCAAGAGCCTCCCCATCACATGTCAGCTGATAGTAAGAATGGGAAGGGACCTTAGGCCCTGGCAGATTCACAGAAGTTGCACTATTCTAACAGGTATTTTGAACAATTTTTGTTGTGAAGATATCTATGACTATGCAGACAGCTTGTCTCTGGGTGTTGATTAAAGCAGAATAATGTGCCAATGAGATTTCCTTTGTGCAATGAAAAATTATGAAAGTTGAATCAAAAACCATTTAAAGTTTTGTGTGATCCACACACTTAAATGATATCCCATGAATGTATAATGGGATGGGAGGTAAAAGCTTTGTGTATAAATGATATCCCACGTTAAATTCAAAGCCCATGAAAAACGGTCTCTGAAATGTATTTTCTCTCTCTCTGTCAATGGAGAAGATGTGGATATTTCATGAGTTACAGAAATCGCTTTGGATGGCAACTCCATCCCGCTCAGCGATCCAGGATCTCAGGCAGAGATAGGCTTTTCCTGGATTTCTGCCCAGGCCCTGGTTGTGAAACTAAATGAGTAAGACAGTATCATCCCTAGGTGTGCACTTGTTATACACCAATTTAGGCAGGCAGAGACTCTATGTCTGTAGCTCTGGGGATTATTCTTCACTCGACAGACAAGACTAAAGAAAGGCTTGGGGCGGGAAGTTTTTTTTTTTCTTTTTTTGCTATTGTGAAAGCAAGCAGGGCAAATGCAGTCCTGATGTGCTGGGAAGAGAATGGGAACCATTAACTGTGACTTCAGTTAGTGGTAGCAGATCTCACATGCATGGTATCAATCTTAATCTTTGAGATCCCCTTGTAAATCCATGCCTGAGAGTTATCTCCACAGGACACAAAAGCATTTATACTGCTGCAAGACAAACCTGGGTAAGAAGGGGAAAAAATAATTTCTGGTATCTGTTCTCAGCTTTGCCAAAAAGCTTTCCCGTGGTTGCAAGTGAACAATTTCCTCCGTGCTTCAGCTGCCCTCTCATAATGCTCGTTTGCTGACAGGGTATGAACTTCTTGGTCAGCAGCTCCACACTGACTACTACCAGTCAGCAAGATGTGGGCAGAGGGCAAATAGACAACACAGATTTTAGAGCATTTCAGAGAGAAAAAATTGGAGTCAGACAAGCTGAGTGCATCTGTGCAGCCTGCCGAGTCCTGCAGGTATTTACGATCGGCAGATCCAGGTTAATACTTCTCACCCCTGAAACTCAGATCAGAATCTGGCCTGCAACCTCTAACCAGCAGTGATTCAGGCAAGTGCAGCCGTGGTGAGAGCTCTCCCAAAGAAGCTAACGAAGTCTAGTTTTTAATTATAATACTTACGTTAACTAACCTGTTCAACCGGGCCAGAATGTTTCAAGCAGGCTTAGGACACATTAATAATCAACTCACAGAGCCAAAACCAAGAAATGCAGCATGAGTCATTACAAAGAGTGCTTTCATGTCGCTTCTGATGTAGACCACAAAGGCTTGGGTCCTGTAGGCCTTTTGTTAGGCAAATCCCTCAAATGAATTATAAAGCAGTTTTGAAAGATTATTTTGACATGTGTCATGAAAACACAGGTCGGTCCTCTCAGAAACACCTTTGGTCCTTTTTAGTTCCCCTTTTAGGTGAAAAGAAGGGGGGGAAATTGTTATTCCTCTCCCTTAATATACCAAAAGGCAGGTTATTCTGCTTTGTTTTCCTGCACTACACCCTGATCATCTGTCCACCTCATCACTTCCTTTTTTGAATTAATTTTCCCTAGTACTTATTCCTCTGAACAGTCCCAGTAGACTCCATGGTGTTGCAAACAGGACACGTTTGACAGTGCTTTGCAGATCAGCCCTTCCAGGTTGCTAGTAACCACTGGCAAGAACCTCTCTTAGCAGAAAACTACAGCCCTTGGCATAAAGTAGGGTTCTGTGTAACTAATAAATATTAAATAAGAATAAAAAGTAAAGCTAGTGATATTAAAGGGGCAGTTGAAGAATCCGAAGTGTTACAAGAGATAATATCCAAATAATTTTGCTAATGAATTCTAGCTTAGGTAGAGTAGCTATTATGCAGAAATCCCTTGAATTCTGTAGCCACCACAGTTTAGAAACAAATGACAAGATACTTGGCAAATTTTTCAGAAAGGACTCAGTGCTTTGGGAGTGTAAATTTCTAACAGGACTTTTGGATACCTCTTGACATCTGATGTAACTCAGGTGCTTTTACTGTAAATCTTCTCTGCTTGGCTACTCGACAGGTGATTCTTCATGGCAATGGCAAGCCATGGTCACATAACCAGGAGAAACCTTATTTTCAGGAGCAGCTTCTCTATTCCTGAAACATTCAGGAGTTACAAGCCCACTTCTTTGGCTCTAGGTCTTCTCAAAATGATCCACTGATCCGTGATTTTTAGGCAAGGCAATCATAACTATCAGATACAGAATTTTAACAGAGTGCCTGCTTTCAAGGAGCAGGGCAACACAGCTTGTCTAGGTCTTAACATTCATAATATTTTGCTGTCAAAATTCACATAAAATAACTGATGAGGGGACCCTGATTAGTCAGGCTTAGCACAGTATAAAATCCTCCATCTACAATGGGCTTCTGACTTAAACAGAAAATCACCAAGGAGGGAGGAAGTATTGTTGTTTCTATTTTCAACACGGGGAGCTGAGACTTGCAGGAGGAGAGGCAGACCTGACAACTTTGATGATGGCTCTAATATTCCCAGATGAGCATTCTGGCACCTTTCCTCTTCTGTGGGAGTTCTTGAGCTTAGGGAATGGGGCTGCTTGTGACTGGTCACTGGTGTGCCCTAAGGTTTTTTGTTTTAATACTCACATTTCTAAACAAAATACCTAAGGCTTAGTTCGTAGTATGGCTGCTGTTATACCATCTGAGATAAGACTTCAGGGTGCAGCTAACTCACTGGTCTATAGCTACCCGGCAGCAGAAGGCTAGACAAGCTTCTGATATGGAAATGGCAGATGACAAGGTCTCTTCCATCAAAGCCGTGTGACCCCGGAACCCTTTTGCTACACCTCATCCTTGGTTTTAAGTTAGTGTTTGAAAATGCTTATATCTGGTTTTAACTGTTTAGCTTATCATCTCTTCTATGTTTTGTGTTGGTTTCCCCCATTTTCTGTTCAAAACTTTTTATTAATTTACATCTTCCGTGTGGAAGAGTTAATTTGGTAATTTAAACAAATACATTTTTTAGCTCAACAAACCAAAAAGTGACATTTTCCTGCTGGTATGCCAAGGGTGGAAAGGCTAGACTTTGCCTTTGGTATTTTGTTAAAACCATGAATTTTCAGCAGTACTTAGTGTGTATTATTTAGCTAGCTGTATCAACCTATCCTTAAGTATTTTATTGCAAAACAATTTTCAGGAGCTGCCAAGCTCTAAACACAGTGAGAGGCTAAGCACCCATTGGCTCTCTTACTTCTGTTTTCT
Organism: Phoebastria nigripes; assembly: GCA_035582835.1. Lineage (NCBI taxonomy): Eukaryota > Metazoa > Chordata > Aves > Procellariiformes > Diomedeidae > Phoebastria > Phoebastria nigripes. The sequence continues at coordinate 135,241 of JAYKAV010002814.1, read as the reverse complement.
GCAGTGCTTGATCTTTGACTGACTGGCAGTGCTTATTTGAAACAGCCCAGCAAGTCAGATGACTGGTTCTGTCACTTTCTCACAAAAGATGTGAGGAAAGAGAATCTTAGGTGTGGGATACAACATTGTAGGAGAAGAAACTGTAAGATTAGCAAGGACTAAAAAGAAAAATTGTGGAAGCCCTCTCTTTCACTTGGAAATAAAGCAACACCCTGTACTTTAAATGCCCTGGGTGAAACCATGACTGCACTGAAACTACCAAAAATTTCACTGCCATTTTTACTGCAGCTAGGATGACACCTCCATGCTTATGGCAAGTTAAGATATGCTTCTGTTCATAAAAAAGATTTACCTTTGCAGGTAGGTGGTGTTGTCCATGTTCCATTTTCTAAGCAAATGCTCCGCAGGGGCCCCTCCAGCATGTACCCACTGTAGCATGAATAGGTGATCATGTCTCCATACTGATAGAAGCTACCACGAATCAGAGCATTCTCTGTGTGAGCTGGGGGGCCGCAAGATATCTCTAAACAAAAGAAATCACCCAGAGGCTGGTGAGCTGCAATGCCTACACAATACAGTTTCTAACCCTGGACCTTTGCACAAAGGACCTGGGAGGTGCCAGAGAGATACCTCTGATGGGAAATCAGTAAGTAGGGGTTCTTCATGGTGCGTGGACTCACAAGGAGAACCTGTACGTACACCCAGTGAGCAGGGAGACAGCCAGGAACAGCAGTTTTAGGTAATGCAACAATGGCTATATCCACCATATAGACCAGAAACTTTCAGATGGTCTCAGGATATACATGAGACTGGCTTTGTAGAGTGAGGTGATGTCATTGTCTGAACTAAACAATATTGCTTGCAAGAAGCCAAAAAGCTTTCAGGCATACCTGCAAAAGGACAGTATGCCTTCTGTCAGTGTCAATAAATACAATAAAAGGCAGCATCTCTCCCTACAACGCTTGTCTCATCACCCATAATCTCACAGGAATCATTCTCAGGATATTTAGGGTATCCAACAACCAACCCCAGCTCCAGTGCTTGCCAAAGGTAAACTGAGAAGAAAATTACAGTAGGGCCTGGTAGATGGTAGGACGAATGCTCTTGGGGCATCAACCCACACAGACATATTCTGGATCCTTTTAAAGAAACAGCTGTTAGAAAGAAAGAAGAAATAACTCTTATGTAGAGCTTCTTAGGTCACCTTTATGTGCCTGGATCTCTCGGAGCGACCCACCACTCCAAACGGCAATAGCAGACAAAAGCTCTCCTCTTCCAGAATAACTGCATCTAGGTGGAGAGCTCTGCTGACACATCTGGGCTGTCACGCTCCTGTGTGATAGAGCTGTGGTCACCAGCCCTCTGGAACGAACCAAGCCCCTGTGGAATTGTACCTCGTGTACTTACTTTCACACTTAGCTGTTGCTGGAGTCCAGGTCTCATCAGCATTACAGGTGATCACAGACTGCCCTTTCAGCTGGTAGCCTTCCCTGCACCTGATGGATATGTTCTGACCAACATAAAAATCCACCTCGGACAGAAGGGCATTCTCTGGGATTATGAAAGGCACAGGACAAGGGTTTGCTGTTCAAAGAAAGGGTGTGAGGGAAAAGGAGAAGTGAGGAAAAAGGGATGGAAGGAAGGAAGAGAATACCTTAGAATAGTTTCTGCAAATTTCAAAATCAAATCATATGAAAAGCAATAGAAATGGATGCCGCACACAAGTCGAATTTGTAATTTGATGTAAAGTTATGAGATTTGGGTCATAAAATCATAAAAAAGCTTGATTCTCTGCTGTCACATGGCTTGCTACCATACTCAACCAATGCCAGAAGAAGGATTTAAGTGGGGAATATCCTACTTGTTACTATCAAACTATTCTCTCTTGTCCTTCCTGTTTACCATAACTTTACTATAAAAAAGAGCCAGACCTATCCTACTTCTTGTTCTGAGGGGCTGGACCAATAAAGAGCGGCAAAAATCCAGGTGTTTGAGCAGAGACTTACAATAACATTCATTAGAGTTTAGAATTTCTCTGATAATCTTATTTATTGCTGGCTGTAAGCTTGCTGAGCTATTTTTGCATGGTCTATTGATCTCATCATGAATGTGGAAAAGGTTGGACTCTATATACAGCAGATGCCAGTTTCCTGAAACTTCAATCTTGTAAGTCCTTCATAATACAAAAATTAAATATCTCAATTAACCACGCTAAGACTGCAGCAGATCTTAAAATTAGTTACAGACACATACAGCAACAAGGAAGCATGTGCACATGTGCATAAGGTGCTATTTCACAGAATCACAGAATAATTTATACAGCCATTAAGTCCAACCTCCTTCTCAAAGCAGGGCCAACTAGGTCAGAGGTTGCTCTGGGACTTGACCAGCTGAAATTTGAATATGTGCAAGCATGGAGATTTCACGTCCTCTCTGGGTCCCTGTTCCTGTGTTTGACTGCTATGATGGTGAAAAGTTTCTTCAAATACTTAATTGGAATTTCCTTTGTTGCAACTTGTGTCCATTGCCTCTCATCCTACCACTGTGCACCTCTGAGAACAGTGTGGCTCTTTTTTGTTTACAGCCTCCCAATAGTCAATTGTAGACAACAATAAAGTCTCCCTTTTGCCTTCTCCTCCAAACTTTTCTCTCACCTGTTCCTCATATATCAAGTGGTTGACTACAATTGACTCCATTTTATGTCAGCTTTCCGACTAAAGGGAGCTACGCAGAACACAGCTCGTTCTCTTACTGTCACAAAAATACACTCAGATAAGTTAATGCTTTAACATATCTCAGTAACTGCACCCTTTGTTCCTTTGTAAAAATGGGATGCAGACCAACAAATCTCCCAATGTAGGCCAAACCAATTTTTTGAACTACAAGTGACAAATTCTGCTCATGACCACTCCAGAAGAAAATTACAGTACATTTCCACAAAGATCTGCAGAAGTTGCTCTCGTTTACTGTCAGTATAAATGAAGAGCAGCCTAGCCTTTAGTGCTTACAAATTGACACCACTTTTTCATTACAAAGCAAACACGCACGTTTACAGAGAGGCAAGGGATTACTCCATCTTCCATCTCTTGTGCACTCTGCCACAGGTTCCCCTTCCAGGCTGTATCCCCTCTCACAGAAATATGCTACTGTACTGCCAACTGTATTGTTTTCATAAATTGCCTTCCCATTCAGCAAGGAAACTGGAACTTCGCATCTGGTCTCTGCAAAGGAAGAGCTCTCATTAATTCAGCTTGATATTAGACCTGGACTTCCAACAATTCCTGAATTACTCACACAGTATGTTTAATGCAGCAGCCACAAACTAATAAATCATGAAGAGCATTGAGGGAGAGTTCAGCAGCCCTGGGAAGGAAATGTAGCCAAGCTAGGGAAGGAGCTCCTCCCAGTGATGGAGAAAAGCCACAGCCGCATGTTTTTCAGGTCAGCAAAACGTGGCAGTGCTGGGGAGGAGAGGACACATTTATGACTTCATACTGGGGTCAGTGGGACAGAACATGGAAATGGTTCTTTCTTGCCACTGAGAGATACCCCAGAAACTTGGAGCCCTTTGTGCCTTCCTTTTCACCTGACAAGAAATACCAGATGAGATGCAGGATGGGTTTGGTGCAAGATGCTGACACTTATATTACTAATTGCTCTGCTCAAGATTCTCAGCTGTGTTTCTGAAGCCAGCAGGCAGACAGTTCAAGCTGGGCTACCACTGCCACACAAGTGACTCTGCTCTGCATCCCATTTTCCATTTGATTTTCCTAGGTGGTCTGTGTAATGGGATGACTGAAGATTAACTATCAGACAGACACAAGGCCGTCAGGCAAGAAGAAGAGAGGAGTTGCTGAAGTGGCTGTGCTCAACCTTGTTCAAGATGGTCTTCTTGACATCTGTTCAGCACTGCTAGTGTGTGACTTTTCTTAGGTGCCTGGCTAGGTACTAGAGACCTCCCCTCTGATGTGGATGTCCCTTAGCAACTTTCAAGGTTACTACTGTAAGGTCTGCAAAGCATTAGGGCACTGTAGTGCACAGTGATCTGTACATTGTGTGGTTGCCCAACACTGCATCTGATGGTCCCTAGCCCTCATGCAGTTTTCATGGCTCTGGTGACAGGAACCTAACACCTGCCTTGAGTAGAAGATCATTATCTGTCTTTCTTCGGTGAAGCTGTCACAGCATGCTGGTCCCCTCTGAATCTGTGTGTGCAGCTGGGTGTGGAGACATCAACATGTCAGCTCCATGTAAGAACGCCAGGAGCAAGTACAAAAAGCAAGCAGGACGCTGGGTCTAGAGTCTAGCTTGGGAGACCTGAGGTATATGCAGCAGGGAAAAGAACAACCTGAAAGGAATTATGATGGGCAAGAAATGAACTAGTGTGTTTCTGAGAGGAAAGGAAAAGTGTATTTTCATTTTTGTATTTTCATGACAAAGAGGCCAGGAATGGAGAACATACTTAAAAGTTAATGATACTGCAATTTTAGTAAGCTGCTATATGCTTTACATTTTGAACAGAGTCATCCAACAATACTGGCTAACTGTTCAAACTTGGGATCTTAAGTTTTTGTTCTCTTTTTGTTTTGACAGCCTTGTTTCCACCCACTACTGCCCACTCCATATGACATAGACAGTTCTTGCTCGGCACTCATTCTGCTTTGTGGCATGAGCAACAGGACCTACTGAGGGAGCACCTGAAAACAGTGATTTGCAAAATGGTACACATCATGCATTCCTGRTGTTTGTTCATGTGAGGAGTGTGGAGGTTAAAGGCTGAGCTGTTGAGACTGTCCTTGGGGCCCAAAGTTCAGAAAAAGAGTATCAACTTAATAATTGACTACAGAATGCCGCTGGGAGAAAAGTCACTTGTCCTCGCAGTCCATCACCTTTTGTTAGGGGTTTGATTTTCTGAGATGGCAAGTAAACTCATCTCTCATTAAGCTTGTTAAACTGCAGATTAAAACCTTAGGAAAAATGATGTCTAAGCTCTTTCTGGCTTGGTAACAGGCAGTGCTCCTTGTGACACATTTCATTTTTCAGGCACCATTTTTAATGCACATTACAGAATCGTTTCCTGAAAGCAGCTCAATCCCTGGATCATATGATATGCATGCATAAGGGAGGAGCTATCGCTTATCCCAGATCGGAATGTGCCAGGCCATGAAACTGAACAGTTACCTTCACACAATGGCAAGGGTTTACTCCAGCTTCCATTGGCAAGACATGTGATATTCTGGGGCCCAACAAGATGGTATCCAGAGTTGCACACAAAGGTTACATTACTTCTGTATGTGCTTCCCGTAGAAATGGCTTCTGCTTTTTGTATTGAGGGATGCAGCCCACAAGTAATTCCTAGGAGAGGAGAAAACTTTTTGGTTTTATACAGACAATGAAGGCCATTCTGTCTATCTGTTACACACTGTCTGACAGCTCTGTTCACACACTGGATTAACGGAAAGATGGGAAGAAAGAAGCTGTGAAGTATTACGTGGAGAAGGGCTATACAATGCCTTGCCTGCCCTCTCTCCTGGCATTCAGGCTGCAGACACCTGAGAGAGAATGTGCCCAAATGTATCTGATGGTGGTGTAAGTGATGAGGTGTGTCCAATCAAACAGAGTGATCCAGAATATTTCTTCTGAGCAGGCCAGAGGCTGCATTTGCAGTCTCCTTTGCTCCCTGTACAGTGGAAGATGATCTCAAGATGTCCCCAAGAAAAATGACAGTAGTTAAGAAGGCTCTTGCCCCCTGTCCCACGCTACTGTGGAAATCAGGCAAATTGGTCAAAGCTGAGAGAGAAGAATGCAAGGGGTAGGACTATGACATCACCATGAGAAGATGGGAAAGACTATAAAATCTTGGCATTTTATTTATAAACTGTATGAAATAAGTCATAAATCCTTTTTTCCATGCTCCCATGATTAATCACCTTCTGCTGCACAGAGAGCCAAGATTTGATCCTAGGGAGCAGAGTCTTGATCTCCAGGCATAGAGTGGCCAGGATATATTAGCCTTGGCATGGCAGAGACGAACCATCCCAGCACATGATGTCCAAGGCCCTGCACACCACAATGCAAGGCAAATCAAATACAGCAGGCCACACTCCTCCCCTACTGACCTGAGCACGACTCTATGCTTGTGCCATTTTACTGTGCCCAAAGGAGCTCCCTTCAGATCAGAGAGGAGCTGCCAATGCAAACTTCTCTGCTGGCTTTTCCTCTGGCTCCTCCTGTTACAGCCCTCCAGCTGGAGGGGGAGACTGCGAGGAAGCCAGCAAAAGTACTCTCTCAGTTTGTGCCCCAGCTGTCCTGGAAAACTGCCACCATGTTGCTCTGCTTGCTACTTACGCGTGCATGAAGGTGCAGAGGGGCTCCACTTTTTGTCAACGTGGCAAATCCTTCGGCTTGGTCCCTGTAGCTCAAAGCCAGGGCCACAGCTGTAAAAAACCTCACTGCCAAATAGGAACTCCTCTCCCTGAACAGATCCATTTTCTATCATGTCTGGGGGTCCACATGATACTCCTATAACATAAGGAATATGATCTGATCAGACATAATGCGTGTGGCCTGTCCTGTTCACAGCTCCTCCACAGGTTTTACTCTGAGAAACAGGGAAAGAACACAGCATTTATCTGGGTATTCCCAGATATTTGCCCCTCAGTAGCAGAACAGTATTATGCTTGGTGTTTCCAGTTCCTGCTAAAAGACAAAATCTATTGCTGCTGTGCTGGCAGAAAGCCTCAGGAAATTCCACTGTTGCCACTTACAGCCAACAGCTGAAGTCCATGTATTTATGTGGACTTGAAGTCCAAGTATTTATGTAGACAACTCCTATTTCGGCACTGCAGTCAGTGGGCATCAGACATCTCACAGAAGTGAAGTACCTTTGAGAATGAGTATCCGTAGAGTTACATTTGAGGATGCTAAGTACCTGCGACTCCTGGCAACTAACATGTTCAGAGGTCCTCAGTAACCCCAGAAACCATGACCTCAAGTGTCAGAACTATTTAAACTTGGAAGCTGTCTGCACAGCTTTCTTAGGGATACAGGAGCAAGGCAGAAAGGTGTAGTGATTTCCTTCACACTATTACCTGCACACACCAGCAATTCTGCAACTCTTCCAGGCTGTTAACAGTGGTACTTACCAAAAATTTTTAGGCAAATGCAGACAGTATGAGTTATAAAGCAAAATGAGCATTAGTGTTTCCTGTTGTCTAAAATCACCCTTGACCAACATTAAGTGATAAACTCAGGTGGAACGTACTTCTGCACACCGGCACTGTGCCACTCCAAAGCTTGTCTTCTTGGCAAGTTCGTTCTCCATCACCCTGTGAAACAAAAGAAAATGCTCAAAGAACAGCTTTACTTAGTCAACTCTTTTTTCCTATCAGCTCTAGTATCCAGCAAGGCCAGACATTTTCCCTCCATGTGCAACCCACGCAGACGTAGTTAAATGCTACAGCCCAAGTCTACTAGCAGAGTTTAGGGTAGAACTCCTTCCTGCAAAGTGATGGGTATTGTTTATAAACCAAAAGTTTGTGGGGCCAGTTAGTCAGTTCTTTTGTCCTTCTCCCTGGAGTATCGTCCTTCTTGTCAGTTTTACCATTCCTATTCCCAGGAATGTGTTATGCTGACAAATTTTCTCCTTCAAGGACTCACAGAAAATCTAACTAGCATTTTTTTCAACAACAGTACAAGCTTGTGTTTTATAAACATAACATACTGACTTTGACCACATCCCAAACACTCATTCTTTAAATTTGCTTATAAATAATGTCATTTCTTTCTTACGTACAGGCTTTATAGCCAGTCTAATAACCCAGGATTTATTTCTTATTTTATTCCAAGACATGGAGAACAACATCTGAATTTGTGCCTTGAAGTAATGTACTTTCATTACAAAGCAAACCCATTGACAAGGGCAGCTGTTTGACATGAGTGTTGTATGGCATGACACCCAAGGGACTTTGCTTTGCAAAGGAAAAAAAGCAGGACTTCAACAGCAGGGAAACAGATTGATGCTAGGTGGCGAAGCTGGAATACAAAGCTTGGAAGGACTTTTTACTGTATGAAAGCACTGGCTTATCACCTGCAAAAATTACTTGAAACAGGAATTCTACCTATCTAAATACCAACCCATCCCTCCATCCCCAGTGATATTACATATGTGGCAACATAATGCAAATCAGATTTATTGTTACCTAAACATTCTTTAAACTCTCCTTATTTTTATACTGAGTGACTGAGTGAATTCACTCCTGACTGGGTGAATTTACATGCGTGAAGTTCTTAATTTATTATTGGTGTTATGACAGTACAAAGGAAGCACAATCCTGCATTCTGCTTGGTACTCACAAAACACAGCGTTAAGAGCCAGCCTCTGTCCTGGAGACACCTCACTACCTCATGCCTCTGGACACGACTGTGACCTACCCTGCCATCACCTGGGGATGGTGGAGACCATGCTGTGCCTCAGAAATGTACTTTCATTTCTGAATTCACTGCAGCTTTTGAAAACACACCTGAGGCTAGCTAATCTGAATTGGCTAGCTTGAGTCCTGACAACAGGACAGCAGTGCTGCTCCAGAGCTCAGGTGGGGATAAGAGCCCAATGCTCATAATAAAAACAATGGACAGGAAAGAACTTTGTTCCCTTCTCCATCAGGAAGTAAAGCTGCCATTGAACAAACTGGAATCTCTTTGCCTTACTAAAAACAAGAAATACCAGTTCGTACCATCTAGCAATGTCATAGAACTGAGGGCAGTGGAGTTTATCAGGAGCTTTGAGTCTGAAAGGCACAATGCAGCAGACATAATGCTCGGGACATTATGAAATCGAGGGAATAATGCAATCTAACTCTGGCCAGAGAACCAGTTCAAYACATGAGAAATTAACTCTTCCATGATTTATGGTCACAAGCATATAGAATGCTGTATTTGCAGGGGGCTGAAACAACCTTCAGTTAAAAAAAGAAACAACACTGAAAGGTGTCTGCTGAACATCTATCTCTGAACAGGATGCTTATATTTGCTTCAGTTATACCCTTAAGTCATTCAAGGACTATCCCAGACATACCAGGAGCATTCTACAGACAATAACAACAACAATAGCAGATATCCAACTTCAGTGGCAGTTAAGGGAATATATCAATATGGATCAGACATAATACATTCTCACAGTCATCACATAAGAACTGAAAGTGACAGCTAAAGGTTTAGAGTGCTGGAGATTTGAGCTTGCTTACTTGTAATTCATAGCCAGAATCACATTTATAAAGAACCACATCTTTGTAATTGTATTTAGGGCCAACCACAAATCCATGCTCTGGAGACTCTGGGGTCCCACAGGACACAGGAATGCAGATGTCATCAGAAAAAGGTGGCACCCAAATGCCACTCTCCTGAAAAATAAATGCAATTAAAAGTGTGAAGGCACCACTTTATATGCTTAATTCATATTTAAATGAAAAAGTTAGGAAAAGCATCCTATGGCTGTGGGTGTACAGATGTGGTTAATGCAATATTATCTGTACAATCCTTAATAAAACTCAGTAATTTAAGTAACACTTTTAAGATGACAACAGAGTCTGGAGCTCAGCTTTGGCAGGAATGTTCTGCTTAGACTTACAAGATAGAAGGGACAAAAAGTAAATGGGGAAATAGAAGCTTGGAAAAGCAAGTTCACTTGTACGAGGTCACCTAATAGCTCAGGGAACATATCAGGCGATGAAAACCACAGCTGCCTGATTCCATGTTCTGTACTTCTCTCCTGGCTGAATGTCTAACACCATGACTACGTGCTTCAGCTGCCTTCCTGGACTCTCTAAGGGAAGTCTGATTGATAACTGAAGAGACATTCATCAAACGCACATACTCCTACTTCTAAGATCTTTGAAACAGCAAAATAAGGGGAAAACCTTTCCTTATGAAGTGATGATTCTGCAAAAACACGCATGCTCAGCTTTTCTCATATGAGCAGACTTACTGACTTTAAAAGAGTCTATTTACTGGCTTAAGTCAAGGTTGTCCACAGCTAATGTGACAAGGTTACTTGATGAGAATCCTTTCATAACATACAGAGGATTCAAGTTCTACAGCTGCATAGTGGATTAAAATGTGTGCTGCCTGTCATTCTGGAGAAAAAGAGCTCTGCACACAATCCTCAAAATACATTAGAAATCTTGGACATAATTTTTTAAAATCTTGGACATGATTTCTTCCCTGAAATGTGATAAAAGGAATGCTTTTCGAAAGGACAGCACTAGTTTTTGATGGAAGAAGAAATCAATAATTTCAAGTTCTGAAAGTCTATACATGGAAAACTAATAATTGCTCTTACTGGGCAACCAGGAAGCATATTATATTTTGCAGGACATGCTCTAAATTTTTTTGTTGTGTGCAATTAAGGGCCAAAAGCTAACGAGGGCATAAGGAGGACTCTTGAATTCAACAAAGCCGGCAAAATAAAACAGTGCAAATAACACTATACCTTGCATGTAGATGTGCTTGCTCCCACCAGAGTATAGCCTTCTGCACATGACAAAGTGATGTTTGTGTTCACAGTGAAGTTGTCCCCATGTACGATTACATGGGTGATATTTCCTGGACGGGGACACTTTCTGGGACAACAGGAAATACTTTGAGGAGACCACTGTCCATCTTCCTGGCACATGCATACATCCACCTCTGTCACCATTGTGTAGCCTTCCAGGCATCTGCAACATAGCATGAAGACCTGACCACAGAGACACAGCTAGGGATGAACTAACCCATAAATTACAAAGTCAGACGGTCATTTTTCAGCATTAGTTGTTCATATGCACACCTTGGGATTTCAAGGTAACCCTTTAAGAAGCATGCCTGGACTGATTTTATTCTGTTGCAAGAGCTGGAAGCTTCAGACTTCATCTCCAGCTGCTTCATGCTGCTGCAGCACCACAATGGAAAGTGAGTTGGTGGCTTTAGTGCTTGGAAGGGACTGAACGCTTTAGTGCAGTTCCTGCACTGCCCTTCCCTTTGCAAGGAGGGCTTTTGGTTAAGTAGACAGTACGTGAGCACCAAGCAATTCTAAAGATGATCTCGCTTTCTTCCAAGAACAAACCAAGCCTTAGGCTGACCACGGGCCATTTGCTTAGACACTAAGGCTGATTTGTTCTGTTCCACACAGTGCTTCACCAAGAGCAACTCAACTGGCTTGCACAAGTGGGTTCACTTGTAGAAAGGCAGACACAAGCACCCCCTTCACCTTGTTAAAGATGCATGGAAATGACCGATACTGTTAAATTCATCCACATGCCATCTCCCAATTCTGTTCCATAATATTATTTGCTTTTACTGCCAAAAAACCATCTCCCCTTCTGCCAAGGAATTCCTCACCTTGGAGAAAGAGATCCGCAGTATGCACACTTCAGGAAATTAACAAAAACCCCTTTCTCTCATATCTGACAAAGGAGTAACTTCGCATCAGCAACACTTGCTGACAGTGTAGTGTTGCAGTACAGAAAATGGGACAAGAGGGAGATCAGCCCTTCTGTATTACAACAGGCACCTGAAGCAGGATGAAGACGTAAATGGGGTGCCAAAAACAGAGAAAAATTGCACACCCTGCTGACTGTTGCTGCCACCTGCTAAGAAAATCTAAATGTCCAGGCCAGTGCTTCAAAGGAGGAGAAGAGGAATGCAAAGGGGAATGGGAAACTAAAGGTGGTGGAGGAGTGCAGCCCAACAGGCTGAAATACCTTGCTGGAGTTTTGACAGTAGTCCAAATAGTATTTCATATGTGCATGGGAACGTGGGCTTTGTCAATCTGAGCATGTGATAGGGCAAAACTTTTCTTCCAGGTCTTTTAAAAACTTGCACTAACTGAGGGTGCATAAACCTTCCGTCTTCATTCCTTCAGCGATTTTATGGAAACAGAATGGCAGCAGCATTCTTACCTGTACTGGACCTTGCTCCCATAGGTGTAAGTGTTCCCAAGAACCTCTGCATTTGGGACAAAAGGTGGTGGGCCACAGCTTAACAGCTCACACCTTGGGTATGGCTTCTTCCAGACACCAGTCTCCACACAAGTCAGTTCTGGACTCCCCTGCATGACAAAACCTGTCAAGCAGGTATAGATTATGGTGTTCTCATCTGCAGAGCTGCTCCCATTGATAAATGTGTTGGGGATGATGGGTGGAGAGCCGCAGGAAATCTGCCCGCAGCGAGGAAACCCAGAACTCCACTTGCCAGCAGCCTCACAGGTGACTTCAGAAGGCCCTAGCAGTTTGAAGCCCTCCAGGCATTGAAACTGGGCACTTTTCCCACAGCTGAAATCTGTACCAAGAAYGACCCCATTCTGAATCTGTGGTATAGGACACAGACAGGGTAGGCAAGATGGAAGGCTTCCACTCCAGGAACCATTGGACAAACATTGCCGTAAAGGATTGCCATGCAGCTCATAACCAGGGAAGCACACATACTGGGCAAATTCCCCATAGGTAAAGCCTGAGCCATTCAGAAAGCCATGGGACATGTCTTCAGGAGGTCCACAAATGACTGGCTCACAGTGTGGAGCTTCTGAATCCCAGGTACCATCACTCTGACAGGTAAGCGTAGACACTCCTTGCAGGCTATATCCTTCGTTGCAGTGATAGTGAACTTCTTTCTTAAAGCCAAAATCTGAGCCACTAGTTCTCCCATTGGGAAGAGGCAGTGGCACAGGGCAGGTCACAGCTTTGCAAACTGGAGTGATTCCACTCCAGCTTCCGTTTGCAAGGCAGACTCTACTCCTGTCCCCATCTAACAGGAAACCTTCGTTGCAGCTGTACTCTGTGTGTCTCTGGAACGTGTACTCCTCTCCAGTCACCTGACCATTCTCCAAAACTGGTGGTGTGCCGCAGGAAACAGGAATGCAAATTGGTTCACTACCATCCCATTTCTGGTTCTCTTGGCATCTCCTCTCTGTGGGGCCATTTAACTGGTATCCAGGATCACACTCGTAGTAGACAACACTCCCATACGTGTAGTTTTCCCCTTTTATGTTCCCATTCATAAGCTGGGTAGGTGAGTTGCATGTTACGGCTTTGCAGTATGGAGCAGTGTTACTCCACTGCCGACTTGGCAAACATAGTCGTGTGTCGGAGCCAACAAGTGTGAACCCTGGCTTACAGGTGTACTGCACCGTGCTACCGAGCGTGTTCTCAGTGAAAAGTAAAAAACCGTTCTCTGGGGGTGACAGCAAGGTGCACTCTATTGAAACGCAGGCGGGGGCAGTGCCATTCCAAGCTCCATCTTCTTGGCAAGCTAGAACAGGGTTTCCCAGCAGCTCGTAGCCAGAGTAACATCTGTATAAAATGATACTTCCAAATAAGAAAGTGGTGAGCTGCATTGCACTGTCCTCCTTCAAGKAACTTTTGAAGTCTTTCAAATTGTCAGCCAGTAACATATGCGAAAGGGAGGGACTCTCTGTAACACTCTCCCGGTCAGAACGTCTTTCCCCATGTCTCACCTGCACATACTCCCCAAAGTCAATGTGAGGAGGCAGGCCACAGTCTGTTGGGAGACAGGTTGGTGTGGAGCTAGACCAGCCTGATTCTTCACAGGTCTGCATGGCAAGGCCAGACAGCTGGAAGCCTGGCACGCAGCTGTAAATGACCATGGCCCCATAGCTATAATCTGCACCCTCCACAAAGCCATTCTCGATGGGCTGAGGAGGCTGGCAGTTTATGGCTTTGCAGGAGGGAACCTCTGTACTCCACTCCCCTGTCTCTAGGCATCTCAGCGTTTCCTCCCCTTGGAGCTGGAAACCTCTGTCACAGGAATACCTAACAGTCTGCCCATAATGGAAGTTTGTGAATGAGTATTTGCCATTGAGGATCTTCTTAGGCCTTGGGCATTGAATAGGTTTGCAAGCTGGCCTTCCTCCAAGCCACTGGCCATCTTCTCCACAGAGGATAGTTGTGTTCCCTACCAGTTCGAAGCCTGGTTTACATGTATAGAGGGCTGTGCTAAGGAAGGTGAGGCCCTGCACATCAACAATGCCATTCTGAATTTCTTCTGGTTGGGGGCACTCCACAGGAATACATTCTGGCAAAGGCAAGCTCCATAAGCCATCAGCCTGGCATCTGATGGTAGACTCACCCTTCAGTAAAAACCCATCCACGCAGACGTATTTCACAGTGCTACCAAAATGAAGGGATGAAGTCAAGGGGTCACCAAAGGGGATGTATGGAGGTGCAGGACACTGTACAACCTTACAGAAGGGAAAGGAATCATTCCACCGTTGGGAGGGCAAACATTTCAGCACAGAGGAGCCATGCAAAACATAACCCTCCTTGCAGGAGAACTGTACAACACCGACTTGGTAAGTCACTTCCCTCAAGACCAGCTGGTTTTCTGCCAAGGGTGGTTCTGGACATTTTGTTGGTACACACTTCGGGCTTTGCTTTTTGCTCCATTTCCCAGACTTCTGACATGTCCAAGAAACATCACCAATCAGCTCATAGCCTTCATCACAGAAAAACTCAACTTTGGAGCCCATATCAAAAGTTTCTCCCTTGGAGTAGCCATGCTGGATGGGTGGTGGTTTTCCACAGCTGAGGGGAACACAGTAAGGAGGTGATTCACTGTACCATTGCCGATTGGCTTGGCAGATAAACACTGAGCTCCCGACCAGCTGGTAGCCAGACTCACACTGATAATTTGCCTGATTCTCAAAGAAGCGTCCAGATGTTTCCTGCAAAACAGATAAGACGGGGCATGTCTGAAATGCAGATGCATGACTGGGGCAACAGGAGGCTGATTTCATTTCTTGTGTTCTCCTGGTCTAGCTTCTAGCTGAATCCCAGACAGCAGTAAAAGCTGTCTGCAAAGGAATGAATGCAAATAACTGACACAGAATGTCTTGCCTCAAATGGTGCACTCTGCTGTCAAGAAATCTGAGAGCACCATCAAAAGAAAACAGAAAATTCAAGGCTTAAACAGTAAAAGCTAGAAAATATTTCCTCTGCTTTCCCCCTTCCTGACCCATGAGGCCAAAAGATGTGTAGACAGGAAGACAGAAAAGAAATGGGTCAGGAGAAGCTGTCATGAAATGGCCTATTGTTGTTACGATTCTTTAGCTTACAGGCGTATTCAAGGCTGGAGCCTTCAGATGTACTACTCCTACGAGATGTTTATAAATGCCACATACGCAGCTGCAGGGTCTTGAGCAGGCAGCTGAGGAGCCCCTCAAAAGTTGCAGCTCTGACTGAGGTATTAAAAAATGTCTCTAACTGGAAGGAATATCTGAAGGAGTSATCCTACCTAAGGAAGACAACACAGCGTGATTCGCATTAATTAGAGGATGTATCTGTGTGGTAGTCTGAACAGAAATTGTTGCTATTACTGCCGGAAGTCCATGCAGGAACTCAGATGCAAACCCACCCCCCCAGTTTTTAGCAAATGCAGATTCCATGGTGGCTAGATTTAAGGAAGGAGGGGGGGGGATGTTCAGAAGAAAAATGCTTTAAAAATTCAAAGTTAAATCTTTACAATAGTGTTTTTGATCTTCCTTACCACAATATTACCCTTGTGCATCAAAGCACAAAACATGTTAAGTAGTTGTTACAGGTTTGGGCTGCCACAAGGAGATTTTTAACTTCAGGCATTGTTGCAATGTAATTTGATAAGGGAAGGGAAGTTCTGATTTCAGTAAAGAAGTGTGCTTGCATCGAAAGGGAAGAAATTATCCCAAGGTGATTTATCTATTGCAAATAATTTTTTTTTTCATAGCAGTGAAAAGAGCAAGGCCTCTGAACTGGCAACAGTACTTCAAATGTCTCCACATGGCACTGGAAAGCCACCCATGAACCAAACAAATGAAGAATAAGACATTAAGGAAATCAATTGATTGTCATATGGCATCTTGAGTCTGCTAACTGAAAACCCACTTTAAGATAGGAAATCCCATGGAAGTGTCCATGTTTTTCAGACACGATTCTGCTGCAAATCCACCCGTTTTTCCCTTTGCTTATTCCATCCAGTCATGTGCTTCCTCAATTTTAACAGGAGAGCAAAACAGAAGAAAGAAAACCCCAACAGTGGCAATTGTGAAGACATATTCAGTTTGCTATGGTACCAGGCAGATGAGAAAACTCATTCTGTACCTTAATAAAGCCATTCTCAAGCTGCGGTGGTTCTCCACAGGACACTGGGTGGCATGTGGGCAAACTGCCACTCCAGTTGCCGGTGGCCTCACAGGTCCGCTTCTTCTCTCCCTTGATGTAGAACCCCTTGTTGCAGCTGTAAGCCACCACTGCTCCGAAGCTGTAGTTGGCCCCACTGGCATAGCCATTGCTAATGTGGGGAGGCTCTCCACAGCGAACCGGGATGCACTGGACGCTCAAAGGAGAAGGATTCCACTGGCCCCCTCGAAGGCACTCAATCTTGGCTGAAGTGTTCAGAACAAAGCCTTCCATGCACTTGAAGCTCACGATGGAGCCAGCTGCAAACCTGGCTTTACTAATGGACTCCAGGATGCTGTATGAGACGGTGGATGGCTTTTCACAGAAATCAGCTATGCAGTGGGGCATCTCCCTGCCCTCTGGAGGCACCCACTTCCCTTCTGCATTGCAAAGCAGCTGAGAGTTGTCAGCCAGGCTGTAGCCATCTGAGCAAAAGTAATAAGCTATATCACCAAAGAGGCGGTGGCCACTCTCTGGTGATGCATTTTCCACATGGGGTGGTTCATCGCAGGATACTGCCAGGCACTGCTGGTGGCTCACACTCCACTCGCCGCTGGCTAAGCACTCTATGGTTGCGGGGCCAACTAACGTGTAACTGTGGATAAGGAAACCACATAAGAAGTCAAAAAGACAAGCATTGTCAAACGCTACCTACAGTTTCCTGAAGCCCCTGCAGTACAAGCTTGCTTGCTAGCACCCCGGAAGAATAGGATCCTTTACAAAAGCTATGATAAACTTCAAAACGAAAATCTTAAAGCCTACATGTTCATGCGTGAGGTATCACAATGAGGGATATCCTAGCACGTCTTGTGTATATTGCTTCTCTCTCGTCTGTCCATCTGATTACCATTCCTGAACTTCCATTTTGGTTGAAACTACTCCAACAAACCTAGTATTGTGCTGCAACGGTCCATACAATCCTCAAAGAAACAATCCCACCGAGAAATTCTTCCCCTTTAGCAGAACTGAATGGAGAAGAAAGAGATGAAAAGCCCATAAAGGCCTTTTGGGTTCCTGTATCAGCCCTATCAATCTATTTTCACACTTGCAAGCAATGAGAAACTCCTTAGTGAGTTACTCAGAGACAGTCTTGCCAATAATGCACATGGCAATTTTTTAACAACTTCTTCCTAAAAAAACACTGTAAAAATTGTTATAAAAGCCAATAAAAAAATTAATGCTGAGTAGAAAAAAAAATCATCTTTTACAATGAAATTCTACCACATGATTACTGTTAGTGTAGTTGTATTTCTCTAATCTGGCTCTGGGATGCAGTGACAGGCATTACTCCATGCTGCTCATCACCCCACTTAAAACCCTGCTGCTTAAACATGCAACAGTATAGTCACAGTACCTGTGAGTATCTTCTGCCTCAGTTTTGAAATCTCTGTGGTGTGCTCTCACAAAAAGCAAAAGAAACAATAACTACTGCAAAGTTCCCAGTGACTCTTTCCAGCTGCAGGCTGAAAACTGGTTGTTCAGATTTTGATGGCAACATCTGTAAAAGTGCTTTGTCTTGTTTGCAGGATTTGTTTTCAAAGCCTCATGACTGGACTCCAGAAAAAGAGCCTGTTATRTGCCAATGTTTAATATGATCCACTCTATTCACTGTCGCAGACAGCTGCGACCGTTTTTAAATGCTGCTATCCTATCCCATTTAAAATGCTTGCACAGGAAAGAGAAGCAGCTTTTTAAATCATAATACAGTCAAGAAAACAGAATAAGGATGCTTTGCTTCAATTGTGTTTCAAATAATATTGCAAGGCCAGTTTATAAGAAAAATGCTGGCTTATCAATCTACCTTTTTACATCAAGAAGGAGCAGAAAATCCTCCAGTCATTTAGGGCCTGACCTGGCAAAAGCTCTGCATAACTGCTCTGCCTTTTGGACAGAACAGTTTCAAGAAATACAGTGGGACTGCTCACAGGCTGTAAAGATAAGTATGTGCAAAGGTTCTTGCAGGATCAGAGTCCAGCATTACATTCATGCTTGACATCATCAAAATGGAGCCTCATCTTTGATGAAATACAGTCTGAAAAGGTCACTACACTGCGTAGACGGAAAGCAAAGAAAAATAATGCACCTCAATAAACAAGGATTCAGAGTTTTAAGGAAGCAGAATTTAGAACACCAGAACAGACAGGTCTCAAAACACACCAAACAGCTTTCTTATAGCCTGAAGAGAAATAGGGAATTCTTTATGACCAGGGCCTTGAGTTTACCACAGAAGTACTAGTTCTGTAATAACTCCAAGGGAGAGGGCTTCCTATTGAATTGGTCTATCATTCTCCATGACTCCTCCATTCTCCTCTTCCAGAGTGTATTCAGTTGCCGTGAACCTACTTTAAGAAATGCCTATGTATGTGTCCYGTACTAACTGGACAGCCCACAAAAAAATCTCCAGCACATTTAATTTCCAGAGAGTTAAGACAGAAGCAGTAAAAACGAATTAGTGTGCAGTTATAAAGGACTTGTGAAGCAGCACCCCAGTTTTACTCGTCCTGACTATTAGTCCAGTAGTGCTAATCTACATACCCTTCTTTACACGTGTAAGAGACCGTGTTTCCAAAAGTAAAGTTATTTCCATTGATGACCGCATCTTTGATTGCAGGAGGAGATCCACAAGAGACAATGTTGCAAACTGGAGGTGTGCTGTTCCAGTTCCCTGAAGATGCACAGACAAGTACAGAAGGTCCCTGAAGGCTGAGACACAAAGATCATTATTAAGGCTGCCATTTCACACCAGGTGAGGAACAGAGAGGGAAAGAGGTGCTTTGCTTCTCACTGACTTCCTGGCCCCTGTGAAATCAAGGGGAGTCTCTCACTGACTTCAGTAGAGGCCAGAATCTCACCCTCTGTTCATGAAAAAGCACTGCTGATGCTGTCAAAAAAGCTGGTCTTCAGATTATTTTGAAGAGAGAGCTGGTGGAATTCGTGCGGGGCCTCAATGCACTGTGCAGACACACACATAACTTCTGCTGTAGCTTTGCCCATCTTTGAGCCACAAAAGAAAGTCACGGGGTGCTTAAATATTTATTTAAGCTTAAAGATTTACTTGTATGCCATCAACACCATGCCAATCTTGAGACTTGCAACTAGGCCTCAGTCTGAGACCTGATTCACTCGAGGGCTTAAACGCTATCTTCCCTCAGAAAACTGAAGGAAATGCTCCAGTTCAGGTTTGTTTACAAAAACGAGGTAAAGGATTTTGCTTGAGTGAATGGCCACATACATTTGAAGTTGATGGTATTTTTTGGTATTTATACCAAAATGCATTGGTACACAAGGTGTGACTCAGTTGTCTAAACAGAGGTATTCAACACCACTCTGAGATGCCCTGGGTGAACCCCCTGGCCTCCAGCTGCTATGTCAGCTGGCTATGGATTCCCAGTAGGTCCCATGTCATATCTGAGAGCCCTACACAGGTATTTGAGAATTTAGTCTCAAATAGTATTAGAATCCCATGTTTAGTTGACTGAAATGAGCTCAGGGGTTAATGTAAAGCCCTTACAGATACGGCACAGGCCCTTGTCAGGGCAGTGGGCTCTGCCTACCTGTGGCAATAAGCTTAAGACAAAAAGCACATAAGAGGTGCTTGAAGGAAGAGACTGGGTCCACCCTTAGGTCCAGAAATAATGCGTAAGAGGGACACTGTTTGGGAGGGCTTCCCCTAGAGTGGTGACCACAGGAGAGAGGACTTCTTTCACCAAGCTAATGCTAGACAAGTAAAGGGAAAGAGTCACAACTGATGTGGTATTTGCTGCCTATATGTCCTAAGTCTATGGTCAAAAAACTCATTGACATTGATAAAAACACTGCCTGGTTTAGTAGGGTACAGATAAGCCCACACTGTGGATCTACAACTTAACACTACACTGGACTGCTGTTGAGGTATCCATTTCTATTAACACGATTAAAACATTCACCAAATGAGCACACCTCACCCACCTGCCTGCATCTGGACAAGGCAATGCTTGCAGCAGGAAAACACAGAAAAAAATCAGATCTAAACAGCTCCATATGAGACTGCTTATGTCAGAGTAAATCTGCTAGAGGTACAAGCAGATATCAGGAGAGGCAGAAACTTGCACTTAAAGCCACATCCTTGGATATAGCATTACTGTATTAATTTTTAATTGCAGCATATTAAAAATGCGTTTCCAATATAATTGCTTACAAATGTAAAACAGAATAAAAGCCTAGAATAAATAACTACTACAAAGAGTTCAAGGAATAAATTAGTAACTTGCAGAAGGTTCTTTCACCAAAGGCATTGTAAAACAATAGCCAAAATAATATTGGGTATGCGCTAAAGCTGTAGGGGTATGATAATCTTTAAAAACCAATGAGAACTTTCAAAAATAATGACAACTATTTTTCTGAATATTCAAAATATGTCTTTGAGCTTGATGGTAAAATAGAAGCATTGCATATATATATATATATAAAAAATCCTGAATCACATTCTTGAGCTGCTCCAATTTAGGATGAAATACAGAAAGTACCTTCAAGATATAAAGAAGTCTTTTAAAATTCTATTTTAGTATTTTATCTTTCTAAGCAATGATCCCAGCTTTGTCTCTTTCAGACACAAGTTAGACCGGCTGCATTTGGCTCAGGAACGTTCCTGCATTTACCTGTATCCATTGTCACAGGTGTATGATACAGAGGAAAGGTAGGTTGTGCCAGTGAGTGTGTATTTTCCATTGCTGATATCCTGTGGGCTAGGACAAGTCACCATTTCACAGGAAGGGGGAGGATGATTCCAAATGCCACTAGCAAGGCACAGAATTTCCTTTTCACCCACTAAGTTGTATCCATCATTGCATCTGAGTTAGAAGAAAAGAAGTGCTACCAAACACAGAGCCTTTTATGTACAACATATTCAGCCATCCATTTTCTCTCTTCATCCACACCTGCATACACCATCTTTCTCTGCAGGGCACAGAGAGGTAGTACTGGAGTAAACATTCATCTCTGCTAGTGAATAGCCACAGCTATAACCAAATGTCTTTCCAACATTACTTTAATCCCATCTTGCTCCTTTCCTTCATTTCAACCACTCTCTCAATTCAGCCATACTCTCATTTGTTGCCAGATTCTCAATCAATTATTAATATAGCACTTCAAACATACTGAATTCCTACCTGTACACCACCTTATTGTGGTATGTAAAATTTGAGCCCAAAATGGCACTGTTCTCTGGAATAACTGGACCACCACAGGATATAGCTTTAAAAAGACAGGATCACAAGAGAGGTTGATACAACACAAATAAAAAAGAACAGAAAATCAGGATTTGCTTTGTTTTCTCTAAATAGGTTTGAACACGTGTAAAGCCCTAGGTAACACTGGGTTCTTGACTAAGCTGTAACTGACATTCAGGGCTCTTTACCTGACTTCACCTTACTGAGAAACTGGACTAACTGGAAATAGGTAGTTGAAACTGTTCTACAAACCACATGCTTGACTATCAAGAGAGCTCCATATCCACCCCTCCCTATGGACAAAGTAATTGGTTTTTTGACATCATTTGTGTCACCCCTTCATTTTACCCTGTTGCTTCACCTCATTAGTTCTGGTTTTCTATAGAAACAATTTCTGCAATTATACCATGTACGTGCACCAGCCTGCCCTCTTTGGTTGCTTTTTATCCACCCAAACACAGTTAATCATCAGCCGGCTGAATATGAGCCCGCAGTGTGCCCAGGTGGCCAAGAAGGCCAACAACATCCTGACTTGTATCAGAAATAGTGGGGCCAGCAGGAGTAGGGAAGGGATCGTGCCCCTGTACTCCGCACTGGTGAGGCCGCACCTCGAATACTGTGTTCAGTTTTGGGCCCCTCACTACAAGGAAGACACTGAGGTGCTGGAGCGCGTCCAAAGAAGGGCAACGAAGCTGGTGAAGGGTCTAGAGCACAAGCCTTATGAGGAGTGGCTGAGGGAACTGGCGTTGTTTAGTCTGGAGAAGAGGAGGCTGAGGGGAGGCCTTATTGCTCTCTACAACTACCTGAAAGGAGGTTGTAGCGAGGTGGGTGTTGGTTTCTTCTCCCAAGTAACAAGCGATAGGACAAGAGGAAACAGCCTCAAGTTGCGCCAGGGGAGGTTTAGGTTGGATATTAGGAAAAATTTCTTCACGGGAAGGGTTGTCAAGTATTGGAACAGGCTGCCCAGGGAAGTGGTTGAGTCACCATCCCTGGAGGTACTTAGAAAATGTGTAGATGTGGTGCTTAGGGACATGGTTTAGTGGTGGACTCGGCAGTGCTAGGGTAATGGTTGGACTTGACRATCTTAAAGGTCTTTTCCAACCCAAACAATTCTGATTCTATGATCTTTAAGACATTAAGTTCCCACAAGTTCCTTGAAAACAGGAGGCTGGGTGGAGAAGAAAGACACTTCTAATGCTTGCATTAAAATGAGATGAGTCTACGCCTTTGACACTTTGGAGAGTCTGTATAAGACAGTACCACTATGAATATGACAACTGTTGGAAAAGCTTCAACTGGTGCTTACATCTCTTAAGACAACAGAGAATTCAACACTGAGACCCTTGTCTGCTGGGACAGGATTTCATTAGCTGCCGTGGTGTCTAAACGCTCTACGCTACTACTTTCCCCCTTCCATCTCTCTAACAACACACATTACAATATGCATTCTCCCCAGGAACCACACCTTCACAATGTGGTATTGGGTGGCTCCACTCTCCAGACTCCATGCATGTAAGTTTAGTCACTCCGATCAGCTGAAACCCTTCTTCACAGGAAAACGTTACTTCACTGCCAACACTGTAAGTGTCCCCATATAAGTGGCCATGCTCTGGATTTCCTGGATTACGGCACTTCACTGGTTCTGAGGAGGAAGAGAGAAACTATCAATAACATAACTAAGTACAAGGTTTTACAAACAAGTTGCAGGAGATGATATCCTTGAGAATTTTCTGAAAGTAGGAAGGCAGAGCATGTGGAAAACACACATAAGTAGTTTTACAGCCTTACCAGCTTTTCTCTGTTCCATATGTAAGTGACAGGCACTGAAGACTCATACAAGTAAGCTAATCTTGATATGGAAGAGCCCTCTGTAACTGAGTTTGCATTCATTGTCAGAAGCAAACACATCTTGCAGTCATTTTTCCCTCTGTGAGGGAAAGCCCATTCCAGCATGTCCAGCCCTGAATATGGAATCACCTCAGCTACCTTTTATCCCAACCTATGCCACTGTCTTGTCATCTTCACGCAAAGTTACCTTGCTTAATGTTTCCACAGGCAGCTCAAGCCCTATTCAGGTGCCCATATTCAAATATTTCTTCATTGCACAGCTCTGCTCTGAGAAGTGACACATTGTGGCATGCGGCCTTCCCAGGTCTTCAGCACATGTGCTCCACGTGCAAGAGGATTTTGCATGTGTGTATGTCTTGGAGCAGAATCCCAATGACAGCATTCTCCACAGGGAGAGGTGAGTTCTCAAGAAACAAAAGGAGACACTTCATGACACCTTTATTCAGGCCAAAGTGACCTAGAGATGAGAGCACGCCTGCCCTGTCCCTCCCTAAATGTCAATTACTGGCAACTGTCTTTCACAGTGGGATGCAGGATACTGGCCTATACAGAACCTTGGAAAGGCTAGCCTGATGTTTTTCTTTCCCATACCTGCACATTTTTTACCATCTCCTGTGTAAGGAGGGATGCAAGTGCAAACATAGGATCCATTTGTGTTGAGACAAGATGCATGCTCATCGCAGTCTGATCCAACAGCACATTCATCAACATCTACAAAAAAGAAACACAAAAAAGAAGTCTCTAGGGTGGTATTTGTAATAAGCATCTGCTTTAAATTTCTGTCTCACTAACTGTCAAGAGGAATCGCTTTAATTAGTATAATTAAAAATCACTCTTCAATCACATTTTTGATGCACTAGTAAAAATATTTAATGCTTAAATTAATTGCTTTCTATATAATTTACTATACAATACTGTGAAACATGAGAAAATCAGAGACAAATCCTATTAACCTTCAGTCAATACTTCCACAAAAAGTATCTAGTTTGCAAGTAGTAAAAGAACAGACATCGTAACTCAGGAGGACTACAA
Organism: Phoebastria nigripes; assembly: GCA_035582835.1. Lineage (NCBI taxonomy): Eukaryota > Metazoa > Chordata > Aves > Procellariiformes > Diomedeidae > Phoebastria > Phoebastria nigripes. The sequence continues at coordinate 110,949 of JAYKAV010002814.1, read as the reverse complement.
GGATGTTATGAGGTTATGCAGGGAGAAAATCAGAAGGGCCAAAGCTGGACTAGAACTTAATCTGGCTACTGCTGTAAAAGACAATAAAAAATGTTTCTATAAATACATTAGCAACAAAAGGAGGGCTAAGGAGAATCTCCATCCGTTATTGGATGCAGGGGGAAACATAATGACAAAGGATGACGAAAAGGCTGAGGTACTTAATGCCTTCTTTGCCTCAGTCTTTAATAGTAAGACCAGCTGTTGTCTGCGTACCCAGCCCCCTGAACTGGAAGACAGGGAGCAGAATGAAGCCCCCATAATCCAAGGGAAAATCATTAGCGACCTGTTACATGACTTAGACACACACGAGTCTATGGTGCTGGATGGGATCCATCCAAGGGTACTGAGGGAGCTGGCAGAAGTGCTCACCAAGCCACTTTCAATTATTTATCAGCAGTCCTGGCTAACCAGGGAGGTCCCAGTTGACTGGAGGTTAGCAAATGTGATGCCCATCTACAAGAAGGGCCGGAAGGAGGATCCGGGGAACTACAGGCCTGTCAGCCTGACCTCGGTGCTGGGCAAGGTTATGGAGCAGATCATCTTGAGTGCCATCACGTGGCATGTACAGGACAACCAGGTGATCCGGCCCAGTCAGCATGGGTTTATGAAAGGCAGGTCCTGCTTGACTAACCTGATCTCCTTCTATGACAAGGTGACCCGCATGGTGGATGAGGGAAAGGCTGTGGATGTTGCCTACCTAGACTTCAGTAAAGCCTTTGACACTGTTTCCCACAGCATTCTCCTGGAGAAACTGTCTGCTCATGGCTTGGACAGGCATACTCTTCACTGGGTAAAAAACTGGCTGGCTGGCCAGGCCCAAAGCGTTGTGGTGAATGGAGTTAAATCCAGTTGGCGGCCGGTCACGAGTGGTGTTCCCCAGGGCTCAGTATTGGGCCCAGTTCTGTTTAATATCTTTATCAATGATCTGGACAAGGGGATTGAGTGCACCCTCAGTAAGTTTGCAGACGACACCAAGCTGGGCAGGAGTGTTGATCTGCTGGAGGGTAGGAAGGCTCTGCAGAGGGATCTGGACAGGCTGGATCGATGGGCAAGGCGAATTGTATGAGGTTCAACAAGGCCAAATGCCAGGTCCTGCACTTGGGTCATGACAACCCCATGCAACGCTACAGGCTTGGGGAAGAGTGGCTGGAAAGCTGCCTGGTGGAAAAGGACCTGGGGGTGCTTGTYGACAGCCGGCTGAATATGAGCCCGCAGTGTGCCCAGGTGGCCAAGAAGGCCAACAACATCCTGACTTGTATCAGAAATAGTGGGGCCAGCAGGAGTAGGGAAGGGATCGTGCCCCTGTACTCSGCACTGGTGAGGCCGCACCTCGAATACTGTGTTCAGTTTTGGGCCCCTCACTACAAGGAAGACATTGAGGTGCTGGAGCGCGTCCAAAGAAGGGCAACGAAGCTGGTGAAGGGTCTAGAGCACAAGCCTTATGAGGAGTGGCTGAGGGAACTGGCGTTGTTTAGTCTGGAGAAGAGGAGGCTGAGGGGAGGCCTTATTGCTCTCTACAACTACCTGAAAGGAGGTTGTAGCGAGGTGGGTGTTGGTTTCTTCTCCCAAGTAACAAGCRATAGGACAAGAGGAAACAGCCTCAAGTTGCGCCAGGGGAGGTTTAGGTTGGATATTAGGAAAAATTTCTTCACGGGAAGGGTTGTCAAGTATTGGAACAGGCTGCCCAGGGAAGTGGTTGAGTCACCATCCCTGGAGGTACTTAGAAAATGTGTAGATGTGGTGCTTAGGGACATGGTTTAGTGGTGGACTCGGCAGTGCTAGGTTAAGGGTTGGACTTGACGATCTTAAAGGTCTTTTCCAACCTAAACGATTCTATGACTCTGTGATTCTATGTGCTGTTACTACTAGTTTGGACAGACACTATGAGGGAGGACTTCTGCATTAAACACTTGCTTGGGAAATCCTCCATATCTCAAACTTCCCACCTGTAAGACAGGAAAACTTAGCCAAGAGGGGAAACACTCTGAACGTAAAATATAATTAGAGCCCCATCTTTGCTGAAGAGAATTACATTAGACTAGGAATGAAAAGTGCCTGCAGTTGCCAGAAAAGTTAAAATGAGTTCAAAATATATTAGCTATTATAATTAACTATTTATACAATAGTAGTGCCTGGAAATGCCAATTGATGATTTATGCTCCCTGTGGCTTGGTACTGTACAGCAAAAACATACCTCACTCCAGAATACTTCATATCAGCTTTCAAATCCTGACTGAACAGAAATGTTCTTGGTATGTAAACAATGAGTCATAAATTGCTAAGGGTCAATTTCAAAGTATCTAATTGAAAAATGCTGCCATCAGGGATTATTCCTTATATAAACCAGACTGTTAGAGATAGATAGAACAATTCTTCATTTAAAAGGCCTGCTATGGGACAGCTGTTGAACTAGAGGTATACCATGCAGACATATCGCTGGAGTTCTTTGCCGATTTCCAGGCAAAAAAGCAACTTGGTTAAAAAAGCAACAAAATTTACTGAATTGGTGTGTTTATTCTTCACTGTTGAATGAGTCTGGCCAGCATGAAAAGAACCCAACAATATTCTGAAAAGAAAAGGAGTTTCTGACATGCAGGATGAAAACTGCACATTAAAGTCAAAACAGTTGCCAATTACACAAGCATCAGGAGAATGCAAACTGCTACCACAGCAGAACTGGAATGACTGCTCCTCCTGTAATGTCTTGTAAGGCAAGGAAGAGTGGAAGGACACTATAAATCAGATCCATAACAGAGCAAAAGGAATGCCCCAGGGCATAGGTGTACCAGGCTTTGCTAGCACCTGTCTGGAGTGTGAATCAGAAAGGTAAAGGGTGGGTCAGGATGCCAAAGTCACTCGTTTTCCTTTTCCCCTTAGCCTACTCTGCTTTATGAGAGAGAAGGCAAGCTGGAAGGTGGGGCACAGGGCTTTTCCTTCTCAATATCATGCTTCCTATTGCACAGATGTCGAACTATTTGGACAGCCTTGCAGCATCTGCTCTGAGTCTGCTCATCTTTAGGCCTTGGTATAAAGTGCAAAGGAGAAAAGCAAAGAGAGGAACAACAGGCTGGACAGTCTGTTTGGAGGTTCTGAAAGAGTCACAGTAGACAGGATGCTATGAAACCAGATGGATCCTACTCCAAAGTGAATTTTGGCAGAACTAAAAGACTGTTGCTCATTTTGACTGAAAAAATTATGTGCTATACCTACATAAAATTAAAGAGTCAAATCAAACACAAATCTTGCCAGGTTGTTATCCCGCAACTCCCATGTTAGGCATGACTAAGACAGCAGCAATCCAAGTACAACTAGCTAGTGGATTCCAGCAGGGATCTGCTGGAGACATGGCCCTACAAGAGCAGTCACACGCAGTCCTCCGTACAGAGTACAATGCTGGTCTGTCTCACCTTTCAGCTCCTGCACCTGCATCTGGTACTCCAGTACATCAGACCCAGCTGACCAGGAAATAAGTTATGGTGTGGCAACTATGTGAACTGTGTCTGTAAGTGCACTCCCAGCCCTCTCAATGCTGCAGCTGCTTRCTGACAGGTGTGTGTGACTGACCAATAAACCCCCACAATGGAAGAAGGCTCAGAGGAGATGGGCAAAGGTGATCTGCCCATGAAGCTCAGGGAATAATGTGGGATGTAGCTGACCACTGCTGTTACAAAGAAGCTGACTCAACATAAGGGGACAGGGAGGTGGACTTTGTTTTAGGTAAAAAGCTATCAACAGTTGAGTGGATCAACTGGTGGGGTAAATGCTTCTCCCCGAGTTCATTAAAAGAGTGCAAATGTCTCCCTGAGTTAGCCGGACCAGCATGGGGGGGAATTGAATATGTGGCTCACGCCAGCATAGAGTATAAAAACCAGACAACTAGCACTGGGCTTGAGCTGGCTTCAGTTCATGTATTCATTCCCAGCTACTGGGGACGCCCAGTGTCATGACGGTGAGCGTATGATAGAGACTGGTAATGGGAAACACTTTGATATTGTGATTGAACTGTGTATTGCAATTGCTATATTTTGCCAAGTGTAATTTGTGTTTATTTGTATTGTGTTATGCAGTATATTTTGTATCACTCTGCTAAATCAGAAATCCTGTGCAGCATCAACTATCTTCAAATAAGTAAATCTGATATTAAACATTACAACCTCCACGTGTGGAATATCTAAAAGAACCTGGTCAGAGAGAATGGGACACTGACAGTGTGCTGAAGCACAGGGAAATGCACAGGTTAGAAGAAGAGAATGCAAGGACTCCAGGGCTAAATGAACCTGGAAAAAGAGAGGCTGGGAGTGCAGTGCAGGCTTATTAAGTGTAGGGTGTGGGGCATACAAGAGGACCAACAGAGAAAGGTGCCAGAATGTAGTTTTGGTTTCTCATAATGCTGWGCACGGTGTTTCAGAAATGTAAGTATTTTGGAGTTGTTTTGGATTTCTGAGACTCTGGTCAGCCTTCACAATTTCAGAATGAAATCCCACCCAAACCCAAGGGCACAGGAGAATTGCAAGATCGCCAGCCCATGCAGCCACATGTATGGCATATCTCACCAAGGCAAGATGGTGAAATGCTGTTCCAGCTCCCGTTGTCCAGGCACAACATCCTGGAGTCACCCAACAAATAGTAGCCATTGTTGCAGTGATAGGTAACGGTACTGCCAGCAAAAAAGTCCTCAGCTGAATAAAATCCATTTTCTAAAGGTGGAGGCACTCCACAGCTGATTCCTGCAACATGAATGAAAAGAGGGCACAGACATTAGCAGAGCAGACACAGATCAACTTCAGAATAATTCCACGTGAGAGCCACCACCAGAGATTTCTTCTCTGCAACTGTGGAATACCGTCCGCAAGAGGGCCCAGACCTTTTCTGAGGTAGCTAATTGATTCCAGGTCTGGTGGAGGGTCTTGTTTTGTGGGGACTTGTCAATCAGAGACTGAGCAGGACTCTCCAGCTCCTGCTATTCTGCTAGCTCTGGAGGAGACATCTGTGACTAAGATCAGTCACAGGACACTTCCCCTGATAATCAATGATCCTTGGTGAGTTTTAAGGAAAAAGGAAAAGTAAGTTTGCCTCCATGGAGGTTCCTGTTATTTCCCTTCACTGAAAAACAAGCTCAATGTTACTGTGTTTGAACATTGCAAAACTAGCTAACAGATTACTGCTAAGAGGTTACAGTACTGGTCTGAGACTAGGGAGTGCATGAACGATGGAAAGATTGGAACTGACCTCACATACAACCCTGGGCATCGCTTTGACTTTGACTATAGTAAATAAACCCTTCTGCTGCTGGCTGTGCCAGCAGAAGGCATCACTGTACCTGCCTGCTGGAGGTTGCTATTTATTCTAGCAGAGCTGCTTCTGTGCATCTTCATTTCAATCAAGATGACATGAACTTATTCCAACAGCTACACAGCTCATCTTTGTAACTACATGGATTGTAGGAACTCCTTGCTCCTCAGCCGTATGCAAGGATCACACAGTAAGACACTGTGAAGTGTTCAGAGCCCGTGGTAATGGAAGCCAAGTACTTGCTGTAGAGGGATAGAACTGAAGAGCCTGTAACGAAGACAGGCTGTTAGGGGATTGGGACCTGTGGTTTTGGGGGTCTTTGGTAGCAGGAGAAGGATCCTGGTGGGTGAAGGCAGTGATTACAACGAGCCTGATTCAGTCAGTAGAAGAACCTTTTCTGTAACACACCTTCCACTATAAACCCTGTAGTTCTTTATGCAGGAAATAGCTATCTTCAACCCACTTTCATTCATCAGGTACTTGTGGAACAGGCTGAGAAAGGCCAGTGGGCGAGTCTGGCCCTCATTCACTCAGGATGTTTGTGGCAGGTCAACCCTGTTCTGTCTGAGCTCTGTGCTCAACAGGTAAAACTGCCTGGCCCAATACAGAGAAATCAGAGGACAACACTAACAGGATTCTGGTGGCTTCTCACTGATAACGCACCAAGAAAGAGCAAAGCTGTCTCTGCCAGTGAACTTACACTCTGCCCAGCAGGACTTGCTTTTGGGTAAATCCTCACATGCACGCTATTCTTTAGGCAGAAGAGGAGACAGATCCTGGATTTGTGCTATGAACAACTGAATAAAGAGGAAGACATGGAAATCGCATCAAATCTAGATCAAACTATTTTTAAGGTATTTTTAACAAGTTTGATGATTTTCCCCAAACTACGGATCAATTTTGGGATCATGTAATACCTACTTCTCGAGCTAATTTACTATTCTGCTGAAATGAAAAATGTAGTCAGCTCCAACACATGCAACTGCAGTCACATGTGCAGTCACAGCAGAGGAGAACCAAAGGAAAAGAGAAGGCAGGAGCAGGAAAGCAGTAATCAAAGAACCTTGGCAACCTAAATGTATACAGCCCAGTTTCAGAAGAAGAAATCCTGTAAGTCTTGGAGCACTCCTAAGTCCTGACAGAAATATCTGCTGCCTTTAAAGAAATTATAACATACTAATGCCAAGGTTTTTAATTCAAACCAGACGTTCTCAGTGACACTTAAAAATCACAGAGATATTCTTGCATTTCCTGTGCATGTTCCACACTCCTGGTGCCACTGGGGAGGAAAGTTCAGCGTATCAGACTGGTGATCCAAATAGACTAATTTCTGCCATGGGCAGTAGAAACTGACTGAAAAAGGTGGCAGAATCCAATCATGGTGTAGTTCCTGCTCAGTAAAACATGAGTTTAGTTTTAAGCATAATTTATATGCTGTAACATGGATGGATTCAAGTGCATCATAGCTGCAGGGATAAACAGGCCATGAACAGTGACAGGGTCCAAATAAAAGCTAGGGTTTCCTAATCCTGCCAGCCCACTGAGACAACTCACTTTCACAGCGGGGAAAAGGCCGTGTCCACTGTCCCAGGTTAAGGCAGTGTTGAACAGAGTTTCCCACTATCTGGAAGCCTGGGTCACAGGAAAGGCTCACTTTTGACCCTGGCTTTACATCAGCAGAAGAAGCCCGCAGATGTGGTATGGATCCTTGCAAAGACGGACAGTCTGTGGACAAAATATATGCATAAGTAAGAGATACAGCTATGGGCTGAAATGAATAAATTTGTTATCTGATTGTTTGATCCTGTGTAAGTTTATCCAGGAGAAAGCTTTGAGAAGTGTTATGTATGCTACACCCTGCTTGGGTTCCAAGGGTTTTGAGAATCATCAACATGTAACACCAGAAAAGGAATCCGTAGGAAAAGAGGTGAGGAGGCAGTAGGTATTTTAATACCACCCAATTATTTTTAGAATAAAAGACAAGAAAAACTTCCTTCTGACCCAACACCATCTTCACTCTTTCCCCATCTCAATTCAGGAAGCAATAAATCTCTGTCAGAGATTCCAATGAACTTTTGTTACAAAACCCTGGAATTCGAGGAATGAAGGACTGAATGTTCTAACTGTCAAATTATCAAAATTATTTATTCAAGGTTAGTAGGGCAAAGGCTGCAAGCTAGCATATTTGACCTCATAAAAGAGTCTTATAATATTGCTCAGAAAAAAAGGGTTCTAAGAAATAAAGTTCTAACCAGCACAAAATATACTCTTGTAATCTATCTTCACTCTTCCAACAACTCCTGGCAGGAAATCTGGCCAGGCTAGTACATTTCCTTTTTGGAGTTCTTCTGGACAGGATGTAGCCAGAGATTTTACCTATGGATTTAAAACAGTTGATTAGGTGCTGTTTAAGGACCATGTAGGAAAAGAACGTAAAAAAACATTCCTTCCACGTCTGCATGCAACACTAGAACAAATCATTGAATAAGCGATGTTCATCCTTTCTAGCACAAGAGGCTTCTGGCTGAACTACTTGTTATTCTGTACTTAAATGCCAGCAAGCTGTGGACAGGCATGTACTGAGGCAATACCTGAAGGAATACTTGTCATACAAGCAAAGTATAAAACATAGTTCTTGAAACACAATTGTGTTTGTTAGCGTGAAAGAAAAATGTATTTATGTCACAGAAGAAGGCAGATATGAGAATGCAACCTGAAGAGAAAACTTGATGTATTTGCAGAAAAATGTCAAATAGGAGCCGAAAGGAACTTAATGTTGAAGATTTGCATTCCGCAAACTCTGCTAGCACTGCACCACATTTAAGGAACAAAAACACAAAAAGGAGCAGTTTAGTAAAGCAATTTGTTGTTTCCAGGACAAGAGTTTTGTGAATTCAATGCACTAGGCTCTTCAAAACACTGCAGGCAAGGCCTACCCACACCAATACTAACAGCAGTATAGGCACTGACTTCAACCAAAGCAGGACAGGGCCATAACTAATAACGTACTGAAGCAGGAATTATATAGGCAAACTAAGGATAGGAGAAAGAAAGGAACACACTGTTAGATCAACGGCAGATTAGTATCTTGAGAGCAGATCTGGTCAAATATATTTGATGGAAATGTTTTCCATTTAAAACATAACTCCTTTAATGGCACCACTAGGGGTTTCTTTTGCATTCTTACTATAAGAAACTGAAATGCCAATGGGAATCCTTAAGCTGTTTCAGTATTGTATTTTAATGTAAAAAAAAAAAAAAAAATTTCAGTAAGGTAAAAATATTTCTACTTCTTCACTGTGACTCTGAGAATCTATTAAACATAGTAACATTGTTATATTTCTACCTGGCCACCAACAGAAGGAACTTGGGGACTACAACCCCAGATGGCACAGCACTTTTAAGCTATTCAGACGCCAGTGTGAATTATATGCAATAGTAAGAATACACAGACAGACCCTTAATGATGGGATGTCACATAAATATTCCATAGTGGTCCCTTGGAAGGAGCTCAGATGTCCCGACCCCAACATTTGTAAAAAAGAAGGCCGTCTAGTTCCATTGGATGCTCAGGGAGATTTCTGCTACATGAAAGTGTTTTAAAACTGCAAATGAAAGACCAGGGCTTTGGATTCACTCTGCATTGCCTTTGTTCACTGTAACTCCAGGAACAGAAAGGAAACACAGTCCCAGAAGGTGACTGGGACTAAGGTGTATTACTGGCACAGTACTCCCCATTACGTTTCTCCTTATCAGGGCAGATGCAATCATATCTCAGCCATGGAACTGCTGAAAAAAACGTATGTGCCCTGAGGAGGATAAATGTGCAGCACAGGGATAATTAAGGATTTCCTCCTTCTTTTAAGGTATCAGAGAGGGAAGTGGTCTACGGAGAAAAGATGGTTATTCAATTAAGAGAACATGGTATTAATTAGGCTGCTGAGACTACTTCCTACTCTTTGGCTCTTCTGTGCTAGGGGGTCATTGCAGTAATTCCCTGGCAGGGGGAAAGGAATGTTTCCTTCAGCAGCATGAAAAAATGAATTAAGAGCAACGATAAGCAGCCCAGTGGGCTGTGTACACCTCAGCACAGCCAGCCTACCCATACAATACATGCAGCATGGCTTCAGAGCACAGCTAGCTGGTTAGAAAGCACAGGTGTGCCCAGTTCATGCTGAACAGTTGGGAAACTGCCTTTCTCAGAAGGGTGACTGTCTTCTGTCAAGTCTCCAGTGGATGAAATCAACTACAAAGAATAATGTGCTATACTGTCTGTGTGAGAAAGGAAGGTACACCATGAACCTCAGACTGAATTATTCTCACATTCCCCCTACCCTGAACTCCACCGAGGTGGATCAGACTCTTCTAGAGTCAGTTTAGCTGGAGAAGAGAGCAACCTGCTCTGTTTATTCTGAGGCCATTTCAAAGATCTCACTTCAACAGCATGTGCTGATGGAAACTGCCAAGGCCAAGGGCTGCAAACAAACTGCAAGGAATCTGCAGGGAAAAATTTCCAGTGTGGGAAAGGCAGGTTTAGGAATTAGCCCTTCCAAGCCATATGATGGAGAATGGATGGCCGGAAAGGACCTCACAGTCCCATATAGACAACTCATATTTCTACTGCTGTCTACTTAGCAACAAAACAACCAGACCATTGGTTTACCTATACAAAATAAATGTGCAAGTGGATAAGCAACTGAAGTACACAAAGAAAAATCTTAAAGAGTGGACTTTGCCTTTACTTTATTCACTGGGCAACATATTCTGTCACCCTGCTTTCCTTTATGGCTGAGAATAGGAAGGTAAGACTTACTGAACAGTTCCAGCTGGCCACAACAAAACTGATAATAACAGATAATGATAGTGATTTACTATCCCAGGCTCTGAAATGAATGAGGTAAAAATTTTATAGGAAGCTTATCTGGCTCAGCTCCCTGTCTGGTCTCACATCTGTCTTTTCAGATGAGTAATATGGATACCATAAATGAAGGGCAGGATTTTCTTCCTTGTTCTAACTGCATTTGAAGCAAATGGGAATTTAATCAAGCCTGTCATTAAAGAGAGACAACTACTGAGAAAGATTCAGAAAATCGCACTTAACCTCTTCACCAGTGTGTCCTGTAAAATCACACATATACTTATCAGCTTCAAAACTGCTAGCGAGGAAAAACCTGAAGATTTGACTTGGCAATGCAACAACTGGTGACCCCAAAAGCCAAGAACAGTAGCAGACTGCTGGACAGTTCTGAACCTAGCAGAAAGCCAAAGTAGCAAAGAAAAGGAGAAAGAAGCAGAGGATACATTTGGATGTTGGAAGCAAAGATTCTGCTTTACTTCTATTTTCTGTTCATTTTGTTATTTCTTATTTAAACCACCAAATAGTGGTAAAACCTTAAAAAAACGCCAGGAGAAGAGCAAAACCTTTTAATCCAAAAACGCTTCCCCCAAGAAATGCCTCTAACTTTGAACATTAGTCCTTGCTGTTCAAGTGTTACCAACAGTTTAATAATTTCTGACCTTCAGGATTGAAATACTAATGACCAGGAAGTGGTGATGGAGCACACTGTCATCACGTTTGCAGATAACATCAAAATGGGAGGCCCAATCTGCAGGGCTGTCTCTGCTCAAGGACAGAGCTGCATCTTTAGGGACCTCGACAGGCTGGAGGAATGGGCCAACACAGGCCTCATGAAATTCAACAAGAACAAATGGGAAGGAAAAACCTCTGAACGATACAGGCTGGGGAAAGCCTGGAGAGGGAGCAGCTCTGTGGAAAAGGACCTAGTGGCTCTGGCAGGTGGTGAGCTGAGTAACAGCCAGCTGTGTGCCCTGGCAATAATGAGGAGCAACAGCATCCTTGGCTGTGTGAATAGGGTCACAACCAGAAAACCAAGGAAGGGATTATTCCCTCTTCTCAGTGCTTATTAGACCACATTTGGAGTATTGCATTCCATTTTGGGCTCCTCAGTACAAGACAGACATTGACAAGCTGGAGCAAGTTCAGGGGAGGGCATCAAAAAGGTGATGGGCTGGAGCATTTGCCCTGTGAGGAGAGGCTGTGGGACCAAGGCTGGTTCAGCCTCGAGCAGAGACAGCTTTGGGGACACCTAACAGCAGCCCCCGGTACCTATGGGGAGGTAATCAAGTATACAGAGCCAGGCTCTTCACAGCAGTGCATTATGCGAGACAGAAACAGTACTCATAAACGGAAGTGGGAGGCCGCAACCAGATACAAAGAAAAAAATTTCACTCTGAGGATAACTGAGCACTGAAGCTTGTCTCCCAGAGAAGTTGAGGGATCACTGTCCTTGGAGACATCTTTTGATCTCCACTAATTTTTTAATTCTGTGAAAGTTTAGTGCCAAACCTTTATTTTTGGTACGTGAATAAAAGTAGCCTAATATTCAGTTATGCTGCCCATTCAGACTTTTCCTGGGACTAAATACTCAGATTTTTCGTAGTGCCTAATGCATTGACACATTCTGATGCCTCCCCTCTGAAGTTTTACCGGTGCCTTCACACAGCAGGATGAGGGAACTGTAACCTGTAAAACAAGCCCTGAGCTTGTTTCATTGGGTTTTCTCCCTCTTCTAACAAGACTGCTAGCTTTTGTGTATGCCTTCATTTCTCTTTCAAAGCTACATAATACAGAAAGGCTCAGTCAAAACAGAAGGTGACTCAGTGTTGATTTTACCACACCTAGTTTTGCTTAAAGATACTCTGCTTACTATGCTAAGCTTATTACCCTAAGCCAGAGCTTCATCTGGTCCCTACTGACTTCTGTGAGAACAGAGGTCTATCCAATATGCTAACTTTGAATGCCTTTTCAAATGTTCATCTTACGCTCAGAGCCCTGTGCTCAAACACTGCAGTAAGGACTTACCTGCTGTGGAGACAGGACATGGTCCCAAATGTTGAGTTGGCTGATGGAGCCCACAAAAGATTCAGCTGGGTTGAATCCTTCTCCTTTCTGGTCTTGCTCTTGACTCAGTACAAGTGCACCACCACCTAAATTCAGAGAGAATTAGAACAGGGATAGGAAACCAAGCCTTACAGCAGGGATCCCCATAGGAAGATTAAAAGTGAAGCAAAACAAAACTTTTACTACCCTATGTTACTAAGATTTTGTAGGAGATTTGTGCAGGAGACCAGCTATCTTCAACAAATTCCCTCAACAAACCTCTGGGAAGCCTTATGCTAGACCGAGGTTAAGTGAGCATAACAATTTGGAAGTGAGTCTCAAATACACACTAATGCTGAACTCAGGCTGAGCAGAGCAGAAACCTTACATCGCAATGCAAAATGCAGTTTTGAGCAGGTGGGGCGTATTTACAGTGCTAGCTTGCACTAAACAAAGGCTTAGAAAGTCACATAGAACAAATATGATTCCAAACCCTCACAAGCACATTGGTGATCAGACAGTCAACATTCTGACATGACATAGACATTAATTTCCTCTCTCTGACCAGTTGCACAGATGATGTGGACATGCATTTTGTATGTTACAGGGTGTGTAGACAAGGACAAAAAGTAATGGAGACTGCACACTTCCTTATGTCATGTCTCTGGAGAGAACTCCAATGTAATTGGGAAAGACAGGGGCAAGCATAGGTACACATACTAAAATGCTTCACTATTTTTTTTTTTTTAAATATGGATAGTTTTTTGAAACTCTATGTAAATTCGGATGGTGGCAGTATGAAAACACTGTCAAAACCAAATCTCTTTGCAGCAATCTAACATCAGGCTTTTCACAGCTCTTCAATGATGAAGGTATTCCTTTTCATGTCTTCTGATATTATTGGAAAGACTGCTGATCGCAGGAAACAATGAAATAGCAAAACCCACCATGTTAGGAAAAACTGCAAACATAACTTTAAAAAGGTGTCTGAAAGTAACAGGAGAAGGCTAATTCAATCAACTCTGAGCGCACATGTAAAGGAAATGCCAGTTAAACTTAAGTTTATTGTGTGAGAAACCTATTCTCACAAAGCCATTCCAAAAATCAGCTCAGCACAGGCTCCTTTGTGGACTAAACTCTGTCACCCCCAAAACAAGTTACCTACTACTTTATCCTAGAAATGTGCACTTCGTCTTCAGCGAGGCTGAGTGAGGGAACTGTTCTCATGAGCAAGAATAGCAAACATGAGCCCTGCCTAAATGTTGAAAATGTGAAAACATACTAAAAACACCAAAATAAACATTTCATTGCAGGCATAGGAAATTCTGCAGTAAAAACAGAATGAAGGCAACAGATCTGGTGTAATATAAATAAAGCATACCAGGGATTTTTGAGCCAACAGAGAGCCCGCTGCCTCCATCAGACAGTTTTCCATCGATGTACACTTTCCATGCCCCATCCGTGCATGTCCATGTGACCGCAATGTGATGCCAGTTACCATCGTTCACTGAAGGACAGTCTGTGATCCTCTCTTTCCCATTTACATAAAGAACCCAGCTGCATGGAAGGAAGATGAAGGCATATTCAGTTGCATGCAGCAACTTTAAAAGCATGGCCTGTCCCACGTGACTCAAAGAAATAGTATTTGCCAAATGAGGTAACCGTGTCTACAGCACAGAAGAAATCTCTCTTGAAAGATCACCATACAAGATATCTCTCTCTCAGAGAACTTGAAAGTTATGGTTATCATATGTAAAGCATGGTGAAATAAGTAATGTGCTTTTGTACCAAAACATGAAGACTCAAGTCATGGCTGCATAGCGGATTCTTAAACTTGCCCCTTGGGTCCATCCCTGCTTTTGGAGTCACACTACAAGTACTCTGAGTGCTGAGCTCCATTTTATCCAATCATTGTCTCAATGCGTCATTTAAATATGATGTAAACATAGTCCAGACAAAAATATCCTGCTTTCTAAACTTCACTGCTTTCTTGCCATTACTCTTCTATGTGGCAAAAAGTGAAAGAAACAAAGCAAGGAGAAAAACAAAACAAAGAGGCAGCTCCAGCTACGGAGTTTGGATGCAGAATTTTCTACCCCAAAGTAGGCAAAGCTGATATTCAGACTTCTGGTCTACGCTTTCTTCATCAATTCAAGACATCTGCAAGCTACAGAAAAGCAGAACTGTGATTTACCCATTGTAATCAGTCAGAAGAAATGCATTATCACTTCCGTTCTCCACTGCATAAGAAATGGGAGTCCCATAGTTTGTGGTGTCAGTGGATTTCATCCAGAATGTACAGGTGATGTCACCAAGAGATGGGAAAACACCATCAAGCATGACGTATCCATAGATACCAGAGACTTCAAAATCAAGATTGAAACCAGAGGACTGTTCTGCAACAAAGACGAAGAGTTTTCAGAGCTACATTCCTGAAAACCCAGAAAGAGAATCAAATGGAATTTAAGCAAATGCAATAAAATGGAATGCAACCCATCTACAACAATTATTCACTTTAAATTGATCAGAAGTAGAAAGAATGTATAGCAGTCTAACATCAGCCAGCATACAGAGCTTTCCAAGGCTAGGAAACACATAGGGTTTGAAGAAAAATGACTGCAAAAGCAGCTGATTATCTAACAAACAATGAACATGAACCTTGCTTTTCAGTCCTCTGTCAATGAAATGACATACCCATCTGCCATCCAACAACCCAAAGAGGTGTGATCAGCTGGTTCCATTTTATTCACAAGAGTCAAGATTACACAAAAAAAAAAAAAAAAAAAAAAAGAAAGATTTTTTCTGCTCTGGACTTACTGAAATACACTGCACTGGTATGGAACAGCACTTCTGTGCTGCTCTTCATTGCAGAATGACATGCTTTACAAGGATACTACACGCAAATGTACCAAGCGGAGCTCTCCTGAAAGCTGGGTGTTACTAAACTCAGACATAGGATGGTAGGTCTAAATGACCTGTGTGTCCTCTACTGTCTCTGTAAAATCAACAGGGGTTCTTCAGCTTCTGTTTAAAGATTCACCAGCTACTAGTGTAACACTTCATAATTTTCACGGAGTGGCTAAAAGACAAATGGATCTGAGCCTWGTGGTTGTGTGGCCTAACTCCAGCATCATACAGGAGGTGTGACCCATTTTGCTCGACCATAGGGAACTTGATGCCCTTTTGCCCTCAGGGAACTTGATGCCTCTAGGACTTCTAAAGCTGAGACTACCACATACTAATCTCTAACCCTGTGATGCAAAGCCCTACATGAACTACAAGAAACAGAAAGAGCTGATTAACTCAGATACACAGAGCAAATACAAAATAAACTCGATAGACCTACTAGGTATTAAAAAGATAACTRTGCCTTCGAAAAGAGAAATGAATATAAATATGACATTGCACACATGCTGTTAGTTGTCTGCAATTACACTTATTAACACTGCAGTCACACAAGCTCCACTCAGATTCTCAGAGTCCCACCACCCTAGATGCTTTCTGGGGAAGCTGTATGAAATCAGCCCAGCCAGTGCAAACCTTGCCCAGAGACTTAGTCAAGCCACCTTTTTCTGACACTTGGTCCTGTGTACCTGTTTCACACCTGCTGCCTGTAAAGCCAGGGGGACATTTACAAACGTACGAGTTCAAGGCATCCACACAGGTGGCTTGGTTTAAGCAGGGACTGGAGTCACAGTCATTGATGTTCACTTCACAGTTTAGTCCTGTGTACCCTGTCACACACAGACACCTACGGAGGAAAAGAGAAGCACATTTCAAAGGTGGCTGCCATCACGACAAAGAATCTGGGCCATAAGGCCAGGTCCGCCAATGGGAATGGCATATACTGAAAAAAAAAAAAAAATCAACAGAAGAGATACTACAGAATTAATGGGGTTTTATTTTGGCTGTTCCTTTAAGTATGCTTGTATTCTATTAGCTGCATATTTCTTCTTGATAGGGACAATACAATATTTAAACACAGCGTCTGCGTTTCTTCATATGAAATTGGGGAGAGGCAATCATTGCATTCCTGTAAGTGAAGCATGCCTTCTAGAGTCCGCAGAATTATAGACGAGAGGTACTCAACTTTTCAGGCATATATGCTTACACTGAGGAAAAAACAAGGCAGTAGAAAGGCACCAAAACCTCTGGTACTTGGAAAACCAAGGTGTTTGAAAGGCAACAAAACTTCTGGGGCTTTAGGGAGGGAAAGAGTTATTAAACCCAGACAGTAACAGCTGGTCCATCTCTCTATCTCTACAGTGATCTAGGATGTGACACTGCTATTGGTATTTGTAACTTCTGATCTGAGTTCAGATACCCTAAGGCGTAAAAAGAAGTATTTGGAAGATTCCATTGGTGTTTGTATTTTAATCTCTGTATTCTCAATATGTACAGCTATCCCTGTCTTGTAGGCTATAGGAATGTAATATTATCAGGTACATAACTGGTCATCACCTATTGTTCCAGTGGAAAGCAAGACAAGCCCTTGAAGCTTGGGAAAGTGGATTTCTTTTGGAAGGTCAATATTAAAACTATGCAGTCCTACCATGCTTACACTTCAAACTCTGCATATTTTATTTGCTGTCTACCTTGGAATTTTTTAGGAGTGAGGACACTAGGATTGATTTTCTTGCCTTCTAAAATCTCCTTTAGTGTGCATAAGGGGACCATTTATATTGGATCAGGCTGCCAGATGCCTTGCTGAAATCTAAGAAGGCTGAAGCACCACAACATAACTGACTTTCCACATTGTATTACATCAATCATCTGTTTTTCACCTGAAGCTGTTGATACCATCTCTGCACGTAGCTCCATTCCTACAGGGTCTGCTGAGACACTCATCGATGTTTCTTTCACACAAGACACCAGTAAAACCTGGGAGGCACTTGCAGGAGAAACTGCCAACTCGATCTTCACAAATAGCCCTATTAAGACACGGGTTTGAAAGGCATTCATTGACCTCCGTTTCACAGTGAGCACCTGAGAAAAAAAGAGCAAAGTCACAGCTCCACTTTGAATTAACCTAAGAAAGACGATTACTAACCCATCTCTGTTTTTTTAAGGACCTTCTGGGAAACATCAAACACCAGGGTAGCCATGCAAGTTTGGGATTTACTCCATTAACTGAGGTTAAGTGGTCATAGAAGAATTACAGGAACCATCTTTGCAGTTGTAGAAATTAACACTAAGCAAACTGTGCAGAATTTAAACGGATATTGCCCATTATGTGAGTAACTTGGGCTGAATCAGGAAATTACCTGAGAAACTACTCTCAGCAACTAATGAAAAGCTGCTACAAAAGACATTTAGCTGGAACCTTAACTCTAAGGAGAAACACAAAAGCAAGAAACACATGATTTTGGGATTTCTGCTGTGAAAGAGGCTCTATGTTACAAGCACCGAAGAATGAAGAAACTGCGTGGAGCTCTTTGGCAACATGATAATCAACAGATATGCCTAGTTGTTACAGAAATCTATGAAAGCAGTAGAAAGCTGAGTATGGGGATGGGGAGTAGTTTTAATATAGACCATCTTGTCTACTGTTATAGTATTTTTCTTTTTAAAATAAAATTAAAAATAACCATTTGCACCCATGTGAATGTCCTTATTCTTTCCTCAACATCACACAGTGAGTTCATGGCAAAATTAGGAATAGAAGACCGATCACTTAGTAAATCCTTCTGAAGCCGTACTTATACTACAGAGACTCTGAGAGATTACACAGACCTAGGGAATCTAGTACATCCATATCAACATATAACATATGTAATATATGGCAATGAGATTGAAATACTTTGGACAGGGTAGGAAAACATCTTTTTTGGTCAGAAAGAGTGAAGGCTGACTTTAACAGAAAAAGGTGTACCTGCAAACCCTTTTGCACAAGTGCAGCGGTAACCATTCTTGCCATCAACACAGTGGGCTCCATTCAAACACGGACTGGAGCTACATTCATTTACGTCTTCCTCACACAAGAGACCTTCAAACAGCAAGGGTTACAAGGCATGATCAAGACATATTCAAGGTCTGCATGCTGCAGTAACTGAATGTGGAAGACAGAACAGCACCATACTGCTTGCATAACAAAAGGCTAMTGAGATGAGATGATAAAATTCCATGTTTGACTGCACTACTGCAAACATGTACAGAGATCATCGGTGTTATTTGGATGCTGGGACGTGAAAGATGCGAAGTCCATGATTTGTCTTTATAAAGTTTAAAAAATATCCAGCAAGTGTGGCTGTTGATAAATGTATAGCCATAAACATGAAAAATGAGGGAGACCATTTCCAGTAGGAAACACCAGGCCTTTTTTTTTCATCACACAAAACTATCTCCTCAATAGTCTATTTCAATATTTAGAAATTAGGTGCTGTTTTGGCAAAGTACTCAAGCATGTCAGTTTCCCCACAGATTTCAATTCCTTCAACATGCATTCAGGTGAGAGTTAAAAAGACTGAGAAAAAAGATAAGAAAAAGCCCACTTGCTTACTCATAGGGCTGCAGTAAAGCAACTGCATAAATGCTTTCTCTAGTCAGGTCGTATTCAGTCTCACAAGCATTTTCCCTGTGAGTATTTACTAATTCCCTAAAATTCATTCTTTTTTTTTTCAGACCAGAAACATCACAAAACAGAAGCATACACGTGCAAACATACACACAGACTGTCCTTGAATGCCCATCCTTTTATTTCAAAACCTATTCACATACAGTAGAACCTCACTCTAACCTGTAGATCAGACTGCTTTCCTGTTATAATTCCAGGGATGTGGAAGTATACAGCCCTTGTGTTTTGTGTTATCTACTTGGCACAGAAACAATGCCTGTCTGAAGAAGAGCTATGAAGTGAAACAAGTTACCCGAATAGCCTGGTTGACAATGGCAAACAAAGGTCCCAATGCCATCTTTACACATTCCATTGTTGTGACAAGGAGATGATTTACACTCATCAACTTCTGTTTCACATTTCAAGCCTAGAATGCAAAATAAAGGACGGAGAACAGGGAGACAAAATTTGAAATTGTTCAGCAACACAGAAATCATGACTACTTAATGTAGGAAAACATGATTGATCAATTACATACATTACCAGGCATTCAGGTTTATTATCTTCTCTTTAGATTGTGTTTTAACACAGACCTGAGACAAAATGCTATTAGAAAGGTATGGTGCACATTGGGCAACAGACTGATCAGTTCCAGACAGTGGCACTTAATACCTATCACAAGTAACAGAGATCACTTCTTGATAATAGCTGAATAATAAGTCATCCGTTTGCTCTGAAGCAACTGGGAAGCTAAGTGAAGAGTACAGGCAGATCTGGTGGAATTAGCTGTTCAGAGTGCAAATTTCCAGATTTGCTAATCATAAATATTGGCAAGTGATAGGATTTTCAAATCCACTAACTCCACTAAAAGTGTCCTGGTTTCAGCTGGGATAGAGTTAATTTTCTTCCTAGTGCTGTGTTTTGGATTTAGTATGAAAAGAACGTTGATAACACACTGATGTTTTTAGTTGTTGCTAAGTAGTCTGCTAGTCAAGGACTTTTCAGCTTCCCATGCTCTGCCAGGTGCACAAGAAGCTGGGAGGGAGCACAGCCAGGACAGCTAGCCCAACTGGCCGACGGGGTATTCCATACCATATGACGTCATGCTCAATATATAAATAGGAGGCGTGGTCCAGGAAGTAGCGATCGCTGCTTGGGTATTGCTCAGCGGGTGGTGAGCAATTGCATTGTGCATCACTCATTTTGTATATTCTATCATTATTATTATTATCATCATTATTTTCCCTTCCTTTTCTGTTTTATTARACTGTCTTTATCTCAATCCATGAATTTTACTTTTTTTTCCCGATTCTCTCCCCCATCCCACTGAGGGGAGGGAGGAGTGAGCGAGCGGCTGTGTGGTGTTTGGCTGCCTGCCGGGTTAAACCACAGCAAGAAGAAACCTCATTCAAAATCCTCTTCTGCCAAACACGATATAATTCAGCGAGAACATGAGGAACTATTTATTTTCGTAATACTTATGCATGGTAAATCTGTGACGGATATTCCAATTAGTTAGGCTATACTCTTGCACTGAAATGTTTTGCTCCTTTATGCTTGCTCATGTTAAGGGCATGGAGACATGTTAGCTCCTCCACCTGCTTCTCGATTTTTTACCTGTATATCCAAGTGGGCATATGCAAATATATCCACTTCCCAACTGTTTGCATGTCCCATTGTTGTGGCATGGTTCCAGGAAACACTCATGAAAGACCTGCCAGAGGCAAGAATAAGACAATTACAGTAAAGGTGGAAACACAGGTGGAACAAAATGTTCTGATTTTAAACTGCACACCCTATAGTCACTTTGGAAAGCTGGGAAAAAAAAGTCACTGGCATTAACTTCTAGCTCTTCCTCTTTGTCTCCTCAGCACACCAACCATTCTTTTTTCTAGAGAAAAATACCAGGAATCTGAATTACTATTTTAAAATGACCTTTTACTTAGCACAATGTGATCATCGCAGTTGTTCCCTTAGAACTTTCTTAGCTATGATTCACAGGTGACGTTTTATATTATGCTATCTTTTATATGAAAGTTCTCCACTTTGCCTCTTTTTGCACTGGCTAATCACTTCCTGCTACTGGTCATCAGGTGAACTGGTGGGGAACTTTGCTGTGGCATTATTTTTTCTAACATAGCAAACCTGAATTCAGCAAAGCCCTTGAGTAAATGGTCAATTAAAACCATAGGAGATATCAGTTTGTCACCCGTCTATATGTTATACAATGGTTCAGGCGAACTTTACCATCAGTCAACTTTGCTCCTGTTTACACAATATCCTAACTTTAGATTCAAACAAAGCAGTCTTGTCAGTTACAGACTGGGGGGAAGATGGTGGGGGTAAGGAGGCATCTCTGGCAAACATTGTCACTGGAGTAGTTTCTATCACATGAGGACTTGCCTGTATTTCAAAGGGGGTACTCACAGCAGAAGGGAGCTCTGCTTGCCTCCTCTCAAGTGTATCTATGTTGCAGTAAGTAAAACAAAGATTTTACAACTGGGACTTAGATGCCTGGTAGCATTTTCTGGAATTCAGCATATGGAAGACATCAAATGACTGAGAATGGTCAATCTACTTTTTATAGATTGGCTGAACCTCCTCCATGGAGTTTACATTTCTTTTACACGTGTGGTAAATATTTCATACATCAGGTGAAGCCTTCAAGTCCAGAATTTAAGATTGCCAATAGATGATGCAGCTTCCTTTGTTCAGCAAAAGTGCTTCTATGATTACAAAGAGAGTTTGAGTGTTCCCCTCATGACCATTGCTCTCATCTCTTCAGGAAATATAATCAGCATAACAATTACATTTATAAAGGCCTTAGTCATTTACTGCTGCATAAGACACTCTTTCTTTCATTTGAGATAACATAGGAAAATATATCTTGTCCTTGCCTGACTGCTGACTTTGTACTGCTTGCTGATATTTTCTGGAGAGGCTGGTACCATCATTACACTTTCCTCAGCTGCTGAAAAAGTAGAGCCAAAACCTAAAGAGGAAAGATATGAAAGTGCTGTTAATAATACTGTATGGCAAGGTCCCTATTCCATGAGGGCATAATAGTTGCATGTTAGTAATGCATCTAAAGATATGCTGAAAAAAGTGAATTTGTGGGAACAAAAAGCTAACTTTACAGTAACCTCATAGTATTTTATATATATTTTACTCAAATGTATTTGTAAGCACATAAATTTCTAAAACACATCTATGTGTGTGTACATATAAAATATATTTTATGTGTATTTATACACACCAACATACATGCATATACATGTGGTGTACATACATATAACTGTCTCTATAGTGTGTATATATAGTATACACATGCAGAGTGTGTGTGCGTATACACACTCTGTGTATGTATACTGTTATTGAGCCTTGGGATGTATCACACAGTCACTCCTTCTACATAACACAGAGGCAACACCGGTCAGCAAAACCAGCTGTGAACTTCCCTGGTTGAAATGGAAGGTCTACATTTGTTATGAGAGTAAGTGGGATGTTTTCTGTTAAGACTACTGCTAGCCATCCTTCAGATGTTCCCTTTATTCACTTTCTCCAGCAGAGATAATTTGGCTTACTTGAACAATCTGTGATGGATCTGGCACCAATGACAGTAGTTGTTCCATAAAAGGGACAAGACAAGCAGTAGGACTTTCCTGGGTCTGGCTGATAGTAGTCTCTGGGACAAGGGTAGCAAGGTGTCAAACCTGTACGAGAGAACTCACCTGCAAGACATGGTACTGCAAGAACAAAAGGACATTTTTTTGAGTGATCACTTGCACCCCCACCCTACCTTCCCCCACCTCTTTCTGGTCATTTTCCCTCCTCCCCTCATAGTCCCTCCTCAGACTTAAAGGAATAGGGCAAAACCTGCCAGGAATTCACAACTCTAGGAGATGCTTACTTAAATTATGCTGTTAGGTGACATGTGGTTCTCAAAGGACTACGGAAATATCTGGGAAGTATTTCTATCTATTCCTTTTGCTGCTCTGGGGACAGCTTTCAAATGCTACTTCCTTTCCTTTTTATCTCTTACACCTGTTTTGGTTTTTTTTTTCTTTTTTTTTTTTTTCTTCAAGAAGGAGTAAGGACAAAAGACAAGTCTTTTTTGTACCATTAATCCCTGCAGACTATTTCCCCTGGGAATCTTTCTGGCAAAGCTTCCCAAAGACAGTTTCTTGAAAAAAGTTATGGAACAAACTGTGTTAAAATTAAGTATTTTTGTAAAGAAGATGTGGAAGCTGTTCCGGACAGAATAGTGACAAACATCCTGTCATTTCCTTTCTCTTCTGTAAGGAAAAAGGTTTTATTTTCATGTAGGTACCCATCACATATCTCATTGCATTCATCTTTAGGTAAGAATCCATCTTGGAAATCAGAAGAAGGGCATTTGAAATAATCAGGGTATCAGGAAATGACCTATCATTTTGCTGGGAAATGCTGCTTGGTCCACACTTAACCAGAAGTGGAATTCAATTTCAGGCAGATGAACTGGATTACATTAGCTGATGTTTAAACAAGATTTAGAAATTTTTAGAGTTTAATTTAAAAAATTTCATAGCCCTTTTTGTTACAAACCTCCACAAGCTGAGACATCCACTGCACCTCTTTTTACCGTTGATGTATTTTCCGGGCAAGAGATGCAATTCCTGGATCCAAATGCTGGCTGGTATGTGCCAAGTGGACATGTTTCACAGGTCTCAAGACCATTAGGTGAATACGTTCCCTGCTTGCACTGAGCTATAAGGCAGAAGAATTCATAAAGATTAGGCAATGTCCAACAGGAAACATGGCTCCTAACCTCTGAAAATAACGCTGAAATCACAATATGTGTCATAAGGACTTTTATTTCTACAGTTTATTCTACTCTGAAGGACTTCATGGGTACAAAGAGCAAAAAAAAAAAAAAAGGAATTGTGGTAAGTTACTGATAGTGTATTTGTGAATTATTAACCAGTTAATTCTCTTCCAATCAGCTTCACAGATCATAGAATCATAGAATAGTTTGGATTGGATGATTTATTGCAACTCAGTTACTCATTTTTAATCGACAAAATCAATGATAAAACAATAATCAAGAAATAAAACTAGCAACTTCTTTTTCAGAACAAGTCACAAAGAGATAGTGGTGCTGAGGTGCTCAATGCCAAAACACTGTGGTGTAGTATGCAGACATTTAATCTTTGATCATGGTAGGATGGAGAGGGGCTGGCAAGGACAAGAATGGCATTATTTTAAGTGTATTAGTCCCTGCAAAACGGGCTCACAATCTCACAGAATGAAGACAGAAATGAAATAAAGCCTCAAAGGCCAGCTCTTCTTTAAACATCTGCCCAGGCATCCTGCATGCCATAGCAGTGGTGAAAACCTGGATTTTTCTCTTTACGTATGCATCAAGAGGCAGTTAGGACTGCGCCTCATTTCACAGGCTAAACTCATTCCAATAATCCCACAATGGGGACCAAAAGGATGCCACCAGGCATTCAGAAGTTGCTGTCTGAAGAAGACAAAGTTCTCACCTTTGCATTCAGAGATGCTCCTAGAGTGTAGATACTCAGTATAGCTACCAGATGGACAACTTTTGCATTCCAGCTGCCCTTCCTCATCTTGGTAGGATCCAGTCCAGCAGCTTTCGCAGGTAAGATGCTCCAGGGAGTAATAGGTACCCAAAGGGCAGTTGACTGTAATGTTGGAAACACAAGGTTCCCCTCAGAATGCACAATCATACATACTTGTCTTGCCTCTGGAGTTCCCATTTAGTCAAGCCCTGTTTATGTGAAATGTGACTCTGTTCCTCAGCAAATTGGGTATCTCTCTGAACACTGCAAAGATCTCACTACACACAGGAAATGGAATCCAATTCCACATCACCCACAAGACTAATAGGCTTAAAAAACTGCATACCAAGCACTGTTTTCCTATGTATTACCAAGTGTGGATATGCGTGATTTCCCCATGGGAGTGGAATCCTGGGTACAAAAGCATCCTTTTTCCACAGGCCTTGGTTAGGAACATAAACATCCTCTGGAAGTCAAACCGCGCAAAGCATTTTTGCAGTTTATTGTTCTGGGAGACCACAAGCACTGGACTGTGTCAAACCATAACCCTCTGCAAACATCCTCTAAAACCTTGCTTTTCAAAAGGATTCTGAATACATGTAAGGAGCAAGTCATCTGGCTTACCACACATTCTGCTCCTCAGCACAGAACCAGGCCTGCAGAAAAGAAAGGCCTTCTCAGTCTCCAGTGAGTTGCTGTCAGCTACAATGAGTTCGGATGCAAACTGAAAGGAATACATGGGTTCCTTATTGAGAGTCCTATTCAGCCTGTTCGTGATCGTCTCCAGAGTTTTAAGGAGCCGTCGTTGGTTTTCCAGTTCCAATGTATCATTCCTTTCATCAGGCAGTGGCACGCTAGCTGGGATATAAACAGAAAACACAAAAAGCACACAGATTTTACAGTCAGCACTTCCAGTGTACTCTGGAGCATATCAAGAGTGCAACACTCAAACTTGCCAGTGGAAAGTGGAAAGCAGGCCATGTGCACGATGCTCTCCATAAACATGAGGCTGTGATCTTTCCCCCAAGCAGAAAGTCTGTAATGAAATGGGGCTATGAATATCTCCAGAAAACTCTCATCTGCATCTCCAGCAGGCTTTGTGAACTGAAGGCAAAGTTTTACTGAATGTACTAGAAACATGTTTTTTAAAAAGAAGGAGAAGGACGATATTTTGACTTCTCTCACCCGTGATATTAAATATTAACTTGATTTTGTGGTCGGTCATTGGAACATTCAGCTTATGCCTTTTGACTCGAGCAGGCGCTGCCTTTACAGAGGCAGAGAGATGCTTGGATAAGTCTTCTTGCGCCGCATCAACAAAATCATCATAGGAATAATCCAGCTGGTTTGCTGTCCCCCAACCAGCAGGTCCTGTGAGGCATTAAGAAAGAACAAAAAGAGAAGCAACATCATGTGGAAAATAAGTGCCTGTACTTATTTCTAAAACGCATCCTCAATAGAACGGGGTCTGCTTGAAGCTCCAGATGATGAGTGCTGGCTTTGCCTCCGCACAAGTGTGTATTGTACCAGCATTTTGACTAAAGAAAAAGGAAAAACCAGTCTCACTCCTAACCGGTATCCTGGAGATCCTGAATCTTGTGCAGTTAGCCAAAGCTTTAAAGAAATACTGCTATAAAAGTTACAGGTTGCAATTCTTTCTCTTCCCCTGTCTTGCATGGACGCTCACCTGCCAGCAACACCTTCCTGAACAATTCCATACTGCGCTCTCTTCCTCTTCCTTCTCAATTACAGACAGCACGGCCTGTGCCACATGTCTCCATTGCCTCTTCTTCTCACAACTCCTGAATAGTTCTACCATCATCTGCCCTCTCAGAAAAGGCTGGCAGCATTACCTTATGTGTTTATTCCCCCCAGACAGCCATTTCCTGTTACACATAGTGAGTCAAATTCACCCCCTGTATAATGTCCTTCACCTATAACATGCTTTCAACCAGAAACAATTAAACAATTATTTCTGTACATAATCTACCTTTCCATAATGACTAATCTAGGGGTGCCTGGTCTATTTCATTGATCTAGCTCTTTTTTTAAAAACATGAAGATATAAAAAAAAATCTGCCAATTACCTGTTAGCAGTCACCTAGATTATGCTTCATTTACAGTGGAAATTAGGACAAGTTAACCCCCACAGTTTTGCGGTGAATACTGTGTGAGTATTCCACAACTAATTTTCTAAACTGCTGTCTCTTATGACCTGAGGAGAGTTCTCCTCTCCTGCCTGCCCAGTGTAAAATCATAAGAAACTCCAGAAAAACAGCAACAAGGTTATTCTGATAAGAGGTTGACATGAACCAGAAGAGAATAGGACGCTACACCCCATGTCCTCAACTGTTTCTTCCAAGTGCCTTTACAAGTTAGCTCCAGCTGTCATCAATATTCATCCTTACCCTGATGAAAACTGCAAACTGAACATCCAGCCCCACCGTGTCCAATTACAAACAAATGTGCTCTCAAACTCAGTGAAGCATGTCTAAAAGGTGAGAATAAGCAGGAAGCTCTACCAAGTAACTCCACTATAAACCTGTAAGAGAGCCACAGTCCTATGACAGAGTACATATTCTGATATTGATCTGCCAAAATGCCTCCTGCTAAGATAGGTAATGTAAGTTATCTGTTTTTAGCCTTTCTGCTCTGAGCACGCCAATGGGACTCAGAAATGCCAAGGACAACAGCAGTACAACACGGACACTAACCTGTTCGAAAATGGACCGAAAATGACAACTTACTTGGCATAAAGCAAAGTGGGAACAATAACTAGGACTGTCACAGCTTTCACTCTGATATAGCTACAGTCATCCTGCAAAATCTGCCCTTGCATTCAGGAAGTCATTTCACAGCTAATGGGCGAACTTAAGCTTGTATAGCTTTACACTGTGAGGGTTCTGTGCTGATCTGAACCAGCATGAAGGATGGTCCTCATTTTCTTAACAATCTCCAGAACCATCTATTGTACTTTTTCAGTATTTTGGTTTGAAACTGTATGTTTTTAAAAGTTGCTTTCTTCCAGGCTAACCAAGCAGGTTTGTAGGACTCTGTGCGTGTGTGTTTGCTTTTTTCCCCCTCCCCATCATGAGGCATCTCAGTAAACTTTTCCTCTACGCTCTGTAGGAAGCAGTATCAAAACCAGACAGCAAACAGTTCCATAATGTTGTTATAAAACCTATTATGTGATTGCTTACTATCTTAGGAGCTCTATATTTATTTTTAAAAAATACCTCGCACAACACATTGTGTACTTCAGAACAAAATGAATTATACCGCATTAAACCTGGATGGCTAAGAATCTATGTAATCAATAATTACCAATGGCAAATCCATTTTCGTAATCGTAATTATATTCCAAGCAATGTTTCTGTGTCTGATCTTCCAATCTGCAGTCAATATCATCAAAATCATTACAGAATGATGGGACCTTCCAACATAAAGAAGAATAACATTAAAAAGTAAAACCACATAGCCCCCTCCCCTGACTTATRAAAACTTCTAGTTACAATGTAAAGCTCTGGTCCTGCCAGTGACACTAGATTTCCCCTTTCATGTCTCTCATAACCCTGGCAAGGTCTGCTGAAAAAAGTATGTTCTACTGATACAGCTGGAAAGTAAGAGGGCAACTTGTGGGCATACAAAGTCTTTGTTACAGAAGATCTCTTTTATAAGATGTCCATTCAGTTAATCACTCTTGCATGTGAAATCCCAAAATACAGAAATAAGTTCAGGCTTGTTTCTCCCTCCTGAAGATGACAGGAGAGCTCACACGCTTGAAAAAACATCTGTGGTTTTTCCAGCTACGTAACTTGTAATTCTGTCAGGTTTACAACAATGCTGACACTTTGTTTCTAGCTTTCAAACTTCATTTCTTCACATCCACCTCTCCCTACCCATGGAAGGGGACTCATGCATTCCACCAGAGACCTCAGAGGACAGGGAAAATCATCCGAGAAGGACAGAAACCCCAGAACAGAAAACTTGACAGAAACCTTTCTGGTATTGTTGATTTCTTCTCTCCACAAAAACAGTGGAGATTAGATAAGAACAGATGAATGCATGATTTTTTATAAAATCTGTATTTCTTGCTTTTTCCAGAAAGGTTTCAAGCAAGTTGGGCTCTAGATTGTGTTTTGGAATTGCTTTGCTTTTTCCATAGCAATTTTCATTGGAAAGATGGCTTCTGCTGACTCCCCCCTTTTCAGATCTCTGCTAGAATTTCAAATTCTTGGGAATAGGAATGGGCATATTCAAAACAGCCTTTTTGACTGTTTTCCCAGATTGTTGCATTTTGATGTAATTGCTTGGGCAGGTCACTAAACATTTTTTCCTTATTATCTTTTGCTTACTGATAGTGACAGTCTAAGCACTGGAACCTGGTGCAAAGGAACAGAAATAAAACCAGCCAAGATTTCTCTACTGGAAGAGAACAAACCTGAAGCAAGGGAAGAGAGTAACAGATATTCAGGTCCAAGTGTCAGAGATTGCCTGAAGTGTTATGTATGTTTTCAGCCATTTGACTGACATATATTCCAAAGTTGCAGGAGTTTGTTCATTAGCTGTATGTGCTAATAATGCTTTTTAGTTAGTAGAGAAGCTTTTAGCATATGGGCCTTGTCCTGCAAAAAATCTGTAAATGCCCAGTGTTCTCTTCTGGAGCAATGCTATCACACTAGGCCTAGACATCCGATCYTGAGACCACAACTCAAAGTCCTGCTGCTTCTGCTTTGCAGCTGAGGACAGACTTGTGGATTAAGAAGGGAGATTGTGATACTGAAGTGGAAAGCAAGAGACACAGTAGAGAAGGAACATGCTACCCCTTCAAATTCAGTGCTGTGCAGTTCTTAATGATACGAGTGAGAACTCAGAAACTCAAGAAACCTGAGCAAATTATTTAAATCACTACTACTGGATTTAGGTGCCTGGACTTAGGCACCAAATGTGGAATTTATCTATTTGTATACATGTATATTCATTTATATTATATGGATATACGTTATACATATTCTATATAAAATACATGTATTTATAATCACATTCAACTTTCAGAATCAACACTGAGGTTAGGGGACAATTGACTGGGTTTTCAAAACCACACGGTTCTCTTTGGAAGCCTACTGAAAATCTATGAGTGCCAGGTCCCTAAGCTACTTGGACACTTCTATMMATTCTGTCCTTTATAACTCCACAATGAAGACTGAACTGAATTACATTAAAATGCCAGTGAATCATCTTTATTTTTAAAGGAGACTTCTCATCTTCTGAAAAAGCACAAATTTCATTTATGGGTTTCTTTTGTATTTTCCTTGTATGAAATTAGTTAGCTGGGAAAAGTAACAACAGGTACGTTTTTTAAAAAGTATGTAAAAGGAAGGAGTATTTACTAACCTACCATTTTACCAAGCGCACTCTGGAATGCATCAGTAAAGCTATTTAGAAGATTGTTATCATCACATCGTGTTGCTTTGTAGAGCATCTCAAAGGATTTGAACCCATGGTTTGCAAAACGATTTACTGAAAAACATTGGGAGAAATAAATTTTTACTGGTCAGTGCAAGAGTTTCAGAGCTAAAAGCAAGATCATTCAGGCTAAGACTGGAATACACTAAGCTAAGACGCATTGTCTTTAAATCAGCAACCTAAATTCCCAGTGTTGTATACATGAAAATGGATCACTCATACCTCACCCAATGCAGTTGAATATGACCCTTTGGCAGGCATCAAATTTATTGGTAAAGCTAACAGACATTAAGAAAAGGTCTGTCATTTATCTATTTCAATATTTTCTTAA
This sequence comes from Phoebastria nigripes, assembly GCA_035582835.1. Classification (NCBI taxonomy): domain Eukaryota; kingdom Metazoa; phylum Chordata; class Aves; order Procellariiformes; family Diomedeidae; genus Phoebastria; species Phoebastria nigripes. The sequence goes on along the minus strand of JAYKAV010002814.1, from coordinate 80,800 downwards.
TGGAAGAAACCTGTGAGCTGTCAACTAAACTCCATACTTACTTTTTACTGAGAGAAGCAATAAATATTAAAAGTCCTATTACTAATGCTGCTAGGCTAAATACAAAAAATTCTCATCCAGAATTTAAGCAAATCAAAGTTCCTAAGTGTCCAAGTTATGAATTTTGAATTGATAGATAGCTCTGAAACATAACTCTCATTTGCTCGTAGCTGAAACACTGATCTCGTTTGCTGAAACCAAGAAATGGACTCTGATGGAAGTGGATGCAACATGGTGCCAAGACTGGCTTCATATGTAGCTCTAATACATTTATTATTAAAATGTCACCAAAGCTGGGAAATTCCACAGCTGAAGGTTTTCATGTGTCCATCTCAAAGAAAATACATAAACGCTTCCAATTTGGTGATAATTAGATATGCAAGTACAGCATGCACTGTGCATTTGGATCAGTAAGTTGCAAATACTGTTGAAATTCCTATTGAAAAGACATTGTTAGTGTTTGTAAACAAACCGTTTCAAACACCAATTCAAAATAATGACAGGACGTGTCTACTTTGCCATCTTTGCTATTTTGTGATTCCCAGGATTCAAATTCACTGCTATTTTTGTGTTTTAGACAGCTTCTGAAATAACACATTTAGGGACTTCCAGGCATTCTTTCACAATATTTGTAACAATTTGGAGGCAGAGGACAGAGAAKATTTGTTATCATTAAATAGAAGTCATAATTTCTAAAATATTTTCATGTATTTCCTCATTAAACATAGTGTTTGATGAGCTGCAGATTCATTTTAGTAACAATAAGACTTACAAGAGCAGCCAGGCCACTCTGGAGAATAAGGCGGCTTCCAGACACCATCCTCATATGCACAATAGTAGTTTTCACTCGATCCTTCTGAAAAGCTATAACCCTCTGCACAGTGTAATGTGCAATTAACTCCCACTTCATCTGATGTGCATGTAAAATCACCATTCACAGGCTCAAAGGACATTTCACAGGGAGAACCTATGAAAAATACAAAGATTTATATATTGATGAATGTGGTGAAGCAAGTAAGCACACAGGAAAACAGCACTGATAGGATTTCCAAAAGTACCTAGTATCAACCTGATCTTGCCTCTGTTGAAGTCTGTGGAAGTGTTATTTGTTACCTCCATAAAGGCAGGATCAGGCCACTGCTAAATTATTCTCAAACTCTGCCACTGGAATTTGAAATCCAGAAACATTAAGACTTAAAAAAATTTGTGATACGTATGAGAAATTAAAAAAAACTCAGAAATACAAGACTCAGACCCTTTACTTCTTTTGCAAAGGTGCATGCTCAAGCATGTACTTACCAAGTGTGGAAGCAAGGACAGGTAGCCTGGGAGGAATACAGAGAAATTGTCCGAGCAGCCAGCGATCAGGTTAGGAAAGCTAAAGCCCTGATAGAATTAAATCTGGCCAGAGACATCAAGGGCAACAAGAAAAGATTCTATAGGTACGGTGGAGATAAGAGGAAGATGAGGGAAAATGTGGGCCCTCTCTGGAAGGAAACGGTTACCTGGGATACAGAGAAGGCTGAGGTACTCAATGATTTTTTTTGCCTCAGTCTTCACCGGCACGTGCTTGAGCCTCACCGCCCAAGCCGCAGAAGGCAAAGGCAGGGAYTGGGAGAATGAAGAGCCGCCCACTGTAGGAGAAGATCAGGTTTGAGACCATCTAAGGAGCCTGAAGGTGCACAAGTCATGGGACCCGATTAGATCCATCCGCGGGTCCTGAAGGAACTGGTGGATGAAGTTGCTAAGCCACTATCCATCATATTTGAGAAGTCGTGGCAGTCCGGTGAAGTTCCCACTGACTGGAAAAGGGGAAACATAACCCCCATTTTTAAAAAGGGAAAAAAGGAAGACCCAGGGAACTACAGGCCAGTCAAGTCTCACCCCTGTGCCTGGCAAGATCATGGAACAGATCCTCCTGGAAGCTATGCTAAGGCACATGGAGGACAGGGAGSTGATTCGAGACAGCCAGCATGGCTTCACCAAGGGCAAGTCCTGCCTGACCAACCTAGTGGCCTTCTATGATGGAGTGACTACATCAGTGGACAAGGGAAGGGCTACAGATGTCATCTATCTGGACTTCWGTAAGGCCTTTGACACGGTCCCCCATGACATCCTTCTCTCTAAACTGGAGAGGTATGGATTTGATGGGTGGACTGTCCGGTGGATGAGGAATTGGCTGGATGGTCGCATCCAGAGGGTAGTGGTCAATGGCTCAATGTCCAGATGGAGRTYGGTGACRAGTGGYRTCCCGCAGGSRTCCGTATTGGGACCGGTACTGTTTAATATATTCATCAATGACATAGATGGTGGAATCAAATGGACCCTTGGCAAGTTTGCAGATGACACCAAGCTGAGTGGTGCGGTCGACATGCCTGAGGGACAGGATGCCATCCAGAGGGACCTGGACAAGCTCGAGAAGTGGGCCCGTGTGAACCTCATGAGGTTCAACAAGGCCAAGGACAAGGTCCTGCACCCGGGTCGGGGCAACCCCAGGTATTAATACAGGCTGGGTGATGAAGGGATTGAGAACAGCCCTGCCGAGAAGAACTTGGAGGTACTGGTGGATGAAAAGCTGGGCATGAGCCAGCAATGTGAGCTCGCAGCCCAGAAGGCCAACCGTATCCTGGGCTGCATCAGAAGAAGCATGGCCAGCAGGTCGAGGGAGGTGATTCTGCCCCTCTACTCTGCTCTAGTGAGACCCCACCTGCAGTACTGCATCCAGCTCTGGAACCCTCAGCACAGGGAAGACATGGACCTGTTGGAGCGGGTCCAGAGGAAGGTCACAAAAATGATCAGGGGGATGGAACGCCTCTCCTATGAAGAAAGGCTGAGAGAGTTGGGGTTGTTCAGCCTGGAGAAGAGAAGGCTTCGGGGAGACCTTATTGCAGCCTTTGAGTACTTAAAGGGGGCTTATAAAAAAGATGGCAGCAAACTTTTTAGCAGGGCCTGTTGTGACAGGACAAGGGGGAATGGCTTTAAACTAAAACAGGGTAGTTTTAGACTAGATATAAGGAAGAAATGTGTTACGCTGAGGGTGGTGAAACACTGGCACAGGTTGCCCAGAGGTGTGGTAGATGCCCCATTCCTGGAGACATTCAAGGTCAGGTTGGACGGGGCTCTGAGCAACCTGATCTGGTTGAAGACGTCCCTGCCCATGGCAGAGGGGTTGGACTAGATGACCTTTAAAGGTCCCTTCCTACCCAAACTATTCTATGATTCTAAAATAATACAAAACATTAATCTGAATTTTTACATGAACTTTCATACAATGCATTCTAGTAAACTATATTACATCTTAAATTCTGAAACTAAACATTATCCATTCTGCACTATTGCAACAACACATAGACTTGTCAGAATCATCTTAGGAGGGATAACTGTAAAGCCTCAGTTATGATTTATTTTACAGGCCAATTGTGAAGGAGATTGGAAACATCTGAAAACATCACGTCACAAACACTGAACCACAAAAAGTCTGAGGTGGTGTAGAACTTGAAATAATGCCAATTCTAAGCACTGGCTTTTTCTTGCTAAGATTTACAGCAAATCAGAAATTAGCACATCCATTTGCAACTTACCTTTTCTAAAAGCTAGAACCAAAATTCCGGTTTGCATGATTTTAAATTCTCTCTTCACTAACAGATTTTTTTATACAGATGTCCAACTGAGACATAAACACTAGAGAACAGAGATGAAGTAGAATTTTCATCCTTAATACTTTATCTGCTAAATTATTGTTTGGCCTTTAAAGAAGAAAGTGAACTGTGGGGCGAAGGTGTCTATGCAATAAACACAGATGCACCAGTATATCTATAGGTACAGACAGCTTCTAAAATCTAAAGAGTGTTCTAGTATCTGCTACAGTATTTGTAGGTTTAGATTCTGTAGATTACAGAAATATTTCCGTAAAGTTTTCCTTTTTAACTACAGATTTGAAGTAAGACTTCATTAACACCTATTAATTCATTTCATCTGTCACTGAGAAAAAAAAATGGAGCATTACCATAAGTTTTACTGCTTAATGAATCGTAATTTCAGTGCTTTTACACCTAATTTTGATTTATAGCAGCAAATTCATTGCTGTGCTGCTTCAGTCTTAGAAAATTTATTCGTTGGTACTAACAAATATCCTGACTGCCTTCAAGTTACTCCAGTATAAAATGGGAATAACTAAAAGGAAAAGTGGAGACCAAATGAAAGTGGAGTAGCATTGCATCCTTTATCATATTCAGTTAAAACAATGCCATACACTCTTGACTAAAAGATTAAGACAACAAACCTTTGATGACAATGTGGATCTCACATGTCCTGTTATTGCCAGAGGGATCCATGGCTGTGTATTGAACTGTTGTCTCTCCTTTGGGAAAGAGATCTCCAGGTGCATGACTCCTAGTGACAGTCAGTGGAGCACCTAGAAGAATTAAAATACAACCTAAAACATCAATAAGTAAAAGAGGGTTGCTCACACCCAACCTTGACAAATGGAGAAGGAAACGGCAGCACATCTTCCAAATGATGTGTTCTTAAAAATAAGTAAGTAAAAAAAACCTCAAAAAATCCTAAACTCCAAGGGATCAAGGGTGAACAGGTTGGAGTTCCCTAGCCTTGTTGCGTGCATGTTTTGGGGTGCACTATCTCACCTGAATTGTCTGAAAATTGTGGTTCTTCCCATGTTACTGGGTACTCATTCTCTACTGCTTGCACGGGTGGTGGAGATCTGCATCTGTCAATTACAGGAGGTTCTGCATCTGCAGAATTTGAAGGGATGGCATGACATTAGGTTACTGAACTGCTGCCACACTCAAATGAAATCTATAATCAGAAGAAGTCAGGTCAACAGCAGTTTTAAGTTCACAGAAGATACAACAAAGTTAGATGCACACTTGTAAGCTGCTGCAACTGGTAGATGCTGCAGGAATAGACAAGTCTAATTCTTCTGCTAAACTTCTGGTGTCTGCATTCTGTTTGCTTTCTAGAGGGCAAACCTTGTTTAACAGGACTGCTGAATAACACAACTTGTCTGACAGAAATACCTAAACAATGATTTACATCAGCAATGTGTGGGAACCTTGGAAATTTTGTTGGAGTCTTCCAAGAAGAAAAAAAAAGATATATATGATGAAGGCAATAAGTGACAACAGAGTAAAGTATTTAATCTACCATCGTGAAGAGAAATCTTAACGTTCAGGATGAACAACAGAACAAAGCACAACCCAAACGGAACATCTGGGAGCAATGACTACRCACTATGCAAACTGTGACCCAAGATCAGCAAAGCATTTACAGAAATGATATTACTCCTGGGCTTATACCTGCACACATAATGGCCACAGTGACTCACAGTCTCTTCCTGCACAAAATTAGGTTTCAACCATGACAGACTCTTCCCCCGTGATTTTTACCAGCACTTACCAATAACCTTGACACTGAATGTACAGCTTGCCTCATTGCCCGACTTATCAGCTGCTGTGTAAGTAATGGCAACCTCGCCAATTGGGAGAAGAAACGGCGGTATGAAAGCTGGGGTAACGTGAACTGAGACCTTTTATAAGAAAACACTTGTTATTTAAAAAACAAAGCTGGTTAGTAATCACGACACTCATGTTTCAAGAAATGGCCACAAAATAGTATCCTTCAATGTCAAGCCTACTCATTCGTAAAGCAAATAGTTTCTTCAAGTAATGAAGGCGGACTTCGCAACAGAGTGCTCCACTCCCCTTCTCAACACTGCCTTCTTTATAGCAACAGGGATTTAGTCAGTCAGGATTTGGACCCTGACCTGCTGCAGTTTACAGCACTGTGCATTAAGAAAACTCAAGACTGACTCGTTTGCCTCACTGCACTGAACACACACTATGCCAGCTCAGAACCTGCTTTGTCTGCAGTTCAGTTCTCCAGTTGCAAGGGCAACAGACCTGGGAGATCAGTGCAGCAGATAGTTGTGGGCTATAAGTGCTTACATATCCAGTTTTAATCTACATATGTTTATGAGTCAATAGCCCACAGATGCTTCAAAACATTCTGGCACGGCAAAGGAACCCTACATTTGGAGTACATGACACTTACGTGCTGTCTACGGCTGTTTCATATGGGTTAGAACTGTCTTAAGGAACTTCTCTCTAAAAGAACTGGTTTCATGTGAACAAATCAGTTTATCTGACAATTGCGGCTTTGACAAACCAGCTACAACCAAGAGCTAAGGCACTTGTTTTCTACAGTTCAATGAATGACCCTGTGTCAGCAGTGCTAGTACCTGACCATGGCTATGCTACAGCAAAAAAATGTGTGAACTTAAACCTCTTTTACTGGGATAGCTCACAGTTTCCAAGTGCAAAAAACTCCTGTGTTTGCAGCAAATTAAAAGCACACACAGAGTCACTGTTCCTCTGCTGACTCATGATAAAGCATTCAGTTGCTGTAACTTGATCATGTCTGAGCCTGTAGGGAATGTTACTCTTTATGAAACAGCTCTGGAGCAAGTTTTCCTTGTAACTCCATTTCCAGACCTCTGATACCCATAGTAGCCAAAGGCCCATGTCTGAACCTTGCATCGGATAGGAAAATGAGATTTTTCTTTCTCACCTAGGCAGCTGAAACGAGTTTTTACTTATCACAGCGTGTTCTTGTTAGCCTTTTAGATTAATGAACTGGTTTACTTCCTTCTGAGAAGAGTTTATTAAACTTCTTCACATTCTAAGAGCTCATTTTTAAAGCAGCTGTCTCCATCTTATAAACAAGGGCACATTCTTTCTTTTGACCACATAAATTAACCATATGAGATTTTATGCACTTAAACACCATGCAGAGTTTGTGACTGCATAACCCTAACCAAGATAGAAAATGCTGAATTCTCAAGATACAAACTTTTCAGCAGATTTTTCTTCTACTCCTGCTTATCAGAAGAAAGAAATTCTAGTGGATCATAAAATTAATTTGAAATAGCTAGCTATAGAAAGACGGTCTCCTGTCAAATGTATATATTTTAACTTGCCTCATCTCCAGAGTTATCCTCAGCTGTTGGTACCTGCCAGCTGATGTTAGCAGAGTTATGATGTTCCAGAGTCTCAGTCTCAATATTTTCTGGACAATGGATCCGAGGAGCTTCAATATCTGATCCAGAAAAAGACAAACTAGTTTTATATGGGGGATTATAGAAATAAACCCTCTATAATGGTTAGACCGCAACTTGTTTTAACCACTGTTTTTTGTGCTGCCTGGAATATAAATGCACATATTTTTGCAAACTTCCTGTCTCTACCCCTTTTTAATTCTTGCCTACAGGCTCATACATAAACAGTAAATTCTCCTGGGGAAGGGACTATTTTTTGCTGGTTTTTTGTACATCACTGAGCACAATAAGACTCTGGTTTCTACATGCAACCATAAACCAAGGAATAAATAAGACAGAATTAATTTGTTTCTCTTATTATTCATCCATTCATTACACACATATACTCATTAAGAAGGAATGGCTTCTCTATCCTTTCACTGCCCACACACGACACATACAGATGAAAACACTTGCTTCTGATAATCAGTGACTTAAAAAAAAAATGTATTTGTGACATGATATAGGTACTATGAACAAGATAGTAGGGACTCTCAAATTCCCTGGAGCATGGTGTGGAACCGACTTGAAAGAAACAATGGCAAGATTTCTGGCATCGGCTGCTGGAAATGTTCCTTAAACTCCTGCTACAAGGTATTATGTACGACAAATGGAGTCTTCTTGTGAGGTATGTGACAATGCTGCATGGTTTCAAAGGACTGGTGGTACAATATGGGTAACATCACTACCAACATTTAAGCCTCAGGTTTCTCTGACAAACTTGAAGTACTTCTTCATTTCCCTGGCACAGGGCCTCCCAAAACATTTGTGGTCAGGTTATTTTATTGCTGTAGTGTTGTTTGATAAATGGTCTCTAGACTCATGAGACAAGGACGCATTGAGCTCTGAACTCATCTATGCCCAGGAGGCTTTAAAACAACTCAGAACTGATACCACTTATATTTTTATTACTAAATAGTTCCAGTAAAGACATAACTCAGGCAATTAAACCTCTGCAATTAAGAGTGCAAAGCAATAAATACAAGTGATTTTGCCTTCCTCTGAACTCAGTCTGATGAAAATTTTATTAGAAATGCACTCTTTTAAATAACTACCAGTTATGGTTCACACTCCCCTGACCACAGCCTTCAGGCTGGGGCAAATTCCATTTAAAAGTGAAATTCTGTAGAAGGACTAATAAATAAGTCAGAAAGAAAATGGCTATTGTGAACTGGCCAAATATGTTGGCAGCAAAATAGAGAGAGACTATAACAAGAATGAAAGCAATTGAAATGCAAGTGTTCATTTTTACTAGAGAAGAATAACCTTCAGAGTTTCTTGGTGCCTCTTATTTTGGGATTTATGCACTGGTAATATCTAAAGCTTGAACCCAAGCCATGCTGCTTTATCTTGATCCAAACACTTCAGCTTGTAGCCTTGTGCTGGGATCCCATCAAATATTAAAAACTGTGGTTTGGCACAGGTTTACACAAAAGATTCAGAAAAACAATGTGGTACATCACAGAGTGGGAAATAATATGTTTAAAGAGAGGGATAAAGTCTTCCTGGCCGTTACAGAAAAAGTTCCCACTTCAGTTTCTGTAGTGACCTGGCATGATGACTGCCATAACTGTTTTCTGTACTGTTCTTTCACCCAGTCGCTGGCGCCAGTTTGGGGTGGAAGCATTACTTCTAGGAGCACAATTGTTCACGAAGAGGTGAATAGCATATTCCCAGACAAACTGCACTTCTGCTTGTACCCTCCTATAATCCAAAGCCAAACTCCTTCCAACTCAGTRTGCATGTGTGTAAAGGCATAAACAACCTAACATTTCTAGAAGAGGTGGGTAAACATGGCAGAAACATACTCAAATGCACATAACCATCTTCTGCCCATCTTTATACTCTGTGCACTTGTGTCAGCCAATTTTGGCCTTAACTCTTGTGCACTGTTCCTTGGGGCATGTCGACAGCCATAGTCAGTTCAAAGACAACTGAAATGAACCATCCCTCTATAGTCTATCAGCCAGGGTTTACACAGCATTTACAGATTTGCTCCAACTACAGGGCTTACATAAACCTGTGCTAAACCAGTAATAGTATTATTATCATCGTTATTTTACTAGGAGTGTGGGTTCCACTTTGACTATCTTTAAGCTAAGAGCTTTCACTTCTACTCTGAAATTTTGAATTTACCTGCACATCAGGCCTTTTAGCACGCAGCTTCCCAACAACAGACTTATGAGATGGATCCCCAGAGGGACAGTTGATGATGAGCACTGTAAGATGGCACTCAAGCAACCTCTGAACTCCACATTTTTATTACAAACCACAAGTAAATCTGACAGCCAAGCTATAATRGTACAGGCAACACTTCTTACAGACCTTAAATCATGCCTTCCCCAGTTCAAACCTGTCCTCACTCAGTTATTTGCTGTGTGCTTCCCTTCAATCCTGCACACACGTGTACACAGAAGTGGTTTTGTGCTGGTCTCTACCTTTACACAGAGCCTCCTGGATGTTTGCACTCCATCTCCCAAATGAAATGCACCTTAGTTCTTCTCTAGCTCCAGACAAGATGAATCCTTGGGGACAGCTCAGCTGGCACACAGTCCCAGAAACAGCAGGCTCCAGCCCACATCTGGGAGGGAGAACTGTTACACCTGCTGGTTTCTGGAGGATGGGGCAACGCATTTCTACAAAAGACCAGTAGGACATGTCTTTTAATTGGCATACACGAAGTATACATTCAAAAAAATCTGCAAATAAAGTCATAAGGCAACTCAGAGGGAACACAAAATACACAGGCTTTTTAAGAGTCTGCATGCGCTATGAGTGCATCAAAACAGTAAGACCTGCTGAAGCTTTGTACTCCAGTGCTGACGGAAGTAAACAGCACCCAGGATATCAGGTCTTCTATTTTCCTGCTCATGCTTTTCACTGGGACGGAAACATGGTATTTTTCTTGTGGCTCCACTATATCTTACTCTCTCCCTGTTTTGGGTTTGTTTGGTTTTTTTTTTCTCCTTTACAACTTCACCTTTCATGGTTGCTTTGTAGCTGTATTCCCTTGCCTTCTATGGAAACCAGACCCTCATAGCAGGAGAGAGGTAATAGTCTTGTGGCTGTTGCCTTCTACAGCTTTTACACTGTCCCTTGAAATAAGAATGAGAGACAAAAAAGGACACCCTGCCRTGAGCTCACTGTAGGTTAGGGACATGGCATGTGATTTTGCCTACGGCATCCCAAACTGAATGAAATTGGGCTTGGTCTTGACTGTGTTCAAACGCAGATGCAAAGACCTTGGGTGACCATAGGTGGCAGCTGACCTTCTCTGTAAAGTCAGGAAGGGCTGATGGTTGCTTAAAGGCTTAAAATGGAAGTTTTGAACTATTTTATTACTAGAATTCACCACAAATTCCGAAGACCATTTGCATCAAAGTGTAAACTTCCAAGAACCACAATGCGCGTAAGCAGGTTCAAATGTCACAAAAGCTCTGTTTCATTTTTGAGCTGTTGTTTTTACCATGTGAGGCAAGGAATGCTATTTTTACTTCAAACATGGAGGCATTAATAAACAGGGCAAAAAGAGGTATCCCATGCATGCAGGTCGTAGACTTTCAGTAGTGTCTCTTACAACAGATAATAGACAAACACACAAGAAAAATGCTTCATTATTTATAGCCAATGAGAAGACTTGTAACTCTTTAGCTAGTCAGTGAAGAAAGCAGACAGGTCTTTACACAAAGGGCACAAAAAGAACAACCCAACCCAGCTACAAAAGGGAAAGCTCTGTTCATCTCTTTGCAATGGTTTAATGACACAGAAGTGATTCACATTCAGAACACTTCATATCCCTTTCCTCTCCTCTCCCAAAATATGCAGTGAGTAACTGAAAACTGGTTCTTCTGCATGAAACAAAATTTAAAGAGTCTAAGCGTTCTAAGTATTTCCTGCCCTTTAAACTCTCAATACTGAAATTGTGTTTAAAGTCCAAGCAATTAATAACTGCACTTCATTTCAACAGGACGCAAAGATCACAAATACTAATACATTTGTTCACTTCAGGAAGACACTGTTGGCTATGCAATGTAAAACAACTCCATCAGAAAAAAAACCCAAATCCTAACTTTTGGTTGCTCACCACAGAAAGGTGAGCAAATAGCAGAAAGATCAGAAATTGGAAAAAACAATGTTTGAAAAGACAAGCTAAAAGCATTAACATGTATACTACTCAGGCAACAAGAAGAAAGGCTGTGAAAGGTGCAAGCATGAAAACCAGAGAAAACTGCAGCTCTTTGAGAAGCAGTAACAGCCCTCCTGGTTGAGACGTTTCCAACTACACTAGCAAAATCCTAGTAGAGCACAATCCTGAAACATCTGACAAACATTCAGGATAACCTTTGGTATATCAAAGGTTGGCCTTCAAGAAGGCCAAGTGCCGGGTCCTACACTTCGGCCACAACAACCCCATGCAATGCTACAGGCTTGGGGAAGAGTGGCTGGAAAGCTGCCTGGCGGAAAAGGACCTGGGGGTGCTCGTTGACAGCTGGCTGAATATGAGCCGGCGGTGTGCCCAGGTGGCCAAGAAGGCCAATGGCATCCTGACCTGTATCAGAAATAGTGTGGCCAGCAGGAGTAGGGAAGTGATTGTCCCCCTGTACTCGGCACTGGTGAGGCCTCACCTCGAATACTGTGTTCAGTTTTGGGCCCCTCACTACAAGAAGGACATTGAGGTGCTGGAGCGTGTCCAGAGAAGGGCAACGAAGCTGGTGAAGGGTCTGGAGAACAAGTCTTAYSAGRAGCGGCTGAGGGAACTGGGACTGTTTAGTCTGGAGAAGAGGAGGCTCAGGGGAGACCTTATTGCTCTCTACAACTACCTGTAGTGAGGTGGGTGTTGGTCTCTTCTGCCAAGTAACTAGCGATGGGACGAGAGGAAATGGCCTCAAGTTGTGCCAGGGGAGGTTTAGATTGGACATTAGGAAACATTTCTTTACTGAAGGMGTSGTTAARCRTTGGACCAGGCTGCCCAGGGAAGTGGTGGAGTCACCATCCCTGGAAGTATTTAAAAGACGTGTAGATGAGGCGCTTAGGGACATGGTTTAATGGGCATGGAGGTGTTGGGTTGACAGTTGGACTTGATGATCTTAGAGGTCTTTTCCAACCTTAATTATTCTATGATTCTATATCTAGCCTGAGGGAATCTCTTCCACATTTTTACCAGAAAAAAAAACTGTAATAGTGTTGTTTAGCTTTTTTATCTGTGTTCAATTCCAGAACTTGATCAAGCTGACCCAGGAAGTCTGGACTTCATGGGGAGCAGAGTGATATCCATGATATTATCATATGGACAGGGAATTAATAGAGAGAGAGGAAAAAAGTACTTCTAAGGAGAGTCAACAACCTGCTTTCGTCTGCAACTGCCTGTGATGAACCACAACACTGTATTATAATTCTTAACATCAGGAGGAACTTCAATATTGCAACAAAAGAAAAGATTACCAAGCAAATCATGCCTCTTTCCTTCAACCCCTTCACAAACACAATGTTTCAGGGAAAGAATTGGCCAACTGCAGTTAGAAGTGTGACCTAGTAATTCTTTCAACACTAGGTGGCATCAACACCCTGGATGCCATCTGTATTTTTACCTTTCTTCACTAAACTTTGAACAAAGCAAGAAGAACAGTATCTTGCAAAATTCATTAATTTTGACGTGCTGGATATTAATCTTTCACCAGTGGGGAAGGAAACACAAGAACATGACTGTGGAAATTTTTTTTTCAAATTGGACAAATGGCAAAGCTTCCCTTTTCAGCAGATATTTTGTTTGTAAGCCATCTATAATATATGTAACCTACTCAAAAATAACTCATTGCTAACAGCACCTTTCATGAAAAATATAAAAATTTAAAACATACGCAATAGCCAAACTTGCATTAACTTCCAGGCTCTTGGAAGAAGATGCATATGACAACAGACCTCACAGAAGTGACTGTAAACAATCCAGGCTATGTTATGGTACAGTGTCAGTTATGGTTACAGATGGTTGTAGTACAGTCTCAGTGAGTTAACTTTTAAATAGGGTAAACTTTGCACTGATGCGCACTCAAACTGACAAGCATTCAGAAAAAGAGATAGGAGAGTACCCTGAGGTCCAAGAAATCTGTTTCAAGGTAAGAGACTGAACCCAAATTACACTTCATTTTTCTAACAGAAGGGTTGGAAATGAATAAATCATCAATTACAAAATGCCTAAATACAGCAGGATTTCTGGTATCTTTTATGTAGCAGATGATAAATAATAGTTAGGAGCTGTCCAGACTAAAAATAAACGAATACCTCCATAATAATGATGAACTTTCAGAAAATGAGTACAAAGGGTAGTTTTTGAGGAGGACATGATATTTGTCTTCTGATTTGCATCCTTCCCTGAATAAAACTCCACTCATCTATATTGACCAAGAATCTCAGCAAGCTTGTTCTAAACACCAGTCACAACAAGAACCAGCAGAGACGTTTTCCAGCTAACTTCCCTCTGTGACTATCAAAGGTAACTTTTATACTAGATTTTCAGACTCAGCAAAAATAAGCTATTGCCAAGGGTAATCCAGGAATGGAGGCAATATTGCATAGTGTGAAGAAATCTTCTGATAGAGAGTAGAGCTGGATTTTAATAATCAAAATGCTAAGCTGGGAAGGATGAATTCAACTGATGAATACAGTTAATCTTCCAATTATAATCTTCCAACAGGATTTCAGGGTCCCTTCCTTTTGAAGTTAATTGAAGTTTTTCCACTGACTTCAACAGAAGAAAGATTAGGATCTCTTAACAAACCCTCTTGATAAATTAATACTTGTGGATTATTTTCATCATTTTAGAGAACATATCTTCAGTTAGAAATTTCTTCCTGTCTCACGCAAAGTCCACATTTTTAAGTCTGCAGTAAAAGAGTAAAAAACAGCCACAGGTTCAAGCCAAGTCACCCTACAGGTATCACATTTACTGGACCCAGGTGACATGTACTTCACCCTGACTTTAGTCAGCACTGGATCAGCTTCTGAATTGCTGGGCTTTGAGCTTGTGCTTTTTTTTCGCAGTCTACCCTTGGAAGTGTTTCAACTGTATTTCTTCCTCTTACCTTGCTAAGCTAATTTAATACCTGTCACTAGTCCTAAATGGGTACTTCTGAAATCTACAATCCTTTATTTCTGGAACAGCAATATATGCTTACCTATCCCTGCACAGCTGGTGTGACCTCTGAATCCTGCCTTAGAGGTGCTTGGTCCCTAACTTGCCTAAACTCTTATTTCCTGCTGGGAGTTCAGCAAAAGTGACAACTGCCACATCTCTACTTGGCACTCACAGTGCCTGGCTAACATACCTTAGTCCTTGTCTGGAGGTCATCTTTAGCTTTAAGATGGTAACTCAAACCCCTGGTTGTTCACATTTAATCCGTAGTATACACCTACAACTTGCATGTTTCCTACAACACACATTGTGTGACAGTGTCTTAACACTCACCAGATGCATAACCTTTTAGTTATCAGCTGTCTGTGCTGGATTTCAATGATAATCTGTCCACCTTCTCCATTTACAAATTCCTTTGCCCCTCCCCAACTTCTAAGATCTGTATAAAACTTCCATAGACAAATCCTCATTCCTGTCTCAGCTTCACCAGATATTAAAATAGGGAGAGTTTCTCTCTCATGACAGCATGTCAGAAAAGGCTGCACTCTGACATGAACAGAAAGAGTGTGATCAGATACCTACCCACACACTTTGGCTCCTTTGAATCCCACTGTGAGGTCCCCTGGCAGGTGAGTTTGGTGTTTCCTTCTATTTCATAGCCCTCACTGCAGGTCACAAAACAGACTGTCTTATAGGAGATATCAGCTGTTGAACAATTAATGTGTCCATTTTCAGGAGCCCGAAGTTTGGGACATGTTCGAACTGCAAAAAGAAAAAAAACACCAGTTCACTCTGCAGCACTGAGAATCAGTGGAGTTACACTAGTTTGCCCAGGTTTTCAGGGGTGGGACAGGCACTGGCTTGCACACTAGTTACAGTAGTTTGTACAAATTTAGGGAATAGGACTGGAACAGGGCTGATTTTTTTCAAAGGCTTGATGCCTTCCTCTTCCTGAAACAGAGTCTTACATAGCATGTATGAAGTTGGGCACACACTTCCAAGCTCACCTAAGTTCTGATGTAAGTCCAGGCAAACTAACTGTACTCAGAAACGTTCCTAGCCATTGAAGGCATCTGACACACACTGTGTGGCCTGTGCTAGTAATGTCTATCAGCCTTCAAAACGGGACAGCTGCAGGCAAATGGAATCCTGTGGAAAAGTGTGTGTCTTTGGAAGTTTCTAATCCCCCAGCCATGCTTGAGAGTTCTTTGGGGGATTTCCAACTGGCAGTCTGGTACGGGCTGAGTGCACGCCAGGGAAGAGGCTAAGAGTTTATTAACAGGGCAGATGACAGTGTCCCAGTGCTCAGGAACATTCTCAGGCACTCTGGAGTGTATCGATGTAGACACAGACACGCGTGAGCCTTTACAAATCAGAACAGCAGACATTCACTGTAGTGGGGGAGAGAGAGAGAGGAAAAAGGAATACGAGGCATTCACAGACAACAGGACCACGAGAGATGAAAAGGAACAAATTAGGCCATTGCTGAGACAAGAAAGACCCTTTCAGGTGTAGGGCTCCCCATGGAGGCAGTCCTGGCTGCTGCTCAGCACAGAGGCATTTCTCCTGCCATGTCTCACAAACACTGCAAGCAGCGTGATGCCAAGGAGAACGCAGTCCTGTGCAGGATGCATGTGCAGAAAGGGAAGTGGGGCATGGAGGGTGATCCTCAGATTGTCTTATGGTTTTGTTACTGAATCCTGATGCTGCAATTTAACACAAAGCTACACTGTAATTAAGACTGATCCCAAAACAGCTGAATGATAATAAGAAGAAAAAAGTAGTAGCACTGGTATGGCCTGGATTTATGTTCTTTGTTTCAGTGTTATAACCTCAAACTCTTCTACTAGGACCTCTTTCTTTTGCACTGCCTCCAGCTCTCCTCCTCTTCAGCCAGTATCCTGCGCTTCTGCATTTGTCCCCTTGCTCCCCTCTGGACAAGACTCTGAGCTACATACACACTGCCTGGCCTTTGAGTCCCTCGAATAGCTAAGCTGTACACAYCTACTGTCTGGCCTTGACTATGTGATGATGATACATGTATGACAACTGGGTGATAGCAAGCCCAAATGTGTAGGTGCCTGCTGGGGTCCTAGCGCATCTTTTCCTTCAATAATTCATGCCTCTCTTCAATAACCAGCTACTGATTTTCCAAAACCAGTGGAAAACTCGTATGGTTGAAAACCCTGCTCTCAGCTGAAGCTGGCAGATACTGCTTAGTATGTTCAATAGTTGTTAGGGGGAGAAAAACACAGAAGGGCAAACAGTGTGACTGCTCAAAAATATAATCAAGATGACTGCAGTTCCCTAAACTCTTTTCTCCCTGGATTGTTTTCCACAGCTTCTGTTGACCTTGCTGCAGGAGCGCAAGCTCTGGTGACAGGTGGCTTCAGAGATCTGGACGACTTCTCCACTGTTGTTTGGGATGCTGATTTTACCACATAACCCATCCTTGCTGCCGCCAGGTAGGAAGCAAACCATGAGCTTCAAATGCAACTTCAAAAGTTCAAATGCACTCAAAAGTAAGCCAACTTGGCAACTTTCTCTCCTTTTCCCAGTAGTTGTTCACTCTGCACACTGATGAGACAGGACATGCCTACAAGTGGACACACAGACTGAACAGATCACTATACACCCTCAAACTAATAAATGGGCAGATACCCTGAGCGCTCCTTCAAATGAAAGCCAGCTGTATAAAYGCCAATAACTACAAGCTCCTCAAAGCTACAAAAAACACACGTTAAATAATGTCTTCTTTGAAAAGAGTTATAGTGGCACCTGAGTGGAARAAAAAGTCTGTAGCAAAACCTATGTATATTGGATAGGAAAGAAAGAAAGAAAGAAAGCCATTCAGATGCACCCGATATATTTTTGCATTACCACTGTCTCATGTTTACTCTCTGAAAGTACTATTCCTCTTGTGCTTGCATATACACAGGCATCCTCTAGGAAGTGCATTTAAGAGTACAAAAAAGATCTTGAAACTTCCATCTTGCGAAAGGCACTCTGAGCTTCAGAGCAGCTTCCTAATATGTTGTATCTTAACTGTAGTAGAGCGAGTAAGAAAGACATTTTTACAGCTGAATCATGCATGCTTTACACAGAAGAGAATAGGCTTTCTCTTTTAAGGTTTCTATGGAAGCCTTTAATAACCAATCTGTGGTAAAAGGAAGCAAATGCCACCAAACTCTACAGCATTATTGAGGAAGCCTGAATGAACTAACAGCACCGAGGAGGCTCTCAGCAATCTTAATGTGCCTACGGAGAAGGCACTCCCTTCCACTACTGGGTAAGTCTAGCCACCTCTTCTGGAAGAACTGCATAGCTGTAGTGCTCCTGACTCCTCAGTGTTTCAATGTTCACGCTTACTCAGTGTTTCAGTAYAGCTTTGGCAGAAACCTGTAACTGAGCCTGTGTTACCCTGGTTATGGTTCCATGCATTAAACACAAAACCATCCTCTTGTCAATAAAGCATTTTCCATGACCAAGAAATATCTCCATAAAGCCAGCGAAAACAACAGCAACGGCATATTCTGCTTGCTCTGGGTTTTCTCCTAATACATTTTTCTGGATTAAATACACGCTTTGTAGTTGTTTTTTTCATGGGTCACTGTTAATTGCATGACATGACTGCATTAATCACTTTCCAATAGCACAGCAGATTTTAGCTAGCAGAACAACTGAGGAGTGTTTAATGTCAAAATCCAAAGCAGTGCAAAGGGATTTTCCTTCACTCTCCCTTCCTAATTTATGTGATAAAATACTCCTGGGATTAACAAGACAGCTATAAACTGTGCCTTTGATCTTGCTCCCTTTCATAGTCTGAATGAATCGAGGCTAGCAGATCCAGCACATGTAAAGGTAGGATTTTTTAATATTTTTTTTTTTAATTGGAAGTCTTCAGTATGATGGAGAATGGCACAAGAAAAGCACAAATATATCCTTTCAATGCTTCAAAGGATATTAACTCAACATCAAGACGGTATTTCAAGACAGACTTTTCTCCTCCCCCACCTTCCAGACAAATTCCCTGTTAAAGGAAGATCATGCACCAACATCCAATCGGTGAATATTTTTAAATGCTCCAGAAAGTTTTCCAAGTACTAGAATCTTCCACTTCTCTACAGACAGTGAAGATGAAGGATCCTTTCTTTGGGGCTGACTGCAGCTTTCCCCAGATTTTTTGCACTGGAGGCTACTGTGTGACAGAAGCTTTGACAGGCAGGTGCTCTTTCCCAGTATCCCAGTCTACCTGAAGTAGCATACATCTTCAGTCTGTTTTGACTGCTGGAAAGTCAACATCTCTAAGTCTAGCTTCTCAAGATGCCCTCATGGTACTGCCCAGCAATTTATTTTCTGTTGAAAGCTTCTCCTTCCTGCCTTCTGTCACTGGAAGCTATAAGGGAAGACTAAGTTTTCCAGGATTATCTGAAGAAGAGTCCTGCAACATACGCAGAAGTGAACTGCTATACGAGAATGTCCTGACGAACTGATCTCTAGCTCAGATCCCTCCTTTCAGAACCCTGACTTGCTGTTTCTTTAAGGACTGCAGTGTTTGCTATAGTGGCATAAAATGCTAATGCCTCCAAGGATCTATCCTGCCTCTTTCCCTGAACTGCAGGCCATGGCAGGAGTTACAGAAGGAGCTAATGACTTCTTATTTACTAGCTTCCAGTGCAGCATACTAAAGTCAAGTACATCCAACTCAAGTTAAACATGTTGAACTACAACCTGTGGCTGTTGAGGAGATGAGGGCTGCTACCTGTTTCAGGCCCTCCTTGGAAGACATAACAGACAGGACTACATGGGGATGCAGCTCCCCTTCTAAATCATCAAGAACCCAACCTCAGGCAGAGACAAGTGATAACAAGCAAAACTGTGTTCCTATGTACTTGTAAGAGCTCCAGAAATAATGTTTTTCAGGATGCTCTTTCCCATGCCTCCT
This sequence comes from Phoebastria nigripes, assembly GCA_035582835.1. Lineage (NCBI taxonomy): Eukaryota > Metazoa > Chordata > Aves > Procellariiformes > Diomedeidae > Phoebastria > Phoebastria nigripes. The sequence continues at coordinate 61,576 of JAYKAV010002814.1, read as the reverse complement.
CCCTTTCACACCTTCTGTTTATTTCTTTTCAAGCTGACATCCTCTTACAGTGAACTTCTAGGACACTGCCAGTTGTTCCCTAGTGAAACTCCACTCAAAATTCTTCTGAAGACTATGTTCAAGCCCAAGCTTTCCTATTTTTTATAAGAAGGAACTGTAAGAAAGCAGAATGGAATTCTTCCATGATTAATGTCTCCCAATGACAGTGCCTAGCTATGCCAGGAGTCTGGTGGATATTCTAAAATACTCCTGTGGCAAGGTCTTGTAATATATTTGACTACTTCGTAGGTTCACTGGATTTACATAATGTAGATACAAAATTCATAGAAATTAGGTGGAGAGAGGCTTAAGGAAGGAGAGTGTAGATTCACTTGCAAAAGACTGTGTGCCTACTAAATATTGCTCTGCATTTTCTGTTGTAGATGTCCTCCTTTCATTTTAGGAAGGAGGGAAACAGAGTGATTGGAGCTCTTTCACTCAAGAGCTAACAGCTTCGGATCTGCACGCCCAACTATGTAGTGAGCAGAGAAAACCACTGTTAAGAACAAACTAATCCAACAGAAAAAGAATTTTCAAACCATACCTCTGCAAGTAGCCTCTGATCCAGACCATTGGCCATTTGGCTGACAAAGCCGGATGCTGCTTCCCACGAGATCAAATCCTGCTTTGCATCGGATCCCGCAGGCAGCGTTAAAGTAATTGTTGCAGACATTCTGGACAAAGTAACCATTTTCAGGGGGCTTCAGTTCAGGGCAGTGAACAACTAAATAATTAAACCACAACAGAGTTATGATGCTATCTGGAGTGCAATAAGCTACTGAAAGAAAACAATTTTTTTCATTTCCAATTTGACTTGCATCTTGGTACTTTTGTTGTTTTGGAATGACACAGAAAATCTTGCGTGCAATTTGACATGTTCTTCACAGTGCAAACACAAGTAACAAAATTGTCCCAGCACTGCACTGTGCATTCCAAGGGTATTCTGTTCCTGGATGGAAACACTTACCTTCACAGGTTTGTCCTACAGCACGATATCCCTCCCGGCATGTACAATCCTCAATGGAGGTACTTCCTGGTGGAGAAGTATGATTCTCATCGGGACACGAGGTGCAAGTGCTGATTCCACCTGGTGAACCTTCAGGCTTGTATGTTCCTGGTGGACAAGCTGTTGAGCAAAAGAAAACATGACAGAAAGGAGTTCAGGATATCCACCTTTCACAGCTAGCATAATTTTTCAGGTGTGTTGCTTTACTTTTTTTACATTATTTTTTTCTACCTCATACATCCACTGTCACTTAGGGCAGGAGCATTCTCCACTTAAAGTGCTGTGAGTTCTTACAGGGCTGACCTAAAGCCCACCAAACTCAGTGGAGGTCTCTCCAGTGACTGCCTGSGGACTGATATTAAGTCCATGATTAATCTTCTTAAGAAGAAGCCCAGTCCCAGAAGACACACCAGATTTTCACTGATAAAACCTGTGCTGACCTCACAAAGACATTCTTGATTTAGAAGTGTAAAAACTTAGTTCAGACAAAATCCTTGCCATTCAAAACTACACTGAAGTTTAATGCATACAAATTCTTAGTAACAAGCTAACACAAGCTAGCAAAAAACCCTGCCCTTGATTTACACATTATGACTATATATGATCTACACACTATACTTGTTAAAATGTATGAACCACAAACAATGAAGCAATTAATCAAAGCAACTGCTCCCTGAAGCTTTTGCACTCATTTATATCCCATTTAATATTTTTAACTGTGTGTATCTACATGCACAAGCCTTAAAGAGATTCAGGAGATGACTTCAGAGGCAGGGAAAATGCATAGGGAAAATGCATAGGGAAAAGGCACCTCTCACCTGAGAACTTCAGATTGGTTGGATAAGTCTGAGTCTTATCTCTCTCTGCTTTGAATTCTGTTCTTCAGGAAACCACCATAATAATCTTTATTTATTTCACAGGATGATGTGAGAAACAGAGGAGTGACTAATCAACAGGTGCTGATAAAGTGAAGTATTGATTCATCAGATTACCACTTGAAACAGAGCTCAAAGACACTTGTGCTGAAAAACATACCTCCTGATGTAAAGTTCAGGAAATATTTTGAGAAGGTTATGTAGTATTAACACTGAAACCCAGCCCAAAAGCTCTCATTTCATTAATTTCACTGTCTACAAATTTTCCTAATGGCCACACTTTCTCTTGCAGACTGCAAGTCAGCCTCTCATTTCCTCCCCTCAGTACAGTCACTTTGTACCACCTGAGGTAGCTCTGGATGGTATAAAGAACTATACAACCATAAAAACCCTGAAGTGCCTTCCTCCTTGCATAGTCAGGTGTGCTCTGCTTCTGGAGCAAATCTCTCCTATTGAGGTATATTTCCTGGAGTTCAGAGATTCTAGCAGCAACAGTCTTGTCTTTGGTAGATATTGGACCAGCTCTGTTTGTTCTGTGAGTTAGGTGCTAAGATACTCTGACTCTTATCTTATTAATGATAACAACTTCATTTCTAGGCAACTGGAAAAAAAAACCCAAAAAAMCAAAACCAAAAGAAACTCCAGCCTCCTTTTTCCTCACCTGTCATGGGAGAATTGACTTTCGTAAGCCAAACTTTATGGATTATACCTTAAGAAATCAACGCATATGAACAGTTAGCACTTCTTTACAGAAGGAGCACCGTCTTTTGAATAGCTTCCAGAAATAATATTTTTGGTTTTTTTTTCAGAAAAATTTGCAGTTTCATTTTGAAGAAAGCAACTGAGTGGCTAGCAGTTAAAAGGTGATTTTGGGTGCTGTAAATTGGCTTCACAAATCTGTATTTTAAACACACTTTTAAAAAGACAATGAGAATGCCTAAGCAGTAAAGGATGTAAGTACAAATCAAAGCATTTCAGGAAAGAAAAACGGCAGAAAAATCCAATCAGAATTAGAGCTGGGAATTTTTCATCTTTGTTTTGGGACTTTCGGAAAAGCATTTGCAGAAAAATCCCTTTCTATAGTTCACCTGCTCTTCCCATCCAAGACATTCCTCTGGGACTGTGTCCTGGTTTCAGCTGGGATAGAGTTAATTTTTTTTTTCCTAGTAGTTGGTATAGTGCTRTGTTTTGGATTTAGTATGAGAATAATGTTGATAACACACTGACGTTTTTAGTTGTTGCTAAGTAGTCTACCAGTCAAGGACTTTTCAGCTTCCCATGCTCTGCCAGGTGCACAAGAAGCTGGGAGGGAGCACAGTCAGGACAGCTARCCCAACTGGCCAATGGGGTGTTCCATACCATGTGATGTCATGCTCAGTATATAAAGCTGGGGGGGGGGGGGGGGACGGGACGGGACGTTCGGAGTGATGGCGTTTGTCTTCCCAAGTAACCGTTATGTGTGATGGAGCCTTGCTTTCCTAGCGATGGCTGAACACCTGCCTGCCGATGGGAAGGAGTGAATGAATTCCTTGTCTTGCTTTGCTTGCGTGCGCGGCTTTTGCTTTCCCTATTAAACTGTCTTTATCTCAACCCATGAGTTTTCTCACTTTTACCCTTCCGATTCTCTCCCCCATCCCACCAGGGGGGAGTGAGCGAGCGGCTGTGCGGTGCTTACTTGCTGGCTGGGGTTAAACCATGACAGCCTGTTACTGCTTCTTTCCTCTCTTCTGTGCAGAAATCCCCTCCTTGGACATTAGGTCTCTCTGAAATATTCTCTCATGCTTCAGATGGTCACCTCCAAACCGGCTAAGTACCAGAGGTATTATTCTGAAACCTCTGAAATACTTCCCTCTGGCACTTAGGGGAAGTCTCTCTGCACCCTTGTTAAAACTAACTGGTATCCAGCACAAAGCGACAAAGTGCATCCAAAAGGATACAGGAAAGAGTGCATGTTAAGCATCACAGGGGACCTGCTACATGACAAAGCTGCCCTCCATGTGCCACCAAAAGTAAATTAGTGTCTTCTGTTCTGTGTGTGGCATATAAAATGACATCTAAAAGAAGTGTTTGATTAAAAAAAACCAACAAAACAACAAAAACCCAACCTAACTTCTCTCTTTCTTGCAACCTCACCTTAGATGAAGAAGCAGCAGCTCTTTTCTGTTTCTGTTTTGAGAACTATGGGATAAAAATAATCACCCTTTCTATGACATGGGCAATTTTAACAACAAGCCCAGTAATTTGCTTAGGGCTTTGAATCAGTCTGGCTTTGACAAAAATGGTTCATTCTGAAATTACACTTACAATTTGCTCTTTCCAGTGAAGCAGCAGGAGGTAAATGATACTGTTAAAATGGTTATTAACGTCTCTACTGGGAAAGACAAGTTTCCCCAAATGTCCTGATTCTTTTTGTATGCTTCAAATGCTTCCCACTGCCTTTCTAAAAAGTCGAACTACATCCTATCTTGGCTTTTTATGTAGAATTTTCTCCAAGCCTGAGTCCCTGAACTCCATGCAAGCTACATTCAAAATTTCCACAAGATAACATTTGGTTACAGAGCTATTTCCAAGTGTGTGAGATCACACAGTCTATATCCTGTGATGCCAAGAGATGGTATAAGGATGGAGCGTAAGTATGCTGACCTCTGTGCATTTCCATCACAGCCGTAGAGGTTAGCCTGGCCACAGTTTAGGTTAAAACCATCCAAAATCAGCTGTGGAAGAGCAGAGCTTCGGCCATCTGCTGAAGACTGGACTTGTCCATACCTGACCCAGCTAGACTGCAGACCCATCCCCTCCTGCTCCAGACAGCACTACAGCATGGCCCAAGTCTCCATACAGTGATGCATTCGGAGGCAAGAGAGAACTTGAGGGGCAAGAACATCTGAAGAGCACACGTGGCCCCCTCCATGACTGATCATACAGGTGTCTCTCTGGGGTCTCTTCCGAGAATCAAGCAGTGCCAAATTTTCATTGCATTCTAGTCACCAGTCTGCACTCACCGACATGCCCTCTATACCTGCAAAAACTGACTGCAGGGAGAGATCATCTTCTCCAGTGCTAATCTGTAAAAACAATTTAAATTTTTTTTCAAGGCTTGCTTCCCCTTGCCAACAATGTGATGGTATAAAAATGCTCAAAACAATGCGTGAATGAAMCCTAGTGTAAATAAGCATCAGTCTGGCAAGAACGACAAAAAAGGCAAGAATTTTAAAATGGGGAAACAATTTTAACAGGATCAGCCTTTAAACAGAGAGGACACTTCTGTGCGTATCTGCATGTATGATCTTCTCAACAAAAGATTTAACTACTGCCTATATGTGAACCATGTTGTTCTTTGCCCAGAAGCAAGGGGAGGAGCAAGGAAATGCTTTTTGTTTAATGTAATTCTCCTCCTGAGACCAGAATAGTGAATACTGAGTTACACCAGAGGACTACCTCTTTGTTACAGAAATGAAAGGATATCTGGAAGCAGGGATTAGTGTGCTAACTCAAACAAGCACAGGCCCCAAACTCCCCAAGCACACAAAGATGGCTCACGCTGAAGTTGTCATCAACAACCTCCTTTCATAAAATGGTAGATATTCACCAATGATTCACATTCAGATTCTATTGTCTGTGGTAATGACAGTGCAATAACCTTCTGATCAGAAACAGCAATGAAATAATACATGCTTACTTCAGCATGCCTCCTGCATTTTCCGCCTCAGTTATGCTCTCCAAGGGTATACAACTAACTGAAAAAATGTAAGAAAATCCAGCCTGTCTCTTCTGTTTCTGAACACTACAGGGCTTGATGACTTCTTAGGCCACCAATGGAACACACTTTCTTACTCCTTTATCTATCAAAAAAAATTAAGTTGCATGTAGAAAAGAAATCACTAGAAAGGAAATATGACACAGGTTTGCTAGAAACAAAGACCCACAGGGTAGGCATAAAAACATTTCAGTCAATGCACACGTATCGACAGCATAACTATATGTCAAGACATTGCCTGAAGCTGAACAATGGACGTGGAAAGTTAGGAAAGTCCACCAAAAAATCAAAGGACAGACTTTCAAATTCAGTAGGAATTCTTCTGCTCTGCCTGCCTACAATAATGACAAATTTGATATCTTAATCTTCAAGCAAGAATAATTTAACATTGTAAAAATGACAACATAAAACAAGATGTATTTCAGAGATTCACCAAACACTTAAAACGTATTACCCACTTTGTCTTTTTTTAAACCACAAATACTAAAGCCAGTGGCAAAGTTAAGCCAACCAGTACTAAACCCACATGATGGCATAAAGACTCCAGTCTGGAGTTAAACAGGTAGAGATCCTGTGTCAAAGGGTTCTACTCTGTTACACAGGGTCACGATTCTTCCTCTGAATGTACGAGTACAAATTTTAAGGATAAACAATTCTGCCTTAAAAATGTAAATCTTTTAAAATTCTGGGAGAGCAGGCCAGCTCAATTTCCTCTCCAACTACACTAGTGTATCTAAGTCACTGAAATGGAATTATTCTTCATTTATCCCAGTGTAAGAGAGAGGAGAATCAAACTCCATATATTTCAAAGATTAATTTGAGGGATTTTGTATTTTCTTCAATGCATAATTTCTCCCACTAACTACATTTACTAAGTAATCCCTGGCATGAGCTGTTTTTTCCACATTTGATGCTAATGAAGGATCCGATTAAGGGTTTATCTTTTGCGGGATACRGCACGAATCAGCTAGGCAATATCCTGCTCTCTCCTGCATCAACCTGAGGTCTATTTGTGCACTGCTACTGTGATGATTGCAGTCTCTAATTCTCATTTTTTCCACATATGTGTAAAGCCTAAATGAAATGACACCTTGATGCAAATCACAAATACATAAATAGTCTTTATAACTCAACTCAATCCCCAAACTTCTTAAATGAGGAAAGAAAGCCTAGTTTTCCATTTAATCAAACTGATTTTATGCTACTGTAATTACTTTTATGACACTGATTCATGGACACACATTTAACATAATGAAGTGGTGAATCTGTCCCAGAATCAGAGTATACCATGAATACCTATTCTCATTTTGGTTTGCTGGTGTCTACTAAAAATGATGCAATCCATAGGTCACAGAATCTCTAAACAATGATCACTAGATATTGGTATTCAATTCTTTCCCTGTTTCCTCAGTTTTTGTTACTGAACATACATGGACAGGAGATTTTTGGTTACATGGATCTTTGACCTGGCACATGTGGTCTTGTACCTTCATTCACTTGTTGGAAGTTATGTGGAAGATCCAGTGTGTGCCTAGAACTACTTCGAATTATAGTCCACAAYATCAGGACAACCAAAACTTCAAATTAACTCACATTTATGCCCTTGGAGGAGAACTACAGCCTGAATGCGTGGGCTCTCTCTCCCACTGCTTTACTTCATCTAAGATTCTTGTGCCTTGGCAACAGCAAAAAACCCCCCGAAAATTAGAAAATATGTCACCCTGACCTTTGTGTGTGTGAAGCAAGTGCTGTGGTAGCTGTATTTGCCATCAGTCATGTTTTAAATTTGTCACCATGAATGGGCCTGTCCTGGTTTTGGCTGGGATAGAGTTAATTTTCTTTCTAGTAGCTGGTATAGTGCTGCGTTTTGGATTTAGGATGAGAATAATGTTGATAACACACTGATGTTTTGGTTACTGCTGAGCAGTGCTTACGCAGAGTCAAGGCCTTTTCTGCTTCTCCCCCCATGCCACCAGCGAGTAGGCTGGGGGTGCACAAGAAGCTGGGAGGGGACACAGCTGGGACAGCTGACCCCAACTGACCAAAGGGATATTCCACACCATATGATGTCATGCTCAGCATATAAAGCTGGGGGAAAAGCTGGCCGGGGGTCTGCTGCTTGGGAACTGGCTGGGCATCAGTCAGCGGGTGGTGAGCAATTGCATTATGCATCACTCATTTTGTATATTCTTGTATCATTATTATTATTTTCCCTTTCTTTTCTGTCCTATTAAATTGTCTTTATCTCAACCCATGAGTTTTACCTTTTTTTCAATTCTTTCCCCATCCCACTGCGGGGGAGTGACCGAACGGCTGTGTGGTGTTTAGCTGCCTGCCAGGTTAAACCACAACAGGGCCTGACTATAAAGCTTAGTTAGTTTACTAAATAGAAGTAAAAACTTTCCTGAGGAAGGAAGTACAAAGAAGTTACAGTACATTATTGTGTGCTACATCTTTCTACCCTAATATCTCCATCTCTCACCGTGACAAGGTACTACACGATCAGATTTGCCTAAGGGCCAGGCGCACCCTCTATTAGAAGCAGCACTAGGAACAAGGGGCTGTTAATATACTCCCTGTGACAATGGCCTGCGAAATAAAATATGGTTTACAAGGATAATGCATGGTGTCACAGAGGAAATGAAGATCCCTGTTCCATACCAAGCAGCCAGAGACTTCCTGACGCTTTCCCACTTACTGCTGCAGCAGAGGAAGAGTTTGGGATGTCTTGCAGTACTAGCATGCAGTGCTGCCCAACCCTCCCTCCTGCCTCCAAAAACCATTCTGCTGCTGCTGCACAGTTCATTTGTGAGTGGCCTCTGCAAGGGAAGAACGTGAATAACGTGGGAGGCATACTGATGGAAGCCACGACTGCATGAAACTCCCCAGTCCCCTGCCCTCTCCATACATTTCACAGTGATATCTCTTGGCTGTTGCTATAACTATTGTATTCTGCAAACGTGGGGCACCAATGTGCCGCAGGATTCTGTAATTTTCAAGTCTATTCTACTAAACCAAACTATGAACCACGGTTGTGGGTTTCTTTCCTGGTGCTTACAAGCCAAAAAATGCTCAGCTTGGGCCAGCAGAAAAACAGACTACCCCGGCCTCTGAAATGTACCTCTCTGGACCTGCACATGAAGATCTTTAAGCCTGCTTCTCAAAGACTTTCCACACCCTGGGTCTCTACTGTAGAGACTACCTCCAGAAGTTACAGCTTTTGTTGTCACATTTAAGTTATCTGGGAAGGTGGGGGTTTTTTAAATCTCCTATATGGTAGGTTTGTCAGAATGGGCACTTTGTGCCCATGAAATGCCTTTGGAAAGCTAAGGAGAAAAAAATCTAAACCTTTGGCAGATACTGTAATCCACCTTTCTGCAGTTTGCAACATGTATGGTGCCATAAAAGAAACATGAGCCAGGAGCATGCTAGGATTACAAGAAAGAAGCAAGGAAGTGGCTTTAGTTAAACATTTGACATGACTTGTACAAAGACTGCAAAAGAAAACCTTGAGCTTGCCTTTAAGTGTAGGGATCAGGGAAGGATTTCTGATAAGTCTCAGCATGTTCTCCAACTCTTTAATATCTCCTGTTATCCTCAGCATGTGCTCTGCATTAATTTCAGACAGCATTGAACCTGCTCATCCATCTGCTCTTTGTCAGTATTCCTTAAGCATCCTTCTCACAGCAACATGATTAGGAATTTAACAAGCTAGATGTCTTCTCTGTTCCTATTTGATGTATTTGGCTCCATCTCTTTATTAGATTTACAAATTTCCTCTCACTGGGGGGAGCAGGGTGAAACAAGTCAGAAGTTTAGCTACTTCTATACATGATACACAGGGAGGGGTTCACTCAAACATTTTTATTGAGTTTACAGACATCAAAACTGCAATATTCCACTACCAAGCAGGCTGCAGCATTTGGAATGACACTTTGAGATGATCTAGCTCTAGATCTTTAAGCGCTTCAGTCATAACAAACTTTCAGCAGAAATAACTTGTTCATGATAAAAATGAGAATCTTGGATCCTCTCCCATGGGGCAGAAGAACTTGAAAGTTGCCTGGAAGGAGATGCAGTCCCTTGGGTGAACATACCATCTCAGTACCCAAGCATACCCAGTGTGGGGAACAATCTGCCTGCTGAAGAATATAAGCCCAAGAACTATAACAGCTTGTAAAAGTTAGGATGCCTACAAGGACCTTCTTCCACAGGGAGGTCTGGCTGTGAGCCACAACTGTGCTGAGCATCCCTGGGTAGGCTTGGGGCCAGCACATTTAGATAGCATTACTGCAAAGCAATGATTCTGCAAAATATCCTCCTCAGTAATAGCAGCAGTACTGAGAATATATAGAAAATCCATTTATGCCCAGTTTTAAAACTTTTTTAAAAAGCAGACCAACTATTATATTTTAAAAACATGGTGAGTGCCTTATACAGATTCATACTTGAACTACACATGTGCATTGCAAGGACACAGAGCTTTTAAAAGTCTTTTAAATGTTTTACAATCATAAAAATAAAGATTACTATATACACTTTTAGGAGGGTAACTTCTCTCTTTGTCTCAAAGCATGTGGCTCACTCAGGAATAAAAAAAGAAAATCCTGATTCCATGTACTGTATTGTAACTTAAAAAAAAGCCTACCCATGCTTCATTCAAGCTACAAATTCACAAGATATATCTTGACAACTTGTGCAATTTGTATACACAGAAATGGCATTCATGTATTGAAATGAAGCTCTTTTAGTTTGAATCTCAGTGGCATTTTAGACAGTGTTTACATAGACATCAAATCTAGCCTTGGTGATACATTTGGAGGGCATACACAAAGCAAACATAACATGCCAGCATTTTTTATTTTTAGAGCTTGGATACTGATTTATGTCCTCATGCCCCTGCATATTTCTGAAACGTATCATGTTGAAAGTGTACAACAAATTCCAAAACTGCAAAAAGGTCTTTCTGGGAAATTAACTTAGTTGATTATTGTCCTGGTGTTGGCTGGGATAGAGTTAATTTTCTTCCTATTAACTGGTATAGTGCTGTGGTTTGGATTTCGTATGAGAATAATGTTGATAACACACTGATGTTTTAGTTGTTGCTAAGTAATGTTTACACTAGTCAAGGACTTTTCAGCTTCCCATGCTCTGCCAGGTGCACAGGAAGCTGGGAGGGAGCATAGCCAGGACAGCTGACCCAAACTGGCCAGTGGGGTGTTCCATACCATATGAGGTCATGCTCAGTACATAAACTGGGGGTTGCCTGGGGAGGGGCGATTGCTGCTTGGGGACGGGCTGGGCATCAGTCGGAGGGTGGTGAGCAATTGCATTGTGCATCACTCATTTTATATATTCTATCATCATCATCATCATCATTATTATTATTTTCGCTTTCTTTTCCGTTCTATTAAACTGTCTTTATATCAATCCATGAATTTTACTTTTTTTTTTCCGATTCTCTCCCCCATCCCACTGGGGGTGGGGGAGGAGTGAGCGAGCAGCTGTGTGGTGTTTGGCTGCCTACTGGGTTAAACCACAACAATTATGTAAAGTTTGCCATGCAAATAGAGATCATTTATGAATTTATTTATGTGCAAGTGAAGGTTTTGTGTCCAAAACTTCACACACAATCAGACCCTTACCTAAAAGGGGAAATAAAATCAATTCTGAAAATGCTTTGCTCAGAGCAGAACTACTATATAGTAGGCTTCTCTGGACATGGTCTTCACCATAATCACAGACACAAATTCCTCAGTAACCTTGATCACTGTTGATGTGACAGCACATGGTACTCTTAAGTAGCACCGTTTTAAGTGCTCTGGATCTCTGGATAGCTTCCTGCTATTTAAATACATAAACACTGAAAAGGAACATCACCATCCTGTCCTAGGTGCACTTATTTGCCATTTTAATATACTTGCTGTGAAGTTATTATTTTTGCTTTTACAAAACTGTAAAAAATACAGACAGGCTGAAGTAAAGCAAATTCCATTAAAAAGAACCCCAACATTTTGTTTAGTTTGTGCTACACACAGATGAGCAAATAACCGTTTCAAAGATCTAGTATCTGTCATCTACTGTCTTCYACTGGAAGCCCAGTTTTCTCTGGGCCTGGTCCAACCATTGTACCATGTATCCAGTAACTCTACTCTTCCTTTCAGCTGACAGAAAGGGTTCTGGGTCAAGAAGGAAAAGGGAGGGCCAAGAAAAGGACACACTTGCAGAGGGGGATTCAAATCAGATACAGGGAGCAAAGTCACTCCATACTTTTTCTTACTTTTTCATGACTCCTCATTGTACCAACAAATCCACCAATCCATCACCTCTCTAACAGTATGAACTAATAAGCAGCTACTAGATGCCCAAAGGGCCAAAATTATCCCTAGAGCAAATCCCAAGTGATGGCAGTTAGATACATCAGAAGAATGAAAAAGTTCCATCTGGGCTGCACTATATGCTGCTCGGTTAACCTCCACGTGAGCTAGAGGCACACACTGGAAAGCAAGAAATTGTCCTCCTTTATCCACAACTGGAAAGAGGGACTACTTGGAAAGAGAGAAGTCTGAGCTGGGGCTGGGGAAAAAAAATTGGTTCCTTAACAACTCATGATGTGCTACACCCAGAGGAAGCTGGACAGAAGTGAGAACCTACTCCACTGCCTGCGACTCTTGGGACACGCTGAAATCGCCACAACTCAGCCAGTGCTTGATCAGCACAGCCTTCACTTTCTTCCAGAAGTAGGGAGCAAGAGTCTAGTGTTACACAGCTAACTCAACAGATCACCTTCTCCTGGGATTCCTCAAAGGTAATTTTAACCAAAATAAGGGATTGGGGTTTAGAAGTCAACAAAACATGCACCCCAAGCTTCACAGCACTGGTAAGTTTCTGCAGTGAAGAACATGCCTGGTGGTTCAAGATCCATTCCCATTGTGTTCACCTACTCAGCCACTTGAACACAGTTTTGTGTTCAATGATATTTGGGACTTAAGAGTGTAACTAAAAATGACTCTCTGGTCAAACTGAATGAGCAAACTGCTTTCCTGAGAGCAGCAAGTTGCATGAGGAATCCAGGAGGAGTCAGAGACTCCATATCCTCAGATTTTCTCCTTCTTATTCAGGTAAAAATTGTGAATTTGCTCTCTGGCAAAATATTAACAGAACCCTGCATGGTCCTGAATTATTTTACTAGACTAATGTGAAACGCTCCCTTTCTGCTGTTGCCTCCAACACCCACTCCCACCAGCTGTTGGTGCATATGATCATGAAGAAAAAAAAAAGAAAATATGCTTATTTCTGCCTCCTTTCTCTGCAGATCAGAGTAGTTCCAGTTGCTGAATCACAGAAYGGGAATGCAGCAAGTAAAAGCTATTATAAACAGGAAAGTGAAGCCATTTCTGCCAGACCCTCAATAAACTGTCACTACTGCATTAGGTGCCAAACTTGGCCTCTTTTCCATATCCCTTATTTTTATCATTAAATATACTTTTCAACAACAGTGATTACACTCCTATTAAGTAACATTTCTGAGCACTGAAGATATAGCACATGACTGTGCAGATGGAGAACATATGTCACTATTTCCATGTTTATTTACTTAGGAGCCCAGGGTGAGAGTCAGACAGTTTTTGGTTAACTTAAGAAAGCTGAAGCACATGCAATGGCTCAGGCCAGTAATCAGACTATAAAAAGTGGTGGTTTTGCCAATTTTTTTTTTACATATTGTGAAACTAGCCCAGCTATCCCTGTGTAGAGTTCAGTAAACTGTTGTAATCTTGATGTTATAGTTTCTACTTAATTCCTGGAATCACTACTGATACCCATGATTTACTGTGAAAAATGCCATAAATCCCATTCTCCATTCCTCATGCAAAACTCTCGTGGAAACTGACAGGATCTCCTGAATTCTTTTAAAATGATCTAAATATGTAGATCAAAATAGAGTCTCATTTATGGAAAGCAAGAGCACTGAGAGAACAACTAGATCACTATGCTCATTATTAACTGCTGCTTGCTCAAGAAACATTTGGAGAAGTGACTGCTTCTCACTTCATTTCCCCCATTTTCCCTTGTCCTTCTCCCCTCTCATTTCTTTGCAAGACATAAAGGAAGTCCTTAAGGACGGATCTGACTCTTGCTAAAGTAATGTCAGCTGCAAGCAAAAGGGTCACCTCAGATCTGAACTGAAGGAATGTGTTTTAAGTACTAAGTCCTGTGCCTGCCAACAAAGTGAACTTCACTACCACAAAAGCTATGGTAAAAAAGATTAAAGATAAAAAAGATGATGTTGCAGTACCACAACCAAATACACAGCCTTAGTCCTCAGTCTAACATAGCTTCCTTCTGTGAAGAACCTACATTAAAACATTTCTGAATAATACCTTTGCATCCCCCACTAGACAGCACTAACCTSGTCTCCATCCCTTAGCCACTCTGCAAAGACCTAACCTTCTGCAATGCAGGAGTTCTCCCATAAAGCAGGAATCCCTGGCTAGTGAGTCACGTGTTCATAAGGCCCCTTCTTGCTATCAGTATCAACCAAACATGCGCTAAAGTAGCAATCTGTAACACCCAAAGGCTTTACTGAAGTGCAGTTGTTTAAATTAGAATGAAATAGCCTGCTGCTGCTGCCAGAAAGGGAGCAGGAAAACAGCAGGGTGAGATTCTTTCAAGAACTGTCAGGTACTCAGCCTCTCTGTATATCTGTGTCCCACTCCTCTACCCTCTTCTCAGCTTCAAGGGTGTTTTTTCCACCTTGAAGAAGCAGAATCACTTGTTCTGTTTCTAAAGGGCAGCGAGATCCTTTGTATGTTTTGGGAGGAAAAAGGTCTGCCGCACTTCCAGTCCTACCTTCTTCTCTAATTGCATGCCCTTTTCCTGAGCTCTTTTGCCATAAGCAAGGCCATCTACACCTGCAGAGATGGAGAATAAGAAAGAGGGAACATTCTTAACTGCAACCTGAAAAAAAAAAAAAAAAAAAAAAAAAAAAGGTAAGCAGCAATAATGATTAAATCACTGCTTAATGGACCTAAGACTTATGATTATTAAACCACTGATTTTTAGCTAGAAAATCTATTCCTAAACAGCACTTGATTCCAATTAGTTAGGTTCACAAGATAATTAATGCTGTCTAAAAATATCCCAGTTTTTCCTGAGTTGGAGCCAAGTTGTTGGCTAATTTCTTGCACTTTTGCAGACTGTGAACCAGTGAGGGATGCAAGCAACAGATGATAAACTACCTCTCTGACGTAGGAATGCATGAGGCACTGCACTTTCTATTTCAACATAGGAGGCCTCCCAGAAATGACCTTAAAAGTAGTGAGAATAAATCAATCTCTAACATCACTGGGAGCGAAATTTAAGATGTTACAGACAACTTTGTGAAGCACCACATTCACAGACCTTGAACTTGTTACCTTTAATACTTGTCTGTGCTTCAGCCTTGAGGCAAAAACCAGACAAGTAACAGCTGTAATCCATCACCTGCATCTTGAGGGATAGGTAGTTAAAAAGAAGTGGGGGAACAAGAAGACAGCAAGGGGCCTCCCACATGTTCTCAGGGTTCAAGTTGCCTTCTTGCCTGTGAAATAGTGGAAAGTGCCCAGGCAGCTCCTGAAGAACTGCYGGTGATGGTGAAGAGCTATCAGGAGAGTGAAGACAGCAGAATCCTGGAGGCTGGCAGAGCATGAGACCTCATTTGTCAACTGGAACTGAGGGCCATGCAAACTGTGCTCTTGGGGCCACAGTATAGCTTAGTACTGCTTCTAGGCCAAACTCCTCTGGCACCTAGGCTAGGAGAGCCATTATCATGGATGAGTACCAAAAAGGAGCATCACTGCTAAGTAGTGGAAAAGGTAGGAATGAAGGTAACCCTCAGCTACTGTTACATTAAAGAGATACTGGCAGAAGGTGCCTCTGTGTCTGAGCGTGGTATGCTCCTTCTCAGTCCAATTTTTTGTGATCACATTACTTCTGTTCTCATGGGTTTGGACTGTGGGCCCAAGGTGGGCTACTGGTCTGCCTGAAAAAGTCATATGTGAATACAGCTTGGCCACTCCCATTGCTGAAATTAAGTCACTAATGAAGCCCAAGTGTCCTTGCCTCTGTGTACTCCTGTGTCATGACCTAACCACCACTCCTGTGCTGCCATTAAGACAGTTTTGTGGTGGGGTGCTCACAGAAGTGCCATGTTTTAAAAATGGTGCTGTATTTTGTAAGGTATTGTATTTTGAATTTCCATTCAGAAATAAAAGACAGCAAAATTTATATATGTGTTTTACTCCTCTACAATTCACAATGACATAAAAATTGAAGTGAAGAGATTTGCAAGTGATTGCATATTTTGATCCTCACTACGTTGAGGCAAAGGCTTAGACTCTGAAAAGAGGGAAATTGAGTATTTGCATTTCAGGCGATATTCTTTGCCAAGCTGACAACAGAAATAGGACTAGAGGACCAGAGTATATTTAGGTATACAAACTAATGCCTCTGTGAGACAGGTAATAATGGAAGTCCAAAAGAAACACTAGCTTAACTACACGTAGATGTTCTGATGTATAACCATGAGGTTTGGCAAGCATTCCTTACGTTCTGTGTTGACACCAAGACTCCTCAGAATAAAGCTACTCAGACTCCCACTCTCCTTCTTGTACTTAGAAAAACCTAGTCCTGTGAACTGAGTTACTTGAAAGAGTAACTTTTGCAGCACTTCATATTCCTGCAGGCAAACCCCTCTTCCATACCCTCTGTCTTGAGACCTGTGGCACCTCTGTGTCACAGAGGTAAAAAAGATGCAGAAGATTTAAACTAGTTAGCTGCTGCATTTAAAGGTACTAGAGCACCTCTACACTGGCCTGGACTCCCCAGAGTGAGTGGACACTGTCGCTGCTGTAAGACGCGCTGGGCTTGTCTCCTATGATGCTAAAGTCATTGCAGCAGGCTTTAACGGAATGCCGCTTCCAGGCCTACGTAGGCTTCATGGGATGCTCTGAGGGCAGCAGACGGGCAAAGCGTGAAACGAGGGACAGGAGGAGAAAACACAGTAACAGGCCAACATTTTCCTCCAAACCTCCAGGTGTTTTTACACAGACATTAAACTCAGAATATAAATACATGYCTTTAAATTAATGTGACTTAAGAGTATTCCCAGCCTGTGAARATTAGGTGTTTCTGCGTTCCACCAGAACACTGACATTTCTTGTCTCTACCTCTATACAGTTTTCAATACTACCTATGTGTATTTCCAGATAAGGGTTTTTCTAGGGGAACACAGTCAGAAGGTAGCAAGCAAAATGCTTATGACATTTTTTCTGTCATAAAACCATAAAAACTGGAGCCTGACAATAGTAATAGGAATGTTATACTCTGGACTATTCTGTGAAGCCCTAACCAACAAACAGGCTGGAATTAATAGCAATAACCTGTGAAAAAAACCATGCAGCACTAGCAGCCACAATGTAGGAAAGTTCTTGTACCTTATCTTCTGGCATTCTCGTTTGAGAAACAAACTACATGCCATAAGGAGATGGAAACTTTGCATGGGTATTTACTATGGTATTTACAAGGGAACACCCTTTGTTTGAACTTTTTGGGCCAAAAATCCACTTATTTTTTTTTAGCTATCCTCAGGATGTTTCTTTCGCTCTCATGGAAAAAAACACAGCAGATTTGCCTCATGGCCAGGAGAAGGAGCCAGATCTTAGGTTGTTACAATAGGGTGCAGCTCTGCGTAAAATCAGTACAGCTGCACACACCTACATAGATGGAGATTGTGCCATTCCCCTATGCTTTACACTAATTAAAAACTGCAACTTAGTGCTTAATTGTATTGGGTTTTGTTTCAAATCTGTCAGGTCCAAACTATTACTAAACGACATGATCACAATTAGACTATATGATTAACTATATTACACACACTTCTGTAAAATTAATCTTTCTCAACTCGTCCCTCCTCCCCCCCCCCCCCGCAAATGTCCATTCATTCCTCCCATTCTTGTGGAGGGAAACACTTCATATTTAATAAATTTCAGACTAGGGAGAAAAAATTCAACCTTCAGATGTCAGCCCTACTAAAACATCTGCATTGGAAGTGTGAGTTGCTGGTCTGGCTTTGTTTTGCATGGTAACAAATTAAACCCTAGGGTTTTGGCCTGAAAAGGTTCCCATTTCTGTGCAGAGTCCTGATTTCTGTTTTCATCAAAACACCAACAAAACCAGGAGAAACCAATTTCCTGTTTGATGAAACCAATCTGTGTTGCTGCCTTCTCATTCTCAAGGGACCCAATCACACTGCACCATGCAGTCAGCACTGTTTCTGGGTGAGAAGGTTGGGCCATCTGCAGTAGATTTTAGAGTGACAGAAGAAAACAAGGCTGCTTACAAGACATCAGACCAAACTGCTCCCATCCATTCTGGCTGTTGAGTACCTGGCAGATAGATTAAGCTTATCATAAAATGTCTGCAACCTATTTGCCCTAATTCAGCTCCAAGTTGAGTGGGCTTTTGCCCCCTTTTCACCATGGTGTTTTTTCCAGCATACTCTTCTTGCTGGCTGCTGCCTTTGCTGGAGTGGTACCAGAGACTGAAGTACTTCTGGACCCCTGTGGCTGAAGAAACAGAGAATGTGCACAGCAGGAGGAAGCAAGGAGCATAGCTGCAGAGGACAAAGAGAGAGGGCTTCTTCCCTGGAAGTGATTGTGAAATGATCTGAGGAACCTCCCAGACAATTTTCCAYAGAGAGCACAGAGAAGTCAGCTGGACAGGACTGAACAGGAGAGGAAACAGAAAAGCCATCTCATTCCTTCTCGCTACTATCTTTCCTCTCTTATGACAGTGACAGCCAAATGGACAGAAGGTATTGGAAGGAACATCTATATTGCCTTTTGGGTAAATATCCCTTGAAAGACTTTTCTTTAGGTCAAAATCTGCAAACAAATGACTTATTCAGCTGTGGGTTATGACCTGATGAGCTTTATGCACCTTTGCTTCTACGTTTTCTTCTCCCTCTCAGCAAACCCTGGACAATTAACAGATGACCATCTCTGAACACTTGCAAAATGATGCAAACTGCATTTTATACAAAATACTTGCTTCATATTGGAAGAGAAGTAGACAATTTTGTTTAAAATGTTGAAAGGAATAGTACTCATTCTTACAGAGAACACACTTTGCAATATTCGCTGGCCTGGGTAGAGTGAATATCACAGCGTAAGTCAAAACAAGGATTTAAAAATAAAATGAAAATATTCCTATGCTCCGTGTTCAATTGGAAACTCATTCTGAGAGCTAAGAGTCAAATTTGTTTGACCAAGTGACAAACACACCATGTACAATCCATCAAACTCCAAATACAGAGACACAGTGGCTGCCTGATTTTGTCACATTAAGAGTGTTATGCTCCAGTCTGGTTAAATGAATCAGCTTTGACAAGAGTTTGGGAGCAACTTAATGATGCTAGGAATCCCGATACCTATTCACAACCTCACAGGCACAGGCACTAAGGCTAAACATTGTAAGTTAATTGTAGCACAAATTACGTCCTGGGAATGACTTAAATATTTATAGGTGGTGCTTTGGAGCCTTAGAGAGCCACTAGGGACAAAATAGTTAATTAAAACAAGCTCTAAGTCTCTTAACCTCTCTCCTCATTTCAATAATTAACACTCTTTGCTGTATACTGCCATCTTATTTTGTCCCTGGTGCACTCTTTCAAGAATTTTAATTTTTTCTTCTCTAAGACAAAAGCTACTTAAAGGCTCACAGAATGCTAAGATGTCTGCTTTTAATTTTTGAGACTGGCACAAGTTCAGGAATAATATGTGTGCGCGCGTGTCTATGAAAACATCCTGGCTACGTGTTTCTGAAAAGGTAGTGAAGGCAAGATGACTCCATGTAATCCATAGGGGTAACTAAAGAATGTTGCAGTAAAAACGTTTTCATTAAGGGATTCAATGGACAGACAATTATTCCAGTAAGTGCCTGGTATGATGCAAGTCCCAATCCTGAAAATGATTCTCAAATCTGCAAGACCAGTCAAAGGCTTATCAAAGGCGTATGCTAAAATGGTATGAGCCTAAACTGTTTAAAAATCTGTGACAACTGGCTGATGAATGTTTCAGGCAGTTAAGGAAGACATGTTCAGCACAAATTTTGTAAACTACCACTTTGCCCGGGACTGCACAGCTGGAAAAGGTTGCTTTCAAACCATGTAAAATTTCAATGAACGTAAGACAGCCTGCTTTTTATCCTGTCTACAAACTCAAGGCAAAGCCCAGGCTTAACAGTAAAGGTTTTACAGTCATTTAACTAAAGGCTAAACCTATCTGGTGCTGTAGGAGCCTTCTTCATTGTGACGGCCGCCTGCAATGGTTATACTGTGGCCAAAGGACAGCTTGGGCACTCCAGGGAGAGCCTAAGTCTGATCGGCACAGGAAGCTGGAGACTATTTCTATGTCATGTCTATTTCTATTCAGAGCACAGTTTCTGCTTCTCTCAAGCCCTCCAGATGGTTGATTTTTCTCCTTTAATTGCACATATGAACTTTGGCCAGAGGCTTTATTTTCCTGACGTTCTGGATGTGACATGTCACTTCTGAGATACGGAAAAAAGGGTAACTTGTGCATCACTTCCCAACCTGTGCATCACTTCCCAACTTTCCATCAAATTTACTTCAGAAATAGCTCTGTACTTAATACAAAAGAAAGAGTCTGTTTTGGCACAGAAACTTATTTTCTAAAGCCTCAGATGACATCGAGTTTGAAAGGAGATGTTTTTCAATACTGCATACAGACGTAAAATTACACCTCTGCTTTTCTGGTCTGCACACGTCAAAATTGAATCACTTTCACCCTACAATTTCATTTTTAAAGAATTTCCTCAGAGATCATGCTGGTATACACAGAAAACTTTTCTGTTGGTGGTTTTTGGTTAGTTTTAGGGTTTTCTTTCTCCGCTGCTGTCGTGGTTTAACCTGGCAGGCAGCCAAACACCACACAGCCACTCGCTCACTCCCCGCCCCCAGTGGGACTGGGGAGAGAATAAAAAAAAAAGTAAAATTCGTGGATTGAGATAAAGACAGTTTAATAGAACAGAAAAAGAAGGGAAAAGAATAATAATAATGATGATGATGATAGAATATACAAAATAAGTGATGCACAATGCAATTGCTCACCACCTGCCGACCGATGCCCAGCCCATCCCCAAGCAGCGATCTCTACTCCCTGGCAAACTCCCCCAGTTTATATACTGAGCATGACGTCACATGGTATGGAACACCCCACTGGCCAGTTTGGGTTAGCTGTCCTGGCTATGCTCCCTCCCAGCTTCTTGTGCACCTGGCAGAGCATGGGAAGCTGAAAAGTCCTTGACTAGTGTAAACATTACTTAGCAACAACTAAAACATCAGTGTGTTATCAATGTTATTCTCATACTAAATCCAAACCACAGCACTATACCAGCTACTAGGAAGAAAATTAACTCTATCCCAGCCGAAACCAGGACAGCTACAGTTCAGTTTTAAATGCAAAGGAAACAAGCTACATGGTGCAGAGTTAGAAAAATTCTGTACCAATGAAACACCATTATCCATATTAGCTATCACGTTACTTAAAATTTTTACTTTTGCAACAGAAGATGTATATAAATTGATACATGAGGCCTGGAGAAGAGAGACARATGAGTCACTCAGCTGCAAGTACTTGATCCAAGACTCACTAACGCTACTGGAAATACTCTTATTCACTTCAACAGGCTTATCAAAACTGTGGATATGGTTAAAAAACACCAGTAGCTGCACACATAACTTGTTTAGGTGAAAAAACTTGTATCAAATCGATCAAGAAAAACTCCTTTTTTACAATTTTGCGATTGGTTTGATGTTAAAACTTTCACATTTCTATAATGGTTTGGAAAGCTCACTGTCTGACTCTAGAGTCTGTTAAAGAGTTTTTCTGATGGACTGAATCTGGATTAAAATTCCACTGTGGAAAGGTTCACATAATCTTAAACAAAACAACAATCCTCCACCAAAACAAAGGAAAACCCCCAAGCAAGTCTGCATGATCTGCCGCACCTGAGTTGTGAATACTTAGATCCCAAAAGAAAGAAAATAAAATCCCAACCTCATCAGGTTTTTTTCCTACTTACATTTATAAAATGTATACTTCTTAAAAAAAATTGCTTTGCTACTGTTTCCTTTCAAAGGCTTCACTTGGGGAAAGCAGATCATAGAGGTTTTACAGTACCATAAGAAACACTTAAGTAATTGACAAAACCTGTTACCACTTCATACACACTGTGCCTTAGGAACCTTTTCGGTATCACTCTGAGGGTACAAGGTCATAAGGCTTCAAGAAGTAAACTCAGCAACAAAAGCTTCCACTGCCAGAAAGGCCCCATCTTCATAAAGCAGGTTGTACCGGTGAGAAACAAACTACTTTGGTGCCAGAAGCCACTTAAAATGCAAGCAAAACTACCGCAGTATCAAGCAAGCTAACATTAATCTCTGCCAGAGTCATTCCTACCAAAAAAACCCCTTCCTGACATGAAGAATTTACTGACATTATGCTTTTAAATTACCAAATGAAATGAATTTATCTCTATTGTGTGCTCCATTTTGAAAAATCTTGCAGCATCCACATCCTTTTTTCACTCAGCCTTTGCTTTGCTTCCTATAGCAACAAGCAGGAGAATCTCTACCTGAATTTCCAAAAGCAAAGCAGGAAATACTGGGCTTCAGGGGACAAATTTTTGAGAAAGCAGATTTCAATGTAAAAAATCGGGAAGAGCATGTCTTCATGCTTCCAGATGTACTCATTTTCCACATAAAATATCTGTAAAAGCCATTTTCTTCAGTCTTTATGCAAAACAATAATTATGAATGTTTTTGCATTATTTTTTTAAGTCTTAAAAAGATTTTTTTAAAGATATAAACCTACTAAACTTCCATAGCCTTGTTTATAGTACTTGCTTCCTACACCCACCTTCCTCATCCACTTGTCTTCCAGCACCCTCAGTGGAAAACCAGATTGATTTACATTTCTCCTCTACTTACCCATCATGATGTTATGATACCCTTACTAGAAAAACACACTCATTTACATTTCTTCTGTATTTAACCATCACGATAGTATGCTCAATTTGTTACCCATAACGAGTCAAACAAGATTTATAACAAAAAGAAAAAATACACAGAATGACAGCAAGGAATGTTTTTGCCAGTATTAATTAGGCATCAATTCACCGTTGCTTAGTCATGGGTATTTTGCATCCTTCCTCTTCGTTTAGATCCCTGCTTTCTTGTTTTCTCTTCTCCTTACATGACAGCCAGTCATTTTAACACAGTATATTGACAATAGAACTTCTGCGTATTATCACAGACAAAAAGCCACTGAAGAGAGGCTGTAATAGAAGAAGGCTCCACTTGGGAGAAGCATTTTTAAAAATGAATAAAATACAAATAAAAGAGTGAAGTATACAAAGGTATCTCATCCCCCAAAACGGTTACAGAAAGGGGTTCATGATTAGAGAGCTGTTAAGCAAAAGGGGAGAATCACTGACTGACAGGTGCTGTACATAGGGCAAGGACTCTCCAGTCAAGCTTTTCTGTCTCTACAGTAGGTGAGTCCAACTCCAAGTCTCTCCAAACTGCTCAGGTTTTGTAAGCATTAATTAATGCTTCATTAAGCGTGTACATCCCAACTTCCTTGCCCAGCTGTAATCCAAGTTTTTCCAACTCATCTTGTTTAAAATTTTCATTTGTTTTCTTCTTATTGGTTATCAAGATCAGCAGGTTTATGTTGCAGAAGGTAACACACTAGCAGCCATTTGACATTTTCCTCAAGGAGATGCTCCTTTTTCAATTTGCCAGTTTTCAACAGCTGCAGGTCTCAGGAGAAGCCTTCTTTTAGTGAGAGCTAAGCTAGAACTGAAGAGTATTTTTCTGATTTAGAAATTAAAAACAAAGGAGAGAAGAGGAACCAAAACAAACTCCTGTCCGGTTTTAAGATGCAGATTCAATAGATGAAAGCATGAAATGGCAGTGCTTTGTGAGATAGCAAGAAACTAAGTTCTAAGAGCTTGAAAATCTGCAGTTCTGTGAACTAATTCAAATTAGCCTGAGATTTTACTGTGGCTGGAGACATTTTGTACACTCCCTTTTTCACACTCCCTTTCTTGCTCTCTTTTCCCTCCCTGTCTGTCAATTACTAGTGGATTCTCAGAGTGCTGCTGGTGGTTCTCCTCCAGATCCATGACAGGCACCCACTGAAGAGTATAGTGTTATGCGTTGTTAACTCTGGATGCCTTGGGGCTTGGAGGGATCTTGTGAACTTAGTGAAAATTTCCACATGTACAGTATGACAAGTTCAAGATGGTTCGCAAAGCTTCATTAAGCCAGTAACTCCTACAGGGTAGCTAAAGAAACACCTCCAAAAAAGCAATATTGAGAAAGGGTGACCCAGCTTCCAGAGGGGTAGAAGCCCTAACAAAATGAAGGGAGGAAGGACACAGCATGGCAGAAGAGATGTTTAGCTTTCTTTGACTAGGCCATTGGAATCACCACTAGAATTAAAGTTCTTCCTGTCTGCCCTGGCTTCATCTGGGATAGAGTTATTTTTCTTCCTAGTAGCTAGTATGGTACTGTGTTTTGGATTTAGGATGAGAATAATGTTGATAACACACTGCTGTTTTAGTTGTTGCTGAGCAGTGCTTACACTAAGTCAAGGACTTTTCAGCTTCCCATGCTCTGCCAGCAAGGAGGCTGGAGGTGCACAAGAAGCTGGGAGGAGACATAGCTGGGATAGCTGACCCCAACTGACCAAAGGGATATTCCATACCATATGACATCATGCTCAGCATATAAAGCTGGGGGAAGAAGGAAGGGGGGGACGTTCGGAGTGATGGCGTTTGTCTTCCCAAGTAACCATTAGGTGTGATGGAGCCCTGCTTCCCTGGAGATGGCTGAACACCTGCCTGCCAATGGGAAGTAGTGAATGAATTCCTTGTTTTGCTTTGCTTGCATGCACAGCTTTTGCTTTCCCTATTAAACTGTCTTTATCTCAACCCATGAGTTTTCTCACTTTTACTCTTCTGATTCCCTCCCCCATCCCACTGCAGGGGAGTGAGCAAGCGGCTGTGTGGGGCTTAGTTGTCAGCTGGGGTTAAACCATGACACTGTCTGACTAAGAAAAGAACTGCTAGTAATATATTAAACATTTTTTTTTTCCTAACTAGAAAGCTATCCAACTCATGAACATCAGGTTTTGTTTTGCATTCTCAACAGGAACAATCCTGAAAATCTCATGGGAAAAAATGCTCAGCTGAAAATTGGGTCCAAAACCCAAGAAACCACAAAATGCAAATCTCCCCTGCCTTGCTGGACCTACATTTCCTCAAACTTTAAAGTCTTTTCAGTGAATGTGTTCTGAACTAAGATTTGTAAAAAAATAGTCAAAGTTTTCACATGATTTCAGGTTTCATTGGAAAGGCTCTTTACAGATCTAATCCATGTCCAGTTTTGTAGGCAAAACTGTTGCCCTAGTGGCTGTGCAGATGATAACTGATACGTTGCATACTCCTAAATCAAAGCCCAGGCAACCTATTGAATACTCATACATATGGTGAAATTCTACACTTCAATAATTATACCAAAGTAGTGGGCCAAAAATAAACAAAAGAAGGAATAACTAGCATAGACTACAAGTATTTCATTTACTAGTTCTGCCCTGCCAACTGCACATAATCTTCATGGATACCTTGTGCTGCAAAAAATGGGGTCCACGTGTTAGTAGAAGAAACTACTGGTTGTAAGACAACAGTTTCCTGACCTCCCCAATAACTGTGGTTCTGCTTAGGAGGTAAGTGATGAGATGAACATGATAGGTATCATCCTTTAGTTGCATCATCATGAATCTAAAAGGTCATCCAACCCAAGAGCCCACTTAAAAAAGAACTTTCTCTGGAGAGTCTTGCTGAAAAGGCTGAATTAAAGACATATTCCCTAACTTCCTAAGACAGAAAAGAAGATACAAATGGAGATCTGGACATTCGTTTTACTTTTCCATGGAACAAGCAGTTGACTTGAACAGCCCACCTTTTTATGGAATGAAATGGAAGACACAGTCTTAGATAGCAGAAATCACAGATTTATTTTTGCCGACCTCTGTATTTTTGTTTGGTTGTCTCTAGTTTGAAACTCAACATTTGTAATCAGGGAAAGGAAGGAGAAAAAAAAGTGAAGAGTTATTGAAGAGGAGGTGTTTATGTACTCTACAATACTTGGGACTGGTTATGATACTGCCTCTGTTCTTCCTCTTTCTCCCTTCCTTTGTCACAATTGTCACAGATGTCTGTCTGCATGAGGCTCCTAGTGTGGGCCAAGAAGCTTTTGTTTGGTTTGCTTTTTAAAGTAGAGAACAGTCAGTCTGTTCTTCTTTCTGTGGCACATCATCAACAATATTACAAAGAACAGGAGGGGGACACTGAAGCCAATTTCTGCTTTTCGGCACAAAGCATGTGGGTCCTATTTTATTTTATGGAAACTTTCTAGACAGTGTTTTCAGGTAATTAGGAAAGTAAAGAACTGTTACGATTTTTACATAGTCATTCTGATGCCTCACATTCGAAACCATAAACAGTAAGGTGGTATAATGCATAAGCACAAGAGCATACAGAAAATAACCACAGAAAATAACTAAAATAGCAAAAAGATACGTTGCAGAAGAACAATCTCCCATCTTAATGAAAACTCCTTAAAAAAAGCCTTACTGTATTAAGAAAACATGGGCTAGCAGAGTATCTGCAAGTTTAACCAATCAAAAGCTAAAAGTAGTCCAATTAAAATGTAAGTCCTGTCACTGTAAACTTGCCAAAAGTCCTCCTGCACATTATACGGTGAAGAAAAGTTAAGATGCATTCTTAAGATTCCTTATGGTTTACAAACCCACAGCTATGCTCAGCTGGGAAACATTAAAAAAAAGGTYGGAATCCTTTTCAGAATAAAAGATTTCAAAATATGCTGTTTTTCCTTTAAAGAACACATGTTGCCTTTTGTTTCTGTCTGTCTTAAAGAAGAATACAATAGTTGAGCAAAGCAGACATATTTTAAAGAACAGGCTTGAGTTACTCAGGTCAAATTCTCCCTAAAATATACGTATGCATCTTCAGTTTTCTTCACATATAGAGCAGATGGCTGCAATCATCAGCTTATTTGCAGTGTATCTAATACCAGTGTATCTAATATCCCTTTTAAAAACTTATTTTAGAAGCACCTGCTGATGATGTCAAAATGAAACTTTCCTCTGCAGCTGCGAAGTACCCATTCAAAGAAATCAGACTTTTATCATTTTTGGTGGCACTAGAAAGGAATGCTCACCATCAAAAGATACTTTCATGTAGAAAGGGTAACTCTAAAATGATAGGCCTGCTATCTTTAGGAGTAGCTCAAAACAATATTTAATGATACAAGCTATTGATAGAGGCAGAAATGCTGCGTTTATTTTGTTCAATAAGTTACTAGGGCACGCGAGGTGGAAGAAATTGACTTGAATTACAAAAGAAAACATTAAGATGAAAATTTTATTTTTTATGAAACAAATTAGAATTACAAGTGAAAATAAACAAAATGGAATAGTATACCTTCATTTGCAGTTAATTGAGCACACAAGGAAGCTGCACCCACTTATATAAAATAGGATTCTGATCCAACATGCCAATGCTGACATTGACTCTAACTACATCCCTCTACTAATGTTGCACTCAAAACCCAATGAATTCTTGCTTACCTACTTCTCTTAATACAGAACAAAGGAAAGATGCTCCAGAGGCACAAGGTGAATTACAAGGTGATAATTGGCAGGGAGTATAATACAACTGATCAACTTCCCAACACAAACACTGGGGTATCTCAGTCCTTTCTGGCACGGGTAACAGACAACACCTTTCCCCCATCATGTGCTTATGTATAGTCTGGATCCCTCAGTGTATCCTTATAATCCTCCTCGTGCAGGCATACAGCCATGACAGTCTCCATTAAACCTTCCCCTGAAGGAATTCTTTTAGTTCCTAGTTGCAAACCTGCCTGTGCTGATTCTCTGTACAGAACTACCAACTCTTACAAGTTACATCAAGAGTCTCTTTACATGTAACGAAAATCACATTTAAAAAAGCAGCATGACCCTCATAAACAGCTATACAACCATGATCTATATATCCACTGCACTTAGTTCACATCTCATGAGGAAACATCTCATGAGAACTGTGATATACAGAATATCAGTGAGAATATGAGAATACAAACAAGATCAATATAAATACTGTATTTTGTTTCTAGTTGAGAAACACTTGATTATAAGTATTCCTTTTGTCCAGCTCACAAAACAAACATAACAGAGTTCAGATATGCTCTGACAATTTGAAACTTTTGTCCTAGAAAAATCAGTGGAGTCGGATAAAACCTGCATACCTTCTCTGACAATAAGGAACTGTAAATTGTTGTTATTTCAACTGTAGACTTTGAACGCATACTAGTAAAAGGACTTGTCCAAAAAGCAGTTGACAACAACAACAATCTTAGCAAAATGTGATGACAAGTTTCTGTTTAGTGACCCAAATGCCTTCTTCCCCTTTAGTAACTGAAAGTCAAAATGAGAGAATTAAAGAACATTTAATTGACTGTAAGTTTTGCCTTTGCCAAGGATTTATCCTGCAAAGACCCACATATAGAGCCCCTCTCCAAACAAGAAAGTTTATGAAAGTTCAAAAAGTGATAAGCAAAATTCATGAAGGAAAAATTTACTAAGAGCACTCGAGTACAAAACACATTACCTCAGACTTGGTAAACTCTAGTCACAAATTGTTGGTAAGCTGCGTTTTAGGGAAGTTTTACTGTGTCAGAACATTTGCCCTATTCTTATTTCTTTCCTGTGCATCTCTTTGGGCTATTTCTGGAGACAAGATACAAGGTGAGTTTGACTGCTAGAGCTGTTCTACATCTTCAGCCAGAGAGTTTTCCAACAGCCTCAAATGCATTCTGACCCAGGTTCATAGCCATAATCCCAAATAGAGCTTTTTGCTCTCAACTAGATTAGCCATGTATTCAGGGCATACAGAGAAACCCAAGCACTGAGACATGAGACTCACCTGTGCATTCATGTTGTAGTCCTTTCCCATAGTATCCTTTTTCACAGATGCACTCAAACTGCCCAGTGTGAGTGCCGCATTTACAGCTTGCCATGATGTCACAGCAGTTTTCGTTTGCCTCACAGAGATATGAGCAATGCGATATATCTTCTTGGATATAGCTGCCAGAGGGCAGGTCTGAAATAGTACCAATTTGTTAACAAAAAATCCAAACAAAAGTCCCCCCACAGCCTCACATTATGTCATTAGTGAAATGTTTCTTAAAAACCCGAGGTTCCAGTTCTAAGCAGTAGCAAAGGCAGCATGAAGCAGAGCCTTGCTACACTCGAAATGAAAAAAAAAAAAAATGGTGTTCTTATTCTGGAAAAAGGCTCACTGAAATCCATGGTGCAAATATCCTCAAATTTTTTCACTCAGCTTCATTTGAGTCTAACACTGCCAGAATGCAGTCTCACTCCCAACAGAAGCTGCTTAGACAGCTCTTCCTGGCTTTGGTGGATGCCATCTTTGGCATCAGGATAGCATTTGGTCACGGCATGTATAACCAGTTGGTCATACTAAAAAAAAAAAAAATCTTTCCTTTGGCACATTCACATAGACCAATTAAACCTTACCTGGAACAAACAGAATGTCAGTAAAGCACACTTTACTTATGTAAAAGTAGCATGCTTTTAAAAATTAAATGTAGCAAATAAATGCTAATGGCTAGTCTGATGCACGTTCTAAGCCTCAATCAAGCAGCACCGGCTTACAAGCAAAGGTCTAGTCATGTGTTCTCACTTGCTAGTCTAAACTTACTCTATTTTTCAGGAAGAACTTTTTTTTAGAACGCGGCAGATTGAAAAAGGATAAAACCACAGCCCAACTCTCCTTCCACCCCTTGCTCTTTCCAGTTTTACTGAACGTATAAGGTCATAAACATAAATCGTGTTTACCCTTACACACAGAGATCTAAATCAGTTCTGAACAGGCTAGCTTTTGTTGCTGTGTAAAATACCAACAGGTATTAAGGCTAGTCCTGAAGTGTGTACTAGGTGCCTCTTTTGGACAACCATGTATCTGACTACAAGGTTCATCTATTCAGGCAAAAGTTACACTGGGCCAAGAGCATAGTCTGTTCTTCGTGGACAAAATGAAAAGTTGAATGGAGGTAAGTATGTATATACCAAGGAGGAGAATTTGGCTCACATTTTGTTGATGATGAGTTAGTCAAACAAACAGTTTATCCTTTTACCTAAGGAATAAACCCCTCTGCTAGAAAGTAAGAGGAAAAATAAAAAAAAAAAAAAAAGGAATCACATTACATGAGATGTAATCACAAGACTACTGGAGATCTTTCTATTCAGACCTCTCTGCTCTCTGTAGACTTGAGGTTAGTACATTCATACCTTCATGAAGAGCCCTGCGTGCCAGAGCTTCAAACTCAGTAAAACTGTGAAGAAGGTAACAGTGATCTTCTTTTGGATGGGATGCCATGTCATTCAGTTCTCGAATATTCCCCTGCCATATCCCAAAGGTGAAGATCTCCACTCCAAATTCACGCAAGGATGCTGCAATGGGTCTTGGGTCTCCCCCGTTGGAATATCCATCAGTAATGAGAAATATCACCTTTGTGGCATTTCCACGGGCATGCCGTAATATTTGCTGGAAGAGAAAATGAAATTGCACACCTCAGCAAAGGGTTAGCAGCAGTTGATCTGTACACTACTTCCTCCATGATGTGGCTCCTTTTATTCGAATTATACAGCTAGATTAAGTCCTTGCAAGACCACTCACTATAACGAAGATCAATCATCTACAAGTAGAGCCTGTGGTTAGACAAGGCCAACCACTGAGTCACACTTCAGATGGTCACAGTCTGCATGACCAAAGAAATCATGACATGATCTGAGACACTTTTCACACTGACTGATAAAATCACCCATGCGTCAGACAGCAATGATCCCGACCAGTGCTTTAGCAACTTCGTTCAGACTACAGTTTGAATAGGTAATACAAACATTGAAAATCTAGTGCAAGACCCATGGGACCAAAGTTCAGATGCTGCCAACTGCCTCATTGCCATGGGAGTGATGTAGATGCCTATCAGCTGCCAGTTTGGTCCATGTTGCTTTTCCATTCAGCACGTGACTGCCATTCGGTTCCAAATTTCCTTGACCACTCAGGTAGGTGAAAACTCACCAAATCCCACCATGGAAGAGTGCTGCAGATGTGCTGCAAATGGTGGCACAGCCACTCTCATTACCATGGCTTTCAGTATGTAATTTATGGACAAATCCTCTACAGTTTGTAAGGGGTAACTAAGAACAAAAAATATTTTATTCGGGATTATTTTGCTCAAAAAAAATCCACAGATCAACTGGAAAAATTGTAGGGACTGACAGATCAACGAAAGGTGAAGAATCAGTCAAAACCACAGATACAAGTGTTGAAAACAGCTCTCACACACAGTATCAACTCTTTATATGCGGAATCTATGAGCGGTTAAAGCTTCCACTGTGATAATCTGGCCACAGGCCCATGAATTTTGTATTTCCACATGTTCCTTCCCACCTTCCCTCTACCATTTCCTTGTCTAAAAGGTGAAATATACTGAACTTCTGGAAAACAAAACAGTGGCTGTGTTCATCCTCTTCCCATATAAGCAGATGGAAGAGAGTTATTT
Source organism: Phoebastria nigripes (assembly GCA_035582835.1). Lineage (NCBI taxonomy): Eukaryota > Metazoa > Chordata > Aves > Procellariiformes > Diomedeidae > Phoebastria > Phoebastria nigripes. The sequence goes on along the minus strand of JAYKAV010002814.1, from coordinate 30,098 downwards.
ACCCGGTAAGCCCACAAGAAATTTAATCGGGTATACATAGACAGAGAACATGCCACAGAGCATGTACATACATGTGCATGGGTATGAAGGAAAATGTAGTGAGACGGAAGAGATTCTGTCAGGAACAGTAGTCTTAAAAAAAGAAGCATCTCAGATACCTGATGTGCAATGCAAAAATATAGCTGTGCCCGATGAGGCTTAATAAGCCTCTCTCTATGAGGGGATGTTGAACAGGTTTTAGAAACAGACGAGAACATGGGATTAGTTAGAAACAAGCTCCTACTCATTGCCAGGCTAGTAAATGATAAATAAAAAGCAAAGAATTTGGGTATATCTCCTATTAAACAAGCTCCAAAAGAGTGACAATATACAGGGTGACTTGCTTCACTAAATGGACCCTCAGCATGCCTCCTACAGTCAGCTACTGAATCTTCACTACCAGCGCAACTGCACTAGGAAGTTGGAACCTGAAAAAATAAGCAGTCCTCAAAACTGTAATTTTATGCATGGAAAACAAAACCCAAAGCGTGACAACAATCATTTCCTATGGCATCATGTATTCAAGGATTGAATGTCAAGTCAGAGACAATAATTATGAAGTTTAACCACGTCATCAGTTAAACGAAAGAGAAAAAAGTGACTAAAAGAACACTCAGTTTCCTCTATTGTGTGCAAACTGCTTGCTCCTAAGAGATCAAAATCCTTCCATATGTAGCTCCCACCACAGCCACTGCTTTTCTGTTGGTGACACATTTTTGTTTTTCTTGCAAGTCTGAGGTAACAAATATGATCTAACATATTTTAATGTCATCTTATGTTTTGATCCACAAAATTGTAAGGCCCACTTCTGATTTATTGTTAGTCTCCTCCCAGCAAGCATTTGGACTGTTGGTTATTTCAACCCCAGTATAGCATTCCCCATTTGTCCCTGTTGAATTGTGCTTTTCTCCCTTACAACAGTTTGCCAAGATCACTTTAGCTTGTCCGTCATGGCCTCAAAAACTGCCTGTAGTCCCTTCCACCCTGCTGCCATCTACAGATTTAAGGATCATTCCTTCTAATACTTCACACAAAACATTTGTGACAATACTCAGTAGTGCCCACAGATTCCTGCCGGCTTCATCCTTTCAGTCTGACAGCGCACAAGTGCTCATTACTCTCTGACTACATTTGTTCTTGGACAACAGGCAGAGCACCTGCAAAAATGCGATGTTAATGTGCTATGGATTAGAAACCACCCTATGGAGTTACCACTCTCATAATTAGCCACAGTCTGTCGGAGTGTGAGTAAATATGGGACCACCACCAATCTCCTCTTGGTGGCCAGGTGCTGTCTGTGACCCTAAACCAGGGGATTGTGAAGGTGTACTTTCTCCTTCCTCTGTGAACTTACGTAGAAGGAATTAGATGCAGACTTTCAACTTGGTAGCATGCAAATTACTAACATTATTGCAATAATAGATTGTACCATACTACAATCAATACAACAGACCACATTTGACAGACCTTCGAAAGATACTCCAAAAATCATGTCATTGTATGATGAGTAGTAAAAGTATTTAAGCCACCCTTAACAAACACAAATTCCAAAACCGCAGATGAACTGAGTTGAGTGGTTTTATTACAAAATCTTAAAGTAAGACTTATAAAGTAAAATTGTCTGGCTTTCAGCTCAATCAAAAGCTTACAAGTTAGGCCAGTCCAAAGAACCTGCAGAGATTTTATAACCTTTCTCAGTAAGCCAGGCCACATTTCAGGACAATTTGATTTTGCTTTGCCAATTCATTGATTTCAGGTAGATACTAAACAAAAACAAGCACACACGCCATAAATCAAAGCACAGACCATTGGCACCATGGTCTGAAAGACTGCCAAGCAATGTGTTGCTGTTGGGCTTTATTTTATTACTACTTGTATGCAAAACCCAAAGGCAGTGAAACCAAATTCTCTTGCAGACACAAATACCCTTCACAAACCAAACCTATTGTTCCTCATATTGCTTAAGTCATAAGTGGAAAACCAGAATGAAGTGAAAAACCAGAATGAAGTGGAAAACTAGAATGAAAAGAATCAGGAAGATAAAGACAAGGCAAAAGACAATATGAAGACAAATAGTAGGAAAAAAATACAAATGCCTCATTTCAAAATGCATTCTGAAACGGATGCTCTAAGACAAGTGGCACTGCAGGCAGAGAGGGTAGTGCTATTTATGATTAACACGTATAATTAACATCTTCAGCATTAACTGTGCTATTTTAAAATAGAATGTAAGCAACTTAAACTTCTATCCAACTTCTTAAGTATTCAGGCTGAAATTTTCCACTCAGGATGTTTGCCTCAAGCTGTTTCAGTGAAAATGGCTTTTATTTCGAAAAACAAGATGAGGAAAAACATATGTTCCATCCATACTTACTTGTTTTTTGCAACCGTAGCATCTCTGAGCTTTGCAGAAGGAACTTTCAATCTGCAAATCACATTTAAAATAAAATAGGCCCCAAATACATGCAAGCTGTGGAACCTGTGTAACTGAGGAAGAAACCACAACTTGCACAGGGTTAAGAGACATAATGGAGATTGCCAGTGCAATTCTCTGAAGATCCCACCTGCACGCAGCATGCTCTAGCAAAATATGATTTCAACTCGTGATTATGTCATAACACATACAGAAGGGGGAACAAAGCTTAATTTTGGCAGGACGTGGCTTTGCAATTTCAGTAATATCCTTTCAGCACTGTTTCCCTCGGTACGTAGTACAAAGCTGCACAAACTTTGCAGGTGAAGGTAGTGGACAGCATTACACATTGCCCTAGTTTTTTAGCGAGTGATACTCATAATAGGTAGCAATCAAACTTCTATATTTTCCCTAAATACAGGGACATGTCTGCATGGCCAATGAACAAACTAGCTTGAGCCCTAGTAGTCTAGCCAGGACAACACGGATCGCAGAAAGGACTATTTAATTCTGATTAGTAAATTAGCAGGGATCTCTGCTTTACAAAACTAGACTGCCACCAATGCCCTCTGAAACTGCTATGCAGAGTACACAAACACTCCATACCTTTCCATGCGATCAAGAAAGGTTCCCTGGCTGTAGGTCCCATGAACAACAGCTTACCAAACCCTCTTAAAAAATGTGGGTTATCGGTCAGAGTAAGTGGGAAGCATCAGGAAAAGACCATTTTTGAGGGGCAAATATCCCTTAGCTACATGACCCTGAGATAAGGCAAGCAGCCAACAGCTTTTCTGTCCTCTGCATCTGAAAGGGCAACCTCCTCTTTGGGGCAGCACTTCTGTCACACACAGACACAAGTTGAGCTAACAGGTAGGAGAGCACAAAGCTGTCTTCCTGCTACCTGACGGACTCGAATATTCAGGCACCGGTGGATCTGAGTAGAGAAACAGACAGACGAACAGACAAGATTGCTACATATTGCCCCTAGAAATCAAAACAAAACAAAGCCACTGAACAGCTTGGCCCTCGTGTCTTGCAGCTGTAACTCTAGACACAGAATCCCTGCTGTATAACAGCAGAGGGAAAGAACAAGGGAAAGAAAGAAACCTTCAACATTTGAGGGGGGGAGGGAGGAAAAAGAGACATAAGTCTACTTTACCTCATCTGTATACGTCTGGTGGTCCAGTTAGTGTTTTGTTTCTTTCTGTGAAAGCACAGTAACACATGGGACACGCCACCATCCAGAGCTGCTGACAATCCAAGTAACAGTCTGCATTGCTCTGCTTCTTCTCTCCAATATTTGTGTGGTATTTCACATCATTTTTGTTTCCTTTAACCCTGACTCACATTCCTCTATTCCAAGACACCTCTCTCCTTCCCTCTCCAGAAAGTTGTTTTGAAAGCCATTTTTTTCCCCAACAGAAATTTAATATATCTTAAAATGTCTGTTCACTTAACCCCTAAACTTGTAAGCACACACAGAGGTGGTTCCACGTATTTAACCAGTCCCCATCAACTTCATGGACTGTATCTACATAAAAATGACTTTTTTTCATGACAAGGCTCTGCAGTCCTTTCATAAATTGTCAGGTTCTTCAATAAATAAAGCTTAAAAGCCCACTAAACAGTACTCGGAAGTTAAAAGGRTCCCGAGGACCCGTTTCTTTGGTATGAATATCCACATCTGCTTCTGATTTTACCATCAAATGAAACTAAGCACTAGCCATAACTCAAAATAAGGTGCTGAATGACCTGTTTAATTGAGAACACAGCCCATTTGGTCACTACTGTAAATTAATAATAAGGGGTAAGTACAAACAAAACAAAACAATTAATGCTCTTGATGATTGCAAAGAAATGGATGGGGGCACTAGCAACACCTCATCTTTGACCTATTTTCTTGTCTACACTTCTTTCACAGGAGTGATAGATCAGTCAGTTTCAGTAATCCTTCCAGATCTTAAACAAAGCATTCTTTTCACATTAGCAAAAAGTTATTACCATCTGTATTGTATTCAGTCTCTGTTTAGTGTGTACAAATATCTGGCAGACTCACCATTTTCTTTGTGCCAGTAACAGTCCTTAGAATTAAAAAGTGAAGTCTTGTGCAACAAAAAAGTTGTCATACAAAAACCTCCTCTAGAAATTCAATACTGTAAGGCAAAATGAAATCCTATCAGTACAGTCACAAGAACAGCTACACCTCTAACTTCTGTGTTTTTAATATTAATATAGAGTTTGTAATACAAAATCAGGGGATGAGTAGCATCCAAGACCAAAGGCTTCTTCAGCCATTTGACAGCCCCAGCAATGACGTCATCAAAGGTTCTTTGTTACTGCCTCGATTATATGTTCTGCATCTAAACTGTAAACATTTGGTCTTGGGCCTGATCTCTGTCCTTAGTCAGTGTTTTGCTTTTAAAAAAGATTTTGACCATACAGAACTGGCTATTAATATATCTGTCTAAAGGGAAACAAACTGAAATGGGTTAATTTGTCTCACTTTACAAACTAAGCCTTAGATAACATCAGACAGCCCCAGGATCCTTGCCAGGAGAAGCTTGCCTTAAAAGGTTTAAGTTGGAACCTAGCTTTCAAAATAACATTATCCAAGCATTCATCACAAAAATTACACAGCTCCTTGTATACCTTGTAGGGAATACACTACCTAAGGGCTACAAAGGGAATGTTATTTGTTATAGGTTGGGAAGAACCATCACTGCACCTCAGAAGCGAAACAGAAAGCCCTCCATTAAAGAGACATTCAGCTCTGCTATACCAGTAGACCACTTACACAATTTGTTTTCACCCTAGGAATTAGATAAAATCTACACACCATGGGATGAGTTCTGAATAGAACGAGACGATTCTTCTTCCCAGAGGATCACTTATTCACTATAAAAGAAATAATTCCCTTTTTATAATATTACAGAATTAATGTAACTATACATAATACAACATAATCACTATTAAACTTATATTAAAATGAATAAATTATACTTTATTACAAAAAACACTGCACAGATTTGACCTATGTATTCAGCAGAATATTAAAACAGTATGTCTTAATTTCTCACGGATGGCTTCAGAACCAGATCCGCATGTCATTCACAAAGGGAAATGGCAGTGCTAAATCCTTTTGTGAGGCTCACCCTTTGTTTCAAGGTTCCTTTCCTTTCATCCTTCCTGCAGGTAAAAAAGTCCAAATCTGGCAGAAAATTTTATGTAAATAAATATTCTGGAAATTAAAAAAAATCAGTACCGGGATCAACCATAGCTTTTGGTGGAGTTGAGGCATCTTATCACTGAATCATGAGCAATCCTAAGGAAGTTCGTCATCTCACAAGAGTAAGGCAAAGCTAGGAGGTGACAAATACTGTTCCCCTTAACCATGATACAAATGTTGTTATTCCTCTACATAAGAGAGCTGGCTATACCTCCTCTGCCCCCTCTCTAAAACAGCAAGTTCTGATTTCACCACCTTTTCTTTTGGTCACTGAACACTGCTACTTTCACTGCTTCACTCAAATAAATCTTATCCCCTCTTTAGGTTTCGTTGCCCCTTTCAGGAGAGGAACTAAAAGATATTCCACAGTAAGAGGTTTTGGTTTCCAATTGTTACCTTTCACCACTTTCTTCTGCACTGCTACACAAGCTCTAGAGAATGAGCTGTTACCTATATAAAAGAAATTAACTAATATAAAAGCTTTCCTTGAATATTCTCCTAGCAGGAACTGCACTCATAATTCAGGGAAAAGATGTATCTATAGGATTAATCTGGATATTTAAATAGTGCTACAAGTAATAGGCTGTTGAAGATAACAACCAAAAAGAAATTAAAAAAAAAAAGAAGAAAAAAAAAGGTTATTTAAAATACAGTTATTTCATGCTGGTCTAATCTTGTATTACAATGATTTTCATTTCTGTTAAATAATGTACTAGCTCTACCAATTATTTTCTCATGATTAATTTATGCAACAATCGGTGGGTCATCAAAATCATGCCCTTAATCTATGCATGTATCTTTTCATCTTTCCTATCCTTCTCATCCTCTCTATCTTCAACCTTCATCTTTTCTTTCTACACTGTCATCCTCTCTGCATGTAGTCATCTTCCACTTGTCTTTTATCCTTTTCCAACTTATATGTGTTTTTTGCATAATTGAGAATGAACTTTCCAATCTCTTGTCAATAACAAAGTGCAAGAATCCTAATTAATTTTTTTTTTTTTTGCTTAGCCACAACATTTACCTTCCAAACATCTCTAAGTAACTGGCAGGTATGTCCTGAGCAAGTCTCACAACTGAGTCAGAGGTCCTCACTCTATGGGTCAAAGCACACAGGTAAAAAAGCCAGGCATGCTCATGGCTAGCAAATACAGCGACATGTCATCTGAGGAAAGACTGACAGATCTAGTATTGTTCAGCCTGAAGAAAAGAAGGTTTGAGGTCCTCTTACCCAGGTATACACATACTTAATGAGGGGCAGAGTAAAGAAGATGGATCCAGACTCTTCTAGTTGGTAGCATGAGGCAAGAGGCACAAACCGAAATACAGGAAATTCCACTCAAACACAGGAAACAACATTTTTACTAAAAGGGTGATCAACCACTGAAACAGGTTTCCCAGAGAGGTTGTGGGATCTCCATCCCTGGAGATATTCAAAACCCAACCGGACACAGTCCTGAGCAACCTGATCTTGTAGACCCCACTTTGGGCAGGGGGGTTGGACTAGATGGTCTCCAGACGTCCCTTCCAACCACAACAATTCAGTGATTCTGTGGTTTTGTGGTATGGGAGGAACATATTTGACTTCCAGTTCTTAGCATTTATTATTAACCTGACCTTTTTACCTCTTTCTACAGCATGGATTCTGCCTGTAATGCCTGTGTTACATTTTCAACTCTTTAAGTACCATTGCACAGTTAAAAAGTGCCATTTCATGCATTTTGTACTGTTCAAAAAATGAGTAAACCATTCTTACCTCAGAGAGCAAAGCTATGCACTCCAAGTCTAAGACAATCATATTCATATTGTATAAAGACTGTTTCTTCCCCCCACCATCCAAAAAAAAACCAAACCCAAAACCACTGCCTTTGCAATGACAGGAACTACTACACAGAATTCTCACCTACACACTTGTTCCACACAAGTGCTAGGACTGTTGGATCTGGTGACTTGAAATTGGGTGGCTTGCAGTTTTGAGCTCTGAATTAAAACCAACTGAATGCACCTAGTTTTCAGGAAACAACTAACATACATATCCTTCATCTTCTATCATTCTGAGGTCTTCTAAACGGGACATTAAAAGACAAGGCATGTTATGTACACACCCATTTCCTCAGCTCTTGGTGCTGTACAACCTTTTAACAACAAGTTTATCAGGACTTCGAAAAGTTGCTGGAGGCCTTATATGCTGCTATGCTGTGTGCTATATTCAAAATATCGTCTTGCTAATAGATCTGTTTGATTTGAAAAATGAAAAATCCTAGCTTTGTGTGTGAGTAATTTCCATCATTAATATAACCAAGATGTTACTTGATTTCTCTAGTACTGCTCCAGTCTTTTGCTAGTAATATAAAAGGAACTCAAAAATATTTTACTGAATACGTAATTACTCTTCATGTATTTTCAGACCAAGCATTCACACCACTATTGACTAGTGCATCTGCCAAATATTTGTTTCTTTTGTGTTTGTTTTGAACATTCATTACTTTTAAAAAGCAGGGAAAAAAGCTGAGCAGAATAATTAATTCCAAAAGGAAAAACACAATTCATGACCTGGTCCATCTACTGACAGCTGTCACTGCTCAATTATCTTCTGAATATCTTCTTTTGCTCCAGGACTGCTAGAATTGAGCAACATGAACACACAGTTATCACTGATAAGAGCTGTCCCAGACCAACTGGGTGTGGGGGAGCGTTTGAGAGAGAAACAGGACAGACAATTGGACTCCCTGCTTCACTGTTTATACCGCATATGCTGAGCAGAGCGCCACAGCTCTGAATGCAAAAGCTTTTTACAGGCTCCCTGTCAGATTCAAGGAGGTTCTTCATCTTCCTGGCTGAGGTTACCAGAGAGACCCTGAGCCAGGTGGAACATCGTAATTTTAACAGGAGCTTTTGTTCTGAATTGTGTTAACATCATAGAGCAGTAAGTAGCTCAAAGATTTGAACAGGTCACCCAAAGAGCCTACCTGTTGCTAAAGGCGATAGTGCTTTTAATTTCTGCACCTAGGACAGTCAGAAAATTCTGAGCACCACAAACATTCTGTCTCGCCTGCAAAATCTAAATTTCAAATTCCAGTAACAAGTGGAGCTGGAAGACAAAGGCTAAAAATGTGTCACAGAACATGCAAAATATATTACATACAGAATATTAATGCTGAGGTTCGTGTCAGGAAATACTGCTAAATATGATGTATTTTGCCGGAAAGGCCTCTCGTAAGTCTAGGAAATTAATTAAAAATAAAACAACTTCTTTTGCCCTGACTTCTTCAAAATTTTAATGCCTGGAATTTATTTCCTACTCTCAGAACAAATCACTCAGTAGCTTTTCTGGTTTGTCTTGGTATTTCTGGAGCAAAGCACCTGGTAAGACTGATGGCTCTGTGAAGGTGCTAACTCTAAATGACTGGGGATCAGAAGGTACTTACTGTCAGACCCGACCAGCAAAGGCTCTGAGACAAGAGGACAAAAAATGGTCTTCTCAGGAAAAGTAATCTCTATTCCCAAAACACTTATGAAAACATCATCCAGATACCATAGTGATGAAAGGTTTCATTCATTGTGCTGTTAGTTCTGCTTATTGTATCAGCGAGATTTGTGTTAATTCCTGCAGCAATGTCTCATGTTTCTCACCTTTCCTCTGCCTCTGTATGTTACACTAGGAAATGGCTAAAGGCTTTGTGGTACTATGCTGTAAATAAAGAGTGTGCCTTCTAAGGGAGGCCTGTCTTGGCAGATACGCAACACAGTGGATGCTGGCACACCTCCCTCTCTGCATCCCCAAATCTCCTCTCCTCCTTACTTCACACATGGCTGGTTGACAGAACACAGGTCAGGGAGGCTGCTGTACACTGAGCAGTGCAGATCCTTCCAGGCAGGAACGTGATCTCAGCTCTCAGAGCTAGAAGTTACGAAAAGGTCAGATGTCCTCTGATCATATGACCTTGTAAGGCTTAGGATTAGACCAGCTTCCTGCAGCCCAGGGAAACAGGCTGCGATAGGTACATGATGGCAAGACAAGGAACAACCACCCAGTAATACGAGTTTCCTTGCTGGTAGTGCCCAACTCAGCAATGAGAGACACAGAACACCCTTCTTTGTGCCAAAACGAGTATGTTCTCCTATGGTTGCCCCCTTTTATCTAGAAAGTTACAGTTCTTTGCCTTTGTCTTTTTATGCTTAGCACTAACAACAACTCGAGAACATCAGCAAGGTTAGAGTATGTTAACACTGTGTCCTGGTTCCGGCTGGGACAGAGTTAACTTTCTTCCCAGTAGCTGGGGAGGGTGTGCTGTGTTTTGGGTTTGGTATAATAGGAGCGTTGATGGCCCATTGATGTTTTGGGTGCTGCTGGGTGGTGCTTGCACCGGGCACTTTTCGGCCTCCCATGCCCTGCCAGTGCATGGGAAGCTGGCGGGGGGAGCATAGCCGGGGTGGTTGACCCAGCTGGCCAATGGGGTATTCCATACCATGTGACGTCATGCTCAGTATAAAAACTAAGGGTGGGGTGGGTCCCGGGGTCCCAGGCTCTGGTTCGGTTCGGCGGGTGGTGAGCAATTGGATTGTGCATCGCCTGCTTTGTCTATTGTTGTTGTTGTTGTTATCACTGTTACTATTCCTGTTCTACTTTGTTTTATTTCAATTATTAAACTGTTTTTATCTCAACTCGCGAGTTTTTCCTACTCGTGCCCTCCCGATTCTCTCCCCCATCCCACCGGAGCGGGGGGGTGAGTGAGCGGCTGCGTGGTGTTTAGGCGCTGCCAGGGTTAAACCACGACACACTGGTGGAATGGATCAAAATTAAAGGGTCTTTCATACAAATTAAAAGCAGACTTCAGATGACTAATTTCCAAAACTTCAGTAAAATCCACGCCATTACTAAAATATACTGGCCATTTGCACAGTTCCTTGGGATCTCTCTTAAACGCTGTAACAGTCTCTCTGCTTCTGAAAGGCCCCCAATGCACACGTGGCATCTCCTATTCAAAGCAGATGGGAAAGTCAGAAAATGTCAGCTCATCACTGTATCCTACACAGCATCACCAACAGGTACTCTTTACAGGTGGAAGTCATAAAGCACTCTATGCAGTTATGTGAGGGATCAAACAGTATACCCATAATGATCATTTCAGGCTTAAAACTTCATGAAGGTTCAGAAAACAGAGACAGTCAACCGGAAACTAGTAAAAACTGATGCACCTTCCACGGAACTTCAAGATTTTCATGGAGACCATGATCTAGATTAAATCTAGCATGTCTTCAAAGTTCTTCCTTCTGCTGTCTAGAACCACAAATTTGAATACTGCTGATCAAACTCACAGTAGTGCAACAAGCAATAAACAACGTGCTATAATGAGCATCTCAAAAATTAAAGAACAAAAAGAGACTGTAACTTCAAGTTCTTTTGTGGACTGATTTGCCATTCTCAGAGCCACCAAGTTGCATGAGCAAACTACTTGGCCAGGAGTTGTGCAAAAGTATAAGCATAGATGGTAACTTGAATGCCTTCAAGCCAGGTTTTAGTAAGCCATAAACTTTGCATGAAAATACTGTAAACCATTCCATCTGATAACAATTCTTTTTCTACAACATTTTGCATTGCTGCTACTTATCCCTAGTACTAGTATGAACATATTGTTGGAGTATATTCAAAGGAAAAAAACCTGTGGTTTGGGAGGGCACGCAGACCAAGTGTTGAACAGAACTGACAATTGACTTTTTCAAGCCACGAAAACCAATTCTTTAAAAAGTAACGAAGAACAGAATACTCACTAGTATTTTTTGCCTTTTTTTGATCAGAACTACCAAGTGTATTGCTTCTAGGGATACTGGAGAAGGAAGAACATGGAGAATAAGGGAGAGGAAGCAGGTGTTTAATTCAAGGTCTAGGGTCAGGCGGCGTATCTATGCATCTGAAGCTTCCTACATACTCAATGGAGAGGGAGACACGGGAATAAAGGGCTTCAGCACACCTAACGCAGAACTGCCAAGCAGAGGCGCTGCACGTGGCGACGACCCTACCAGTGGTCTCTACTGGGATACAGACTCCCAGATGAGGCACTTCAGTCTGTGCCGGAAGCCAGGCTGTCTCTCTTCTGTACCTCGCACTGATGAACTCAGTTTGCCTCGTGGAACTGACTAGGCAAAAGGGTACGTAGCAGTATCCTTCAGTGCTTCTTGTAAGGCATGTATTTTAGCCTTTTGGAAACAAATTACACTTAAGTTAAAGGGAAGATAATAAATGGCCAATCTGCTAAATACCAGGCTTCCAAATCACACACTTCTGCTTAGACCAAAATGCAGGACACAATTTTGGGAGCACAAACAGACCAATTTCCAAAGAACAGGTTTTCAACCAAAGAAAATCTTAACCCTGCTTGGCCCCATATGTGATGCTAAACAGAGCACTTTTTGCCTGTCCCAGCCAAAGAGCCAGAGAAAAAATGAACTACTTAATAACTTCTTAAGGTAGCCCCATTTCAGGGTAGGTCTGAAGACAATGAACAGTGTGCAGATGTGTATCTTGCCTCCAACCCTGCTGTATTAATCTTGTGAGCAAATCCGATGCAAGACTGCAGTATGCAGGACAAGTACTTTTCACAAACACTAGACTGATTAGAAGTGGTGATTCAGAGCTGACAGGAACTCCAGTCTCAATTTGCTCAGTAATCACTAACTACCAGCTCTGCAATTTCAAAGGTGACCACAGAGGTAAACCAGGTTGACTTCAGTTTTTTTCACCGTAATCTTTAATACAGACTCCAAGGCCATATCAGAACTTGAGAGGCCCACTGCTGTCAACTACTCAGTTAGCCCTAACTGACCTATGCCATCATCAGGTATTTAGAGCACAACGCCAGAGGTAGGCTAGAATCCGCTGCTCTCTCATTATTAGCTGCTGATTTTGCAGAGGTCATAGGAATAAAAATCCATAAACAGATTCTTGATTAAACAGACAATAAACATGACTCTAAATGCTCATCTTCTCAGTGAGAGGGTACTACTTTTTTAAAATAAAAAAATTTAAACCACTTACATGGTAAGAAAAAATTTTCAATTTCCTTCGCTTCAACTATTTTTTTTTTTAATTTCAAAATGAGATTCTGAATCTGAAAATGCATTGAAATTAAAAGCCAATTATCCTAGTGGGTAACAATATTGCATCTTGTATTTTTGTGCTTTTGACATACAGAAGAAACAAAGCCACTACTACTTATTTAAAAAAGCATTAGAACTGTTTATCCTAAATTGATATGTGCTTACATTCTTCTGAGGGCCATTTTTTTCATGTTTGTTAATTGGATGACAACAGAACACTGAATTTGACATGCTGGTTGGCCATTCATCATGCTCCCTCAAGATCAGGTTAGATACAAAAGCCTGATTTTAAAACCAGATATTCAGAAAATGTGTCACCTGATTCTGTAAGTGCTGTGACAGATTTTCCACTTACATACACTACTGACTTCAATGGAGTGAAGATGAATTACAAAAGCAAAAAGCCCAGCTTTTTAATGCAACAATTATTACAATAACACAGAGCRACTCCCAAAGCCTCCCTCAGCTACTGCTTTGCCAAGTCGTTTAAAACAATTGACTTGTCTGTTTAAGGCTAGCTGTGCACTACCAGCTCAAGAGCAGTGCACACCTACAGCTTCCAAGTTCAGTTTTGAAGAGAAATACTTCCCATTTTACTTCCATTGGAAGACAGAAACAAGCCTGTCTTCTTAGAAGCAGCTATTATTATTTCGTCAAGAAGCTGCCACATGGAGTAGTTTAAATAACTTGTATTTTCATCTTTTTTAGCCCACAACAATCAGTGCAGCTTCAGGACGTTTAAACTGCCCATCAATAAAGATGGCACATCAATGCTGGCACATTTGTAACTGTGACTCTTGAGTGCTAAGGCAAGAACACACCATTAAACTTCCACTGCTGTATGACCATCCCTCGTTTCTGTTTCATGAGGGATCTGGCAACAAATGCACATCCCTCCCACAACGAGCAATGGGTGCTGTTAGCAGTGGTTATCTCTCAGGATCATAAGCTCCAATCCAGGTGCCTACAGCTGGGAAATTCAGCACTTCACACTATTGAGCTCTTCGGGATTTAGATGCATTCCTTATTCAGCAGCAGCAACGCTTGCTCAAACCTGTTCATACTTTCTTCACTTCTGCTTCAGTTCTCCCTTGTTGTCACAACAGCTCTACAGCTTTCCATAATGCAATAAGCAATCTGCTTAACATAAACTGCATGTAGTTTGTGCTGTCCCACCAACTCACTATGTGAAAAACTTAAGCCAAACAGTTTTGAATGAATGAGCTTAGTTTCTTTCCCTTTCTTAGGCTGTTTACATGTGCCTTAAAAGAAAGACTGCTGAACACGAGCACTTGCTAGCTCAAGTGTGGCATGAAATCCCAAACAGGGTCGCAAAACCGAACATTGGTAGCAGTTCAGCCTTCCTCATCAGGGTGCTGTCTCTTGTGGTATATCCTTCGTATTTGTGTGTACCTCACAGAATTATCTTTAATCTGCTGGGTAGGAATGTCAAAGTGTGGTCCACATGGCAAAGGTAAGCATGGACAGCTTTGACAAAACATAGAAACTCCGTAATAAACCTCTCTGTGAAGCACCTTTGGAGAGGATGCAAAACTGCAGTGCCAAGCAGAACTCCCTTATTTTTTCAAAGAAGATGGACATTACATGGATGTGCAACAGCCTGTCAAACTGAGTAGCTCTGCTTTTAGGATGATGTTAAATGAATGGTTTTGCTGCCACAGGTTCTGAGACAGTAACTGCTAAGTAAATCTTGCTCCTGTTCACTGACGTTCCCAGGTCAGCCACTGACTGGCCTGATGACCTTGCAGAATTCACTTATCTCTCTGCCTCCGTAGTTTCCGTAGAACTGTCACAGCCTTGAATTAATCACTTTGAGACCTACCAATTAAGAGTGCTGCACGACGACTTAAGTGCTGGGATTATTCTAACAATGCACTTTCCTTCATTTTCTGTTACTACGACACATAACTGATACTATTTTGGGCAGTTTGTCATGCTTTGCAGACACTTTTGGTTTTGGAAAGGAAGCAGAGAATTCTGGTCAGAAGCAGAAGAAACCCCACATTAAAGTGTGAGAAGAAAAAAGAGACATTTTAGGAAAGTGAAAGAAGAAATAATTACAGTTGTACCAAAAGACAGTTAAAAACAAAGGACAGCAGTGTAAGGTCTAGAGGGAACAACCATTTTGTTATACTTAAAATACTTCTGTAGAGTTATTCCAACAGTAGTTTTTTAAACTTAGAACAGTCATTTTCTGAAGAGTCCCTAGAAAGGAGAGTATTCCCTGAAGCTGTAATTTGTCTCACATGAAGAAGATGTACTGAACAAAACCACAGTACAGTATCTTTAACCAAGAGCCAGCAAGCAGCCCGAAATTTAACCTTGTCATTCTATCGCAATTCTCCCTGCCACCGTGCAAATATTTTTCTTCCCACATTCTTATGAGACCACAGTGTAAAATGACAGTGATGCTGTTGTAGCCACAAGGTTTAGCTGGGCTCATAAAACTAAATTGTAGGTTTCTGAAGGGAATTTTTGTTTATTCCATTTCAAAGATATGATTAGTCAAGACTCCATATCAAGAAAACAGACAGTATTTCTTAAGCTTACATCTTGTTTGTAATGGTTATTTTTAACTCGTATCATTAACTTTTTCACACAGCACCCCTGGGATGGATCCATATTGAAACCTGACTTCACAGTGGAAGATCTAACATAGGGATGTGTTTTCCTAAAGCAGGTTTTCCATGTGCAGCTCTGAGCACATTAGACAATGGTCTTACTTTCTCCTGCCAAATGTGAAGAAGAGAGTAATCTTTGCAAATTTCATATGCCCAGCACTGATGCACCTCTTGCAGTCTCACTCATCAACTCCAAATGAGAGTGCGTAAGATGTTTCAGGTGAAGTACACCCAATGCTCAGCTACAGGACACTATCAGAAATTAGATATAAAAACAACAGAAAACTAGACTTGTTTTGGGAATGCTCCTGCACACAGAGCCCAAATGGCAAGGAACAGCCCGGTCTAGCCTCATAAAAAACCTTCCAGAGTAGACTGGCTGTCCACGAGCCATCTACTGGGAAACCTCCCCAGCATGCTCAAGTGCCAACACAGCCCAGGAGCTGCCTAGACCAAATTTGTGCCATGGGACTGTATAACAATTTAACACCACAGATGATCATGTTCCAGCGTCTGGAAACATTCCTGGACATGATTCTATTTATTGGTATAGTACACACAGCTTAAGGGCACCTTTGTCAGTCATCAGCAATTAAAATAGTCACCTGGTGACAGCATGTAGATATCTCTGACTGCTGACAGCTATCGGGCACCCAAGTCCCACTGCCAAGAAACAAGGCAGACGTTTCAGATGCCAGACTTGACTCATATATATCACTTCTGAAATCGGGACATTGGCTCCATGCTCCTTCAAAGAGTGAATTTCACACATTTGTTTGCAAGGGCAGCAGAAAACACGGGAGCCGCAGGTGCAAACAGCAYGGGAAGATGATGACTAGTTGCCCTGACCAGGGTATTCTGCATCCCACGCCACACCGTTCCACATCCCACCATACAGCCCTACACCCCCTGACACCGAACACCCTCGCACAGCATGCAGAACCACACTCCCACACCACACGCTGCACACCACGCCATCACGCCTCACCACCCCACACACTACTCGCGGCGCCTCCCCTCGCTGCCGAGAGCTTGCCAGAGGGCACCCCGCGCCTCAGCGCACCGCACCTCACCACCACACGCACCTCACGGCACCACCATGCCCCTCACCACACAACACACGGCACCACCACACACCTCACCTCACCACACACCTCACGGCACCACCACACACCTCAC